>OX638411.1:1200000-1800000 GCA_951813805.1 Limnephilus auricula | reverse complement strand
CAAGAATTTCATTTAAAAATGACAAATTTCCGGTATTCTCTGGTTGTACCCTCTTAAAAAGCAATGCATGTGATTTTGTTTTGAAAATTAGATCCCTTAGAAATATTTTAGTAGCTTTAAATAAATACTGCGAGTAGAACACATATTTTCCTTTGAAATTATCTAGAATTTTTTATTAGTCGTTTCATAAGCACAGAAAAAAACAGTGTCTCGTGTCCTAGGATGAACGAAGTATGTATGAAGAATGAGTTAATGAGAATAAGGTCTATTGGCCTTAAAATTCAAAATCTCCTACTTACCAATTCCTTTTCATTTATAGTTTTATTGTACAATGTGGAAAATTAAATTTTTCAGACTAAACACTTTACTGCAAGCAGAATTAAATAAGTCGCAGATAGGTTAAGCCCACCCATCTCCCCGCAGTATTGTAAACAATATGAAGTCTTGGAGTAATGAGTAATGACGTAGACGTTTCTAGGTAGAGCCTAAGAAGTACAGCGCCCTTGAGGTGATTTCTCACAAAAACGGCGCTCTACAAATTAACCAAATTTTACGCACCAGACTTTCACTTTTCCATATAAATGATCATCTAGTAAATCCACGCTTTGCAAGTGTATTATATAAGTATAATTAATACAAAACAATACAAGAACAACATGTTAATCTACCAAACTATTAAATAGGAAAATAACTCACCGACTCCACATATTTTCATATCAGAGGGTTCGGCTCGGTGGAATTCCTAATTTGACCGATAAATCCCACTGATCCCTCAATATAAATATTTAAAAAATCTTTCGTAATCCTACATGTATTTAAAATGACTGATTTTTGCATTTTTATATACAAATTCTTTGACAAATCTAATATGCCTGAATTTTTAATGAGAGAGCTAGGTATAATGCCAGTAGCCGAAATAACAAATGGTAATATTTTTATAGTCTGAGAATGCCAAATTCCAAATTATTTTTATTATTATTGACGTACTTTTTGTTCTTAGACTGAATTTACAATCGTGACATAAAATGTGCCTACAAGCGTATGTTTACCATATAATAATTTTATAAATTTTAATCTTGTGTTAAAAAATTCCAATTAGGTACCAATTTCTTAAACTTTTTGGTCAAACCCCTACATTTTCAGATATCTACTCCTAAAACTCCATTAAAGAATCTGAAAAAAATTGTGTAATTTTTTAGACATATGGAAACATATGACAGGGTTCCCCATGGAAAATTCGAAAAAAAATATTTTCATAACGTTTTTGAAGCACCTTGATGAAGAGTCTTGGAATCACTCGCTTCGACCTAACGACAAACATAAAAAAATGTATATTTATTTTACGTTATTGTGGTAGGTAAGTAATGCGCAATTTGTTGTTTCAATGAAATTATTGCGTAAACTATAATAAAACAATATAATTACTTTAATACACATTGAGAATGATGAATGGTGGTCTTGTTTTTGCACAAATTATAATATATTCTGCGTAAATTTACACTTGTCAGGGTCAGGTTGAAAGTTCTGCCATGGACTATGAATTATTTACGTGGTTATTTGGTCAAGGTGCCGAAGAGATTGAAGGACTTTTTATTCTCATTTAAAATCACTGATTATAATTATTCCGTTTGATTTACTCCGTATAATTTTCACATTAGAAAGGGTGCTCTATTTTAATTTGTCACATTTATTCAAATTTAATCGTTTTGGCCATGATGGTATTTGATTTGTCCCTGTGTTTTGGGTTATATTTTTTATTTGTTGTTATACAATTCGAGGGTTGCACTAGGTGACGTAAATATTGTAACTATCAGTGTTTTTTTTTTTTACATTTCGGTTCAACATGTTTCGTGCCTTTTCTCCACTAATTTCACCCAGATTTGTTTTATGTTAGACTATGGTATCCTCAATTGACGATTCAACGAATTGTGAAACGGGATATTTGGGTAGAATTTGGCTATTCAGATCTGGTCACCGAACACGACTAAAGCCATTGCAAGAAACGTTATAATTCTAAATGGTTGTCTAAAGCCCAAAAATTCATGAAAAACCCTTGACTCTGTGCAGAAATAGGCGGTCCGTTTGATAGATTCCCCTGTCTTAACAAGCGGATTTTAATATTTAGAGCACAGGCGTCAGGTAGTTAGGCTGTCCTTGTTCTACCGTTATTACAATGGAAGAAGCTCTGCGGAGCTAGCATCATTGATCCCTTCGGCACCAGTGCTTTCTTCTTCAACATTCTTGAGTTCCACAGCTCGGCATGATAGCATCGATAACATGGGCCTTTAAGGAAATTATTTTTCTCAATGCTTCCTGTGTGGAGTTAGTGTAGTTTAAAAAGATGAAAAGCTTCCAATTTTGTAGGTATTGAGTAGGTATACCTGTATCGTTCTGTGAGTTAATTTGGCAAGTCAGATGAACGTTAATACATCGAACACTTCGATTAAATCGTATTTCCGCGTACAGTCTTTGGGTTTTGATGCGTTGCCAAATTTATCGATTTTTCACTTCGCATAAAAAAATTTAACATTCGCGAACGTTTAAAAAATCTATTAGCGCTCTCTGTTTCGAAAAGTTGACACTTGGATTCAGTAGCTGTCAACTTCAACTGCCAAATATAAAAAATATTTGTATGTTTTAAAAAATCATTCAAACAAAACGTGTTCAACACTTCTTCGGAAAACATTCAACAATATGCTATCGGAATTCATTGATCTTTTGTACACACTTCTATCCTGAAATTTATTATTTTTTATTTATTTTTTTATTTACATTTGATACATTTAATGCCAAATAATAAGAGAATATATTTAAAAAATACAAGTGTTATTACGTTGTTTTAGGTCGAGATTAGTTCCTTGCTAGGCAGATTCCCTGTTCTAAGGAACCAAAGTTTGTAAAGTGCCAAATGCAATTTAAATTATTATTATGTTTTTAAATTAATACTTATATATACTAAGTTTTTACTAAATGTGGCATTCATAGGTAACCATGTATAGTTTTAAGTCACATTACATATTAGTTTTTCAGACTCTTATTAAAAATTATTTAACTTATTGACACTGTTATGTGTTTATTACTAGCAAATACCCGGCATGCGTTGCAATGCTACTCGTGCAATATTTTTTGTTTTCCCACCTTCCCACCCTGCCGCTAAACTATATGAAATACTCAGCTTTTCAAACAACTCGCGCCTATTGTACAGTTTGTATACAAATTTCATAACGTCAGAGCTCACCAGCATATCGCTTGCTGGGGATTGGTTTGTACTGTGTCCATTTTCGGTTTTTTAATGCTGTGAATGCAGTAATATTGATTATATTTTATGTACTATGTCCACACATAAAAAATACAAATTGTCAGCATTAACTTACATTTTGAACACCTTATTTATTCTATCCCCACAGTAAAAACTAAAAACTTAAACTTCAAACCTCGTTTTCTCGAAACGAGTTTTTGTGGACATAGCACAAACCAATAAATGCCCGGGTTGCCGGCACTTAAACTGAATCCTTAGCAAGTGATATATAGAAACCCTTGCGTGCATTTAAGAGGTTAAGGCCATATTCCATAGAAAATTAATATCGGAGCATTCCGAAAATCTAGAGTACTGTAATAAAACGCAAAGTCTGGAATGATATTGGCGCAAGCGATTCTGACCTTGTCCTTGTACCGTTTCTTTATACATAAGGGTTAAAATCGCATTTTATTTTTCAACCTCTCGTCTGTCACCCCCCGCCCCCACCCCCCGCCGGCGGTCAAAGGAGAGGTTAAGGGCTTTTACTTATGTATAGTAAAAATTATCTGTATTAGTAATATTTATTATAAAGATGTAAGTTAAATGCCTCAGTAACGTTGTATTTGTTTAATAATAAATTAAATATGTTCACTGACTTGTTTTAATTATTTCCCTCCATTCGTATTTTGGTCAAAATAAATGCATAATATATCGTCGTTGCACATAAAATATGAATCATGTGAGACTGAGTGCATTCTGAAAAAATCGATAAAAGCTGTTTAAAAAAATAACTATACGGAAAATAACAATGCTATTTATGGACAAAGTAGGAAAAATATATTTCTTTCATTAGAAGAATATATTTATGGCAAACATTAATTATTTTATGCCAGAAAATTGAATTTTAATGCGTTTTCTCACATGCTTCATATTCTATGCACAATTTTTCTCAAATGGTTCATATTCTATATACAGTTATCATCATAATTTGAAATACCATAATAATGTCAAAATATTTAATTTAAATTTATTCAAATTTGATAGGCATCACAAAATGATGTTAATATTTTGTACATACCAAGGCAGTTAAATTGTGTAGTGATATGTAAAGGATATGACTTTAAAAATATATGTATATTATGTACTATTTTGATTGTACTCAAATGGTTTATTTTCAATCTCCTTAAATATTTGATATTTTTACATGGCTCATATTGTAGAAGATGGAGAAAAAAAAGCAAAATGACTGTATATTTAAATTATTTTCGTCAAAATCGTCACATATTAAATATGCAACGAAGATATGGTAGTTATTCTTAGAATTTCTGCCCTGAAATAAATTCCGACTTCTAGTATTCCGAAAGTTTATCAATGCAAGCAATTCTGGACTATCAACTAATATCATTTAAAATTTGATATAGAAATACCAAGTCAGTGAAAATCCGTCTGTCTGACAATTTAAGCATATTCGAGTCATTTAAAAGAGTGGTGTTATTAAACAAAATTGCTGGAATACCCATTATAAAACTTATAAAACGTAAGAATTTATTTAATATTCCTTCAAGAACTTGTACATAAATATTATAATGTGGGTTCGTGGAAGAATTGTACCTACTCATGTTGACTTCTAACAAAGGCAAAATATAACAGTTAATATTGTTGAATTTTCTACTGAACGTAGTTATAAATCCCAACATTTGTAAGCCCTTATCAGAAATGTCCGTCATGTGGTTAACAAATTAAGGTTTCGATTGAAAAGTGATGCCTAAGTCTTTAATTTGTGTTAAGAGGGTATTACCAGAGAATACCGGAAATTAGTCCATTTTAAATCAAATTCTAGACGTATTGACTCTTTTTTAAAAAAAAACTAAAATTGATTTTGAAAGATTGTTATTTTATCTGGTACACGCAGTTTTAAAATTTTGAAAAACTAAGTGTATTTTTAATACACTAAGGTTATACCGTTGGTCGTTGGCAGATTTCTTCAATTTTCAAACGATAGATTCTATTAAACAACACAATTTTTTAATCGTATAATCATACAATAAAATAAATCAATACATAATCTAGTCGACACAGTTTTCAGCAATTTAATTTTAGTTAAATTAAAATCATTAAAAAATAAACCCGAGAACGTGTTTTTTGACAAAAGTACCTCAGTTTTTCTATTTATTTAAGGTCTTACAAACAAAAATAATTCTTTTTTTTTTTACACAATTATTTTGTTAAAAAATCATAAATACTTATGATAAAAAAATACACGATATTTAATAATTTATCATTGTGCGTTTTGAGCATTTTTATTGCTTACTTGAATGAAGGTATATAATAAAGCAAGTTTTGAATGAAATAAATCGATATTAATTTTTTTATTTAAAAATTTTATAGGGGAATAATCGATCTTTCTCATTGGGAATAATCGATCTTTCTCATTGTACATTTTTATCAAGTATTTTTAAACTTTTATTCTCAGCCGCTGGAAAATCGCTCTTAATGTCTCAAGAGCATTGTTGTCGATGCTGTAATTAAAGATCCTTGGATTTTTTAATTGTGAAAATCTGTCTATTTAACATTTGGGAATCATTGAACATAATATTTATTATAAAAACTGCTCTTCGGTAAAGTGAATGGAAATAAAACTTGGAAATCGATAGATAAGGTAAGAAAACCAGAGCTGTTTTTTTTCGTTTTATAGCTTAGGTGTTCGATTAAATATCAGTTTATAGCTTAGTTATTCGGTTAAATATCAGATTACAACTTAGATGTTCATTAAATATCGTAATACAGCTTAAACTATCGACTAAATATCAATTTATAGCTTAGATGTTCGATTAAATAAGCTATAACTTAAACGATAGATTAAAAATCAGATTTTAGCTTAGATATTTGATTAAATATCAGATAATGGCTTAGATATCAGATTATAGCTTAGATGTTCGATTAAATATCAGATGTTCGATTAACCATCCAGGAAAAAAAATATAGGAATGCGGACATCTCTTCTGACCCGTATAGATGGTTCATTCTGAGCATACACAAAAGAAGTTCTTCTGGCGCCTTTTCTGATCAAAGGTTGGCTATCATCAGGGCAAACTCCACTACACAGGTTTGCAGCCTGGAAAACTCACCTCGGACCACCTACCATATTATACCAGAAACAACTAATCGTTTTTTTTCGAGTGTAGATGTTCGATTAAATATCAGATTTTGTAGTGTTTTTCGAAAATTTTTGAAAAAGTCTACCATCTTGCTAAAGCCAAACGTTATATTTATTCACATGTGAGTAATTGTAATTTACATGTGAGTGTGCCGCTAAACGAGTTCTTAACATTCATTTTTTTTATGTGAACACAATGTGAAGTGACGAAGTGTTAATAATAATTAATAATATACTCAAACTTGAATGAAGGTGATCCAATTTTTTTTATCTTAACATTCTTCAACCTCCGATCATCGATCAAATCTTTATCAGAGCGTAATTATAATAATAATTATAATTTAGTTAATATACCTGGGTAGGCAGCGAATATGCCTGTCCTTTATAAGTTATAATTTATAAGTAATAAGCAATTCGACAAATCAGCGGCATGTTGAAATGTGCAATCATATCCGAACTTGAATCTTTGATTGCTCTTTTATACCCTGAAGCAAAACGTGACTTTTACTATTTTGTCGATTTTTTTAACATTAGCTCCATTCAGCAGGCCCTGAGTAAAATAATTCCCCTGAGGACCTTTATCATCTTTGGGAATGATGTGTGGAGGGATTTTCTTGGCAAAGGAAAGAGAGCAAATTCTGTGAAGGAAGGAAGGTATGGCGTATGAATTTATTCCTCCCACTTCGTTGCAAGGAAATTTCCCGAGAGAGTCCTGATGTAGAGGTCAAAAGGTCTCCTTAACCTGACTCTCCCGATCCGGCTTTCCACGCACCTACAACTTGACTCCTGGCAACAGTGTCACAAGAAGCATAACTGTAATGTACACTTTGACTCAGGTTATAAGGAAAGAACAAGTAACAACAGACTACACCGATATCGGCTCGCAACCAGCGTTAACGCGTCTCCCGTCACCGCGGTCAACCGGCCAGTGCCGTTCCCCGCCCCGCGACTCCGCGCGCACGCTGCTCGAGACGACAGAGTTATTTGCAACAATAAATGTCTATACACTACATCCCTCCCTTATTATTGTTTTTGTAAATATAAATAAACTTATAAATTTATTTTTTATTTTTCCATAAGTACCTATATCAAGTACATTCAGCAAGTCCTTATTCAAATCATTTTTAATCACTAATCATCAATAATTTCCTCATTAAATTAAAACAAATAACTTTGTTTAAACCACTAATATAATCACAATTACCTACATGTTTCAAAACCGATGGTTTCTTCGTCAGGGTATTAATGACATTAGTAACAAAATAAACAAACAAGTATAGACTAAAAAGAACTATGGACAAAAATATTTTAGAGAGAGGTGATTAATTAATAAAAAATATCGTAAAAAAAAAAAAATTATTTAAAATTAAATATAAAAATTATTTAAAAAATATGAAAAATTACATTATATAAATTATCAAAACATAATAAAGATGTTTAAATATAATTATTAATAAGAAAATAAATTTAAGAGATGGCTATTTTTAAAAAATATTTGGTTATTAATAATATTTAATTTGCTATTAACACTTTTATTAATTTTTAGAAATTAGAAAAAGTGTTAATAGCAAATTAAATATTATTAATAACCAAATATTTTTTAAAAATAGCCATCTCTTAAATTTATTTTCTTATTAATAATTATATTTAAACATCTTTATTATGTTTTGATAATTTATATAATGTAATTTTTCATATTTTTTAAATAATTTTTATATTTAATTTTAAATAATTTTTTTTTTTTACGATATTTTTTATTAATTAATCACCTCTCTCTAAAATATTTTTGTCCATAGTTCTTTTTAGTCTATACTTGTTTGTTTATTTTGTTACTAATGTCATTAATACCCTGACGAAGAAACCATCGGTTTTGAAACATGTAGGTAATTGTGATTATATTAGTGGTTTAAACAAAGTTATTTGTTTTAATTTAATTCAAAATGATGCCACAAAGTGATTTTGCGAAGTTTGAAGAAGAAATTTCCTCATTATTGACCATCAATTTATTCACTCGAGTTATGATTGATTTACATCGCCATTATCGTTTGTTTGAGCATCACTAGCATTATTCTCATCATCTAGCACCTTCCATTGCCCTTCCACTGATTTTAGGTGTACGACGTTTCGTCTGATTCGCTGACCAATTTTATCATTCCGAAGACTTACGACTTCTCCTTTGTTCGCTTCTACGGTATGTGTTTCAGGTTCGTAGTTTAAGCTCAGCTTGTTTCGTCTAGTCATGTTCTTGACGTATACTATATCTCCAACTTCCAATTAACAATCAGTAGCACTTCTCTTCATGTCCGCATATTCCTTCCCTTTTTCCTTTAGTTCTTTATCTCTACCCCTCTTTTCAAGGTCCTCTGAGAGATGCGTCATGTCCTGAATCATAGGCAGCATGTCTCGAAATTGTAGTCTAAAGAACAGTTCTGCAGGTGTTTTTCCTGTAATTGTGTGTTGTGCATCACCATGTACTCACGAAGGGCCTTTTTCTAGTTCTTTTCCTCTACTTGAGAAATCTTGAGGCGTTTTCGGATGTCCCCATTCTGGCGCTCTACCTCTCCGTTTTTTTGCGGCCAGTAGGGAATAGTATTATAGAGTCGTATGCTCCTCTCTGCACAGAAATTCTAAAAAATCTTTGCTGAAAAATTGTTTCCCGTTGTCTGTTGTAAGCGAGACCGGATTGCAAGCCTGCTAAAAATGTCTTTTAAGCATTCCGATTATTTCGGAGCTTGTTATGATTCTGCATGTTTTCACCTCTTTATATCTGGTGTAATAATCCATGACTGCCAGGATGTAATCTCCACTAGTTAAGGGCCCATGAGGTCAATTGCTATGTCAACCCATGGTTCGGAAGGTAAGTCTCTTCTTTTTAATGGGTTTGGGGCGCTGGACCAGGATGCATCCTTTACAGACTTTGCAAATGTTTTCACCATATCTGCCCTTCATCGTGACTATCCCCGGGTGGCCTTCGTGCGCAGTTTCCAGAACTCTTCTGCGTGATTTATTTGGGATTACCATTTTCGTCCCCTGAGGAGAATATCGCCATGAAAGCATAATTCATTTTTGAAAAGTTTATAGGCTTCAACCGTTTCTTCCCAGTTTCCGTATCTCCAAGGGAACTTTCAGTGATCTCTTTCAATGGGATGGCTACTGGCCGTGCAGATTCGGTAACCGCTTGTACGTGTCTTCAAGGAAAGCCGTCGGGTTTGTTGTCACTTCACAGAGTCTCGATAGTGGATCGGCTATGTTGATTTTCCTCCCCAGGCTTTTCACCTTGAAATTGTAGAATAGTTGTAACCTATATTTTGTACCTTCATGAGTGCCGCTTTGAGATAATTAAATGCGTTCTTTTGGGCGTCGCCCCAGTCATATTGAATATCCATGTTTCTTCCCGTTCTTTTCCGCAGCAGTTGCTTGAGGGGTTTTGTTACCGTTGCTAAATGATGTATCCATTTTCCCACATAATTCACTCAGTCGGGGCTCTGAATCCCTTTATAGCCAAGATATACTTGTCTAGTGGTTTACCTCACTGTTCTCACAGTTCATGCCCTAGGAAATGGACTTTTTTAATTTCAAACTGCATTTGTCGTCCCTCAACTTCACGCTGTTTTCCTCTAATACTGTCATAAATTTTTAAAGCCTTAAATCGTGTTCTTATTCGCCTTTGCCAAACGTCAAGATGTCATCTATAAGGTTGATGACTTCTTCACAAGCTAAAAGAATTTATTCTAGTGTTTTCTGGAAAATCTCCTACGCACACGAGATACCAAAGATCTTTGCTCGATGCATATCGACACATAATCGGTTGTCCCCTCCGTCTTTTAGCACTGGGACTATAGGAGAGATCCAGTTAGTAATTTTCAGTAATTCTTCCAGTTTTCTCTGTTGAGTTTGTTTGTCCGACATTGATTCCTGAAGTGTCCAAAGATGCCACATGTAAGGCAAGCCTTTCCTTTTGCCGGGCAGTTTTTTCCAAATGTCTGGAACTTTCACATCTACTACATTCCAATCTGTTATTAGGCTTCCCCTTCATGTTTCTGTACCTACACTGTTGATTGACTGACTTTCCACAGGTTTCGTGCCAAAATTTCCTAATTGACGATCTATGTCTTCCAGTGCATTCGCTTCTACGACTTTTCTCGTTTTCAATATCTTCTATTGGAGTTCTTCTATCTTACCCTCTTCAGTTATTTGATCCATGATATGCTCGTATTCTTTTTCACCAAACTGACACTTCTTGGCTTGTAGTAGAAGTCTGACTAGAAATTTTTCGAACTTCTCATCCTGTTCCTGTTTAAGGAGACGAAACAGATGTCGCTCATTCACTTTGATCTGTTTAGGTGCAAAGTAGTTGTCTAATTTTTCGATCGCGATGTTAAAAAGTTCGCCTTCAGTTGCCTTAGCTCCCGGCATGTTGTAGAAGATTTGTTGTAACTCGGGACCACCGAAATGTAAGACTAGCTCTTTTCCTTGCCTCTGTGTTTCCTTGTCTGCCGCCTCGAGGTAAAAGTGTCCAGACTTTTTTTTCCAACGGACGGAGACTGAACCAACCTCTCCTTTACATTCGAACCTCTCTAAGGTGTACTATGCCATTGGAGCTACCTGTTGCCAAGGTAAGTAACTATGTTGCATATATATAAATATGCAATTTTTCAGATTTTTGACATGCTATCGCAATCTAATGCTAGTGATAAAGTGTCTACTGTACTTGACTGCACCTTATGTAACTAAATGCCAAGTCGCAATTTAATGCAAAGTCGCTATTTAATTGAAACTCGCAATTTAATGGAAATACGGAATTTAATGCAAATACGCAATTTAATGCCAAGTCGCAATTTAGTGCAGGGTCGCAATTAAATGCAAAGTCGCAATTTAATGCAAAGTGGCAATTTAATGCAAAGTCGCAATTTAATGCAAAGTCGCAATTTATTGCAGGGTCGCAATTTAATGCAAAGTCGCAATTTAATGCAAAGTCGCAATTTAATGCAGGGTCGCAATTTAATGCAGGGTCGCAATTTAATGCAAAGTCGAAATTTAATGTAAAGTCGCAATTTAATGCAAAGTCGCAATTTAATGCAAGGTCGCAATTTAATGCAAAGTCGCAATTTGATGCAAAGTTGCAATTTAATGCAGGGTCGCAATTTAATGCAAAGTCGCAATCTAATGCAATGTCGCAATTTAATGCCAAGTCGCAATTTAATGCAAAGTCGCAATTTAATGCAAAGTCGCAATTCAATGCAAAGTCGCAATTTAATGCAAAGTCAAAATTTAATGTAAAGTCGCAATTTAATGCAAAGTCGCATTTTAATGCAGGGTCGCAATTTAATGCAAAGTCGCAATTTAATGCAAAGTTGCAATTTAATGCAGGGTCGCAATTTAATGCACGGTCGCAATTTAATGCAAAGTCGAAATTTAATGTAAAGTCGCAATTTAATGCAAGGTCGCAATTTAATGCAAGGTCGCAATTTAATGCAAAGTTGCAATTTAATGCAGGGTCGCAATTTAATGCAAAGTCGCAATCTAATGCAATGTCGCAATTTAATGCCAAGTCGCAATTTAATGCAAAGTCGCAATTTAATGCAAAGTCGCAATTCAATGCAAAGTCGCAATTTAATGCAAAGTCAAAATTTAATGTAAAGTCTCAATTTAATGCAAAGTCGCATTTTAATGCAAGTCGCAATTTAATGCAAAGTCGAAATTTAATGTAAAGTCGCAATTTAATGCAAAGTCAAAATTTAATGTAAAGTCGCAATTTAATGCAAAGTCGCATTTTAATGCAGGGTCGCAATTTAATGCAAAGTCGCATTTTAATGCAAGTCGCAATTTAATGCAAAGTCGAAATTTAATGTAAAGTCGCAATTTAATGCATAATCTCAATTTGATGCAAAGTCACAATTCAGTGCCAAGTCGCAATTCAGCGCCCAGCCGCAGTCCAATGCAAAGTCACAATTTAATGTAAAGTCGCAATTTAATGCATAATCTCAATTTGATGCAAAGTCACAATTCAGTGCCAAGTCGCAATTCAGCGCCCAGCCGCAATCCAATGCAAAGTCACAATTCAATTCCAAGCTGCAACACAACTCGCTCACCGCTCGATACTTTCGGTGACTATCGAAGATAATTCATTTTAATAAGTAGCCAGGTATGTTTGAAAATATGTAGGTATGTCACTTTCCTGAAACCTAGGTTACGCAAAACGTGAACCAAACAATACCCACGCAACTCACGGTCAAATGAGTTTACTTGCCTAGTCACTTTACATTACCTTCTATCCTCCCCTCTATAATGTCCCTTTTTTATTGTTATTAAATGTTCAAAAAAAAATACGAGTGTGCTCCAGACCACACGACCGAAGCAAACGCCTCCCTATCAATCCAATGCAACTCTCCTCCTGGCATCGAACAAAACCATTCTAATCATCAGTGTATAAGAATCTACACTGAAGATTCGCTTGGAATGTCACCAATTATCTTGACAAATCAGTCGCCTCGATGCATCGAGTTCGCACACTCCAAACGAAAATTCGATCAACTTCATTATGGAAATCACGCTTAGAATGGGATTGCTGATTCAACTCTCACAAAGCACAAAATATTATTTTTTTGCGGATTCTAGTCAGAGAGCGACGCTTACTCACACTTGCAGCAGGAAATTGAGAAAATTCCAATCGAAAGCGTTCTAGTCATCAGTTAGACTTTAACGTTTAGAATGTGAGAAACAACAACACAATTATAGTCAGCATAGATGCCAGCACCCATTCCAAACGTTACCACTATGGATCCGAGCACTGTCGCTACTATCAGACTGTGAGGAATGAACCTTTAAATCAATTCCAATTAATGATCGTTTTGGCCAGCCCACCCCCAAGTAAAGCGTGCGCAATTACTTCAAAAATCTTAAAAATACTCACAGTTTATCCCGTCGCCACATGTAATGTACACTTTGACTCAGGTTATAAGGAAAGAACAAGTAACAACAGACTACACCGATATCGGCTCGCAACCAGCGTTAACGCGTCTCCCGTCACCGCGGTCAACCGGCCAGTGCCGTTCCCCGCCCCGCGACTCCGCGCGCACGCTGCTCGAGACGACAGAGTTATTTGCAACAATAAATGTCTATACACTACAATAACGGTCGTTGTTCTCAATCCTACTGATCGTAGGATTAGTAGTTCGTAGAACTCTTCTACGAACAGGCCAAACGAGCGTTACCAAACCAAAATCACTTGGCTGATCGGAGACTCAGATTGATCGATCGAAAAGTTGGGAAGAACAGCCCTAAGACTATGAAGATAAGCTCTTGAGATCTGAATTCAAATCCGCATCCATACTATGTAAAATCTCGAAAGTTAAAAATTAAAGTTCGTAGTCATGTCGAATATAACTCCTCGATCTGGTCCCCCCATTATAAAATACACTCGGATTCAATCGTTAAAATTTAACATAAATTCCTAAGACGAAATAATTTTAAAGTCAGTATTCCCGTTGAAAATATAAACTATAATTACTTGATAAAAGAACTAAATTTATCAAAACTCTCAGATCGAAGAATTATATCCGACTTAATATTTATGTTAAAAATTGTAAATGGTGGTATGGACAGTCCTGATTTAATTAACCTCATTAAATTTCATATACCTACGAGAGCTACTTGTTACAAAATCCTGTTTAAATGCAACAATACCACGACTGAGTATTTTAAACTCTCGCTTGTACCCAGGTTGCATGCAGTTAGTAATAAATACGCAGAGTATGTACAAGAGGGCTATGCTATCAAATATTTTCAATCAATATTAATTTCATCTAATTCTACCTTATTTGTACTATAGAATTTTATGCACTTATATCTCTTACTTATATGTATGACGGCTGGCGTAGACCAGAGGCAAGGCTTTGGACTCCCATTCCGAAGGTCGCGGGTTCGAAACCGGCGTGCGCAAATAAATTTTATTTCATTAATTTTTGATATTTCACAATTCATTAATTTAAAATAATATATAGATACTATATTTGCGGCAAATTCCAGAGTGGTAGATACTCTCAGTATCGCCCTGGTGTAAGACCACCATTCAGAATTGAAACGTTGTTTGAAATGGATTTAGCCGTGTTTAGTGACTAGATCTGAATAGCCAGGTACATCCCCACCTTCTTCTTCCCCATATCCTTCCCTTCCCCGCTTACCTTCAGCCTCACAACACACCTCAATTGGGGATGCCATAGTCTCACTGGCTCCAGACGGAAGCAGTTGGGACTCTTCTGAGGTATTCGCTATAAAAAAATATATATCTGATGTCATTTCACAATCAAATGCCACAATTAATTGTTCTTCTTTATTTAAACTATTTCTAATATTTCCTTATGATTTTAACTGTGACATATAACCATTGTTTATGATATATTTAAAACATGGGTAATAAATAAATAAATCTAGAATGTGCCAGCAGTATTTGCTTCGGGTTAACGTCCTCCAAACTAACAACAAACTGTCAAACTAAGCAGTCAATAAAAGCGATCGTGGAAGGCAATAAAAAGGAGAAACCGCCATTCCGCTACCATTGCCGACCCCGTGACATAAAAGTCTGGTAACTTCTACAGTAGTAGCATTGACCCACACACGGAGGAGTTCCCGACTGGAAACCAAACCCGTTCTGGAACCTCTCACAGCCACACCAGCCAACCACCTCGCTCGATTACAGTTATGCCCGCGCCTGATCAAACATATTGTTTACCGGTGGGTCTGATGCGAGACAGCGACGAAAGAACAACCTAACCCAACTTATTTTAAATATTTTTATGTTAACTCTACACGGGAGGTTCTAAGGGAGAAGGTTATTCTTGAGGCCTCATTGTTTGGAGATATGAAAGTCACCCATTTTGTCTTAGGGAGGGAGTTAGTTCCCCATTGTCGAGGATCGTGACTTATATTCAAATTTTCCTGTTGGACAAGGCTTCGCCACTCCTTTGGTGGAACCGATGGAAAATATTTATTCATCCTTACTTCGACGAAATAATACTTCGATGTAAGTAAAGTACAAGGTGTGGCTATTGAATAACGAGATTGACGCTGCAGCAGAAGAAGTACGCATTAACCAAACGCCAGCGATCAACAGCTGTGTAGAGTGAAGCCTTATCTTTCGAACGCAGTACCTCTCGCTTCCTTACATCGAAGTTTTATTTCTGATGATTTCAGTTTATTATCTATTTATAACTATCGTTTTTTATCTAATTGTAAACCATTATAAAGTGGGAATTCATTTTTTGCACCCATTGTTTATTACTTATTACTTTAAACCATTTGCAAAAAATTGTAAACATTTCAATGTATGAGATTTTGGGTTTGAATTCTAACCCAGTTTTCGATCCTCAACTCGAGCGACCAAGTTCTAGTATAAGTATGTCGAATTCTATGATTCCATCGAACATCTAACCTAAAAATTGAAGATGTAAGCTATAGAAGCTAATTGAAGATGTAAGATATAAATCTTGGCTGAAAATTGAGATGTAATAATCTATAAATCGATGAATTTAGCTATAAATCGAATAGCATAGAAGATATAACCTAAAAATCGAAGATTAAGCTATGAATCCAAGATCTAAGCTAAAAAATGGAAATCTAACCAATAAATCGATTATTAAATGTATAAATCAAAGACCTAAGCAATACTTCGAAGATCTAACCTATAAATCGAAGATCTTAATTGATAAATCGCAATAAAATCGAAAAGGCCGCTCTGCCACCCTCGCATAAATACGTTTCCCAAAAGACAGTGTTTCGGAAAAGCGAAATTTCTTTGCATTTTTGTTGTCAAAAGTGTGTTTTTAAAATCCTATTTTGTGTTTTCTAGAAACTGTATTACCAATTAATAGGAATTCAATGTTTCAATTTTTTGTTTGAAAATATCGAAAAATTCGTAAGAAAATGATCTTATCGTTAGATTTTATCATACCAGTCATAAAAAAGGCCAGCTTGTGTAGCCTCGGATGTCTCATTATAAAATGTATGTACATTATTTATCAGCTAATAAATATACCCACGAGCCACGAGACTTCTCTACAGTTACGTAATCGAAGATACGTGTCTTCAACTACTATGTATTGGGAGCATTTCAACACCAGCTGTTTGGAAACCGGTTTGGTAAATATTTTGAGGTTCTGGGGGTTTAAACGTAACGCGAGTGTCGTTTTTGGTGGATTAGAATCAATTTGGGATATTTCAAAGAGCGACCTCAGACAAGTCTGTCGACTGTCTGAAACAAACTACGACTATCTGAGACAATTGACCAAAATTCGGAGTCAGGAAAATAACAATAACACTTTTTATGCAGATGGCGATAAGGTTTAAATCCCGGTTTACCACCAGCCACCTGTTTTGATATATTCACGAAAAGACATCGAAAAGCGCGTTTTACGAAAATTTTAAACCAAAATCACTTGATTTTGCAATGCTCTGCTGTTTTGTAATAAATAAACGCAATTTTTACCCATTCTAAAATAAATTTTATTTTTGTATAATTGCGTTTCATGATACCTTTAACTAATTAATCACTACTCTTTGTGATGTTTTTGTCTTCTTCTTCGTGTGCCCTATCAGATCCCCCGACGTTGGCGATCACTCTGGTAAATATGTCTCTATGTTGCGCTGCCCAGAATCGCTCCTCCACACTTCTAATACCGGTCCACTCTCGTATATTTCGCAGCCAATACATTTGTCTCCTACCAGGCCCTCGGCGACCCTGTATCTTGCCTTTTAATATTAATTGGAGCAAGTGATATTTCTCCCCTCGAAGTATGAGACCCAGATATGAAATTTTCCTGACTGTTACTAATGTGAGCAGTTCTCTATCTGCTCTAGCCCGCCTGAGCATTTCTGTGTTGGTGATCATGACGGTCCATGGGACTTAGAGCATTCTCCCGTGCAGCCACTCTCTTGCCTTTTAATATTTTTGTCCATAGGTTCTTATTTGTGTAGACTTGTTCCCCTTTTGTTAACTTTAATTTTTCCTGACGTAGAAACCACTAGTTTCGAAACATGTTGCAAATTTTGGTGTATACTTTTTTTTTTCTTTTTATTTGATTTAAATAACTTTTAGTAAAATCGTTTTTAGATTTTCACGGCCAAAAGCATTTTCGTTGTTTGTTTTTGGGGTGTTATGCCGTGTTGCGCTACCTCTTTCTTAGCCGACGTTTCGGACAGCGTTGCAGTGTACATCATCAGGGCAGATCTGGGAGATCCGACGATTTGTAATTGTCAGTGTTAAGTGTGTGCTTATTAACACTGACAATTACACATCGTCGGATCTGCCAGATCTGCCCTGATGATGGACACTGCAACGCTGACCGAAACGTCGGCTAAAGAAGGAGGTAGCGCAACACGGCACAACGCCCCAAAAACAAACAACGGAAAAAACTTTTAGTAATTTTGTTTTTACATTTAAACACATTTTTCCCTTCTTTTGTATTGGTCGGTATTTCTTCAAAGATCTTCATACTTCGTAGTCGTCGTAACTACAAAACAGCAAAATATTGGAAGCAGTTATCGTTGGAGTTGCACAATATTCAGCGTAAATTTTGTATCATTTAATAATGCATGTCGAAGAGAAATATATTAGAAAAGTATCTACAGAATAACAACGTTATTTAGGTATCTAGGTAACCCCATAATCGACAGTTTTAAAAGTAGCTGCATAAAACTTCATTTATTCTAATTATCCTTTTAACTGGCGGATTGGCCCGAATAAATATAACGAGGTGTTTAACATTACCGTCCAGTAAAAACGTACAGTTAACTACCGCTAATCGGTGACTCAGTCAGAATCGTCGGATATTATAATCGAACTAACTGGTCTGCTCCAGTTAAAAATAACGGGATATTATGATATAATAATAATAAATGCAGGATTTGTGAAGTTGAAAGTAACTATTTATAGCTCACAAATAATTGTCAAAGTCGCCTTCAAAATCGTTTTATGGCCTACATTTTATAATTTGAAACACCCGAGTGCATTGCAATAATTGAATCTCTCAAATATATAGTCAAACATAATTTTGAACATTCCCTTTCTCTCTGACTCTCAGTTCCCTCCAAAAACTTAAATCCAGTCCTCTTCTTCATCCTAATAATCACTTTGTATGCCTTATTCGAGTGCTGATAGCCTCCATTCAAAGCTCTGGAAAAACCGTAACCCTGATTTGGATTCCTGGACATGTTGGCATCATGGGTAATATTGCGTGTGCCTTTGCAAAACAAGGAGCGTCCAATCTTGTAGTTTCCCTCGTAAACCACATTCCCCTATCTGACATTTTTCCATCATCAAAGATAGATCCCGCAATGTTTGGGCAGAGTGTTGGCACATTGCAAGGGAGCTTGCTATGCCTCAATACAAAGGACTATCATTTTTCCAAAAAAAGAGATTTCTTCACTTCTTCGAATGAGAATCAGACATTGTTCAGTTCCTTCTCACCTTATTAAAAATCACGTCCTTGACTCATCTGATTGTACATTCTGTGGTCTAGAAGTGGGAACTTTATACCTTTTTTTTTTTGTTGTCCCTCTCTAAACAAATATCCTCTCTTATATTATATCAAGCCTTATTTGGATGGATTTGGATAAATAATATCCAAATCCAAATCCAAAAAATTAAAATTGCCTCCCCTCCATTCACTATCTCACCTCTTCTAAGTTTGAACTCTACTCCAATCCTCATTTTGAAATTTACCCATTTAAATAAAGTTAATATTTTCATTTCTCCATAATTAAAAATGATAGCGTTGAAAGCCCGAAATAATTTTAAAAAAATAATTTTAAAATATTAGATAATTGTTACATATTTTGATTAAAAAATATATATTATTGTAGAAAGCAATCACTTTGTGGTTTGACATATTTAAATAGTGTATTCTCACTGTTTGTAATAATTTTATCGTGTTGTCTTCCTCCATACTTATATATAAGCACACATTTTGTAGTTATTGTTTAGTATTAATTTGTACCCTGATGATGCTTGATGATGATGGTGGCGTTACTTTTTATAAATTCTTGAGTAAAGCGAAACCTGTCGGCGAAATAAATTAATAAAAACTCGTGGTTTTAAACAAAATAAGTGGTTTATTTTATTTAAAAAATATATTATTCAGTTTGGTCAAGTATTTTGGCCTTAAATCCAAATTTAAGTTTAGAATGAAAGAGGTTCACGTTGCCCATCCAGTACCACCCACCTGTGATTTTCGTGACATATTATTCAGTTTGGTCTAGTATTTTGGCCTTAAATCCAAATTTAAGTTTAGAATGAAAGAGGTTCACGTTGCCCATCCAGTACCACCCACCTGTGATTTTCGTGACATATTTATGATAAATGGACTATCAACGGCATTGCACTGGGCCTAATTTTCAGGTAGCCATGGGCCGGGGACAAAACCCACAGGGTCGCACCGTAGATTTATTTGTTATTATTTTCATTCGACTGTCAAAACTGTATAGCCGCTGGCTAGACAAAAATGATCAATTGAGACAGTTATTATAATGGCGATTAATAATTGCAAATTATATTTTTATAGTGAAATAACTTAATGAGTAAAACCTCAAATTGTAATATATTTAAATAAAGAAAACAAATTAAACGACTCTCAAACGAAACACGTGAAAAAGACTCTAGACATTGAATCCAGGATATCTTCTTTGCCGGGGAAGTGCTCCGACCACCGAGCGATATATTCCCAAGGGTCCCAACCCCGGCTAGAAATGAGATCCCTGAGGCGTATGTGTGGTAAACCATGTATGATCGTGTGAGGAATGTGGAGATCCGAAAAGAATGCAAGGCCGATGTGAGCGTCATAAGTAAGATTAAAAACGGGACGCTTAGATGGTTTGGACATATAGAGCGAATGAATGAAGAAAGGAGTGTCAAGAGAATATATGATGCGAATGTGAATGGTAGAAGAAGTTGAGGACGCCCAAGGAAGACATGGCACGATCAAGTGAATCAGATACTTGAGTCGGGCCACGTCAAGAGTCAGAATAATAGAAGAGCATGTATGATAAGATGTATGAATGTGAATGAGGCGAGGAGTGTATGCCAAGACCGAGTTGTTTGGGGGTCCATCCTCTCTGCCTACCCCTGCGGGGAAACGGCGTGATGTTTAGTTAGTTAGTTAGTTAGTCCCAACCCTGGCCAACAAAAATGTCAACATTAGGAAACGATACTAGCACTCCACAATTTAGTTATCCACTGGAGCGATTTAGGTCCACAATTGGACCGCTTTTATTTTTCTGCGATTGATATCGGTCCAAAATTGGACCACATTTAACAAACCTACAAATATGGGATAAACGGTAAAAATCTAGCTGGATTCATTAGCCGCAGTAAACAGTTTATATGTTTCAGTATTAATATTTTGAGGAATGATATTAATTAAATCTAATGATTAACTGAAAAACTGAACACCAATCGCTCGATATCAACTCTGATGTATTACAAAGTAACTACACATGTTTTATTAAATACCTTAAAAATACATACATTTGAGGATCGGCGAACGGTAAGTAAATTATGCTTCTTTTTTAAAATTGTAAATTCGGAGTTCGTCTATTGCGAACTCTTGGGTGTAGTCAATTTTAGAGGACTTACTCGACTCACTAGGGATAAGAACCTATTTCAATGTCAATGTCACCATTCACAAGCAAATTATGTGGAAAGCTCGCCAATTTCTCGCAAACAAATATACAAATGATATCGACATTTTAATGTTTAAAACATACAAATTTGTTTCAGCGTATTATTTCAGTTTATTTTCATTATTATTATTTTATTGTAAACCACTGTAATGTAAGGAATTATTTTTTGCAACCTATTGTTTAGGTTTGAAATTGGTAAATAATAATTTAACAAAAATTATAATTATAATTTGGGGGTTGTCAATTACAACTGTCGGGTCACCAGCTTAGAGGATCTTATGAGAGAGGGCTCTGAAGGAGGGAACTTTACACAGCTTAACGTTGCACAGGTGGACGTTACCATATTAATCTTGGAAAGAACTATGGAACTCTAAAATATTTTATTATGTGATTAGGATGAGTTGCAAGAGCATTACTAAATCAGATGAATAGTCTTTTTTTTACGTCAATGTGCAAAAATTCATCAATCTCGTAATGAAACTGAAGAATTTATAAAAAGCAACGCCACCCACAGATTCTCTATTTCTTGATATAATATATATATAGCAGATAGCTGAAGACCCCGGCGTTGCCCGGCTTTTAGGCTAGGCGAAAAATTTAATCACATATAGACAGTAATTTTCCTCTTATTTTGAATGTCAAGTGTGCACCATTTCATCAAAAAGTATCAAAATTCAGCTTTAAGGAGTGGGACAGTGAGATGGGGATAGTTTTTCGAAATCTCGTCTGCAGTAGTTTGATTCCTTTCCGATAATTCGTGGTTCGATTTGCGCTTTTACTCTCACGTGTATACGTCATGCTCGGCTGGACATTAAATAAAACGGAACTAACCCTGACTCATGACTTTAGTGAAATGAACACGTAGGTCATCGATCTTGTGATGCGTCACGCGTCACATGGCACACCGACTACCGGGAAAGAAACGAGGATATTGTTTTTATGGGTAAATGAAGAGGCCTCCTTAGTTCAAACACACCCTGTAAAATTTTGAGAACGCAATTCGGTAGCGATTTTATCCTTGCATCTGCCAGTTCGATTTAATTTTTTTTTGTTAATTTCCTGTTTTACACGCCCATGTGGCTTTTATATTGGGTATAACATATTAAATTTATTTTACAGAGGACTTAATAAAATACCTTTACTAAAAAGTTGTTTGGATGTCAAACGAATTGATTTGCAGTGTTTTTTGTACTTATACGCTGATGTATACAGTATATTACAGACAACCATATATAGTTTTTTCCTCGATAGATTTGAATGAAAATGTGTTTTATACTTTTGTTATTCGGCGGTACATCATCTCTGCACACTGTGTAAGAAGGTAAACCGAATTTTCCTTAAACCGACTGCATATTGTATATAAGTATGCCGATGCCGGGGGCCAACCGTCGTGTGATTAACTGTCTTGGAATCCTCCACTCTATAGTTACAATTAAAATGAAGCAACGATGCGGGTCTATTGAACGGCTCCTGTTCCGCCGATAGTCGGCGAAATATTCGGAGAATGTACCAACTACAAACTTTCGCGAGAAATTCCGACAACTCATCTTTCCGTGGGCCTACTTCGTTTGCAGAGAATGCTGTCGGCGACTGTCTGCAACAAACAACAAACAGTATACACGATATTTTTCTCCGTTATGCCGCCATCTATTAACACTTTCACACTATTCATTATTTTCTTCACTATTCATATATTTATTTAAGAATAAATTGGTTGTTTTGTTCTAGTGAAGCGAAAGTTATGTTTTGTGTGCATTTTTACTTTCTTTACTTCAATTGAGGACAGCTGGCGGCTGGCAGTAGCGCGAAGTTCTAATATTAGCGATAATAAGGCAATATTGCAGGGGTTATAAGATAATAATAATAAAAATATTACCTACAATTTTTTTGGTCTGTTTGAAGATCTTCGGAACCATTTTTTTTCTAAGAATTTATTGAAGTAAAACTTCTTTACGCACGCTTGACTTGAGGTAGCTGGCGAATGCGTGACGAGAGCGTTACGAAAAGTGTGATCCAGTGAGGCGAACGATAATAAATTTAAATAAATAAATACTTGTAGAAAATTAATATATGGATATGTTTAAACATGTATATATTATTCATATATTATTCATATATATATATACATACATAAAGATGGAGCTAAAGAAGTTTTACTTCAGTCGTGTAGTCTAAAGCACACTCGCTTTTTTATTTATTTATAAACGCCCTTGTTGACTTTTACATTAAAGTTTTACATCAAATTATAGTATTTTAAAGAATGTGTAATGTATTAAAGCTAGAATGTAGGTATATTATGGATACAATTATTTGTGTCTGTAACAAACAATAAAATAAAGATATGATGTAGGTACACAATCGTAAGGTATCGAATATTAAAAGATAAAGATTAATGAATAAAAAAAAGTTAATTATCTGAAGATGGATTCGAAGTTAGTTGCCTTTTGAAACTTTCGAACCAAACTATTAATTAATTAATTAATTATTCGCAAGGCGATGAATTCTAGGAATTGGTGAATAAATGGAGTAAATAGTGTTGAGGTTATTTTTACAATCAAAAGTATCTTTCCTTCGAGTTTGCCTGGCAGGTAAATTCATGCAAATTAGTTTCAACAATTCAGGGTTGTTAATTAAAGATTTAATATTTTTAAATAAAAGTGACACTCTTCTATTTGATAAGTGTAGTTTCGGTGCTTACGTTATTCACATTTGGCTCTACAACCTGGTGGGTCTTGGCCTCCTCAAGAGTCTTCCTTCACTCATATCGGTTTTGTACCAGCTCTCTCCAGTTTGGAAGCTCCAAGGTAGATAGGTCTTTGAGGACGTTGTCGCTCCATCTTAATCTTGGCCTTCCCAGGCTCCTTTGCCCTATCGGTCTAGAGTCCAGCAGGGATTAAGTTATTATAATTTATAAATTCGATTGGAATTGGTTTTGTATGATTGAGAATGGATTTTGAAGTACGGTTACAATACGGTTGAATTTTTATAATTCAGAATATTTTGATACACGGTGTATGCATAATATGTATATAATTGAATTATTGATTTCTGTTACCATCTTTGATTTAGTCTTTCTGATCGGAGTTAGTTTATGTATTTGGTCACCGGGTGGAGTTTTGGGTGACGGAAGAAATGAGAAAGGAAAGGAAAGGAGATAGGAAAGTCAGCCATTTACAAGGTTAAGGCAATATCCAGTACCTAACCGGCCTTGCCCCAGATTTAAATTAATTTGCTTGGTATGCAAAAATATTCAAATTCTACTTGAACCCTATCTACAGACAACCAAAAGTCCAAAGATTTAGAAATAATAATTAATCTTAAATTTGAACCAAGGCAGAGAGGTAGGCAGTTACTTGTGGCTGTGGGGTAAATTCATGATTAATTCACATCATCGGTAGCTACATAGTTTGACACATTTATCTTTGCATTCGGTATAGAAATTGGGTTGCAAAATAATACATACTTGGGCTAGTCCACGAATTTCAAAAACTTGAGAATATTTTTTCGTGCATCACTTTTCAACTATGTTTGCATTTGCATCGCTTTGTATCATAAGCCTAGTATACACGGGCGAGCATGCCGGAGCGAGCATGACATCTCAGGCCGAGAATCATCCACACGTACAGAATACTCCTTGACGTGACGTCTTGCTCGACCGGACATGTCCGTACGTGAATAGTAATTGACAAAAATATCCAAAAAATCTTGATTTGATATATAATACGATTGTACCACCCTAGCCAGGAGCACTCTTACATTCGATGCGTGGTGCGACCGGTACACCACGGGGCACTGATTTTTTTAGGACTTGGAACACGTGCTCTGAGTTTAATCGACCGGTGTATACGGCAACCCAATAAGCCAATATTGGAATTTAGGATGGGCAGGAATAAATAAATTTATTGAGCGGTGTTTTTTTCTTTCCTTCTTTGTTTCTTGTTTTCTTCTTGCCTATGCTCGTCTCTTCTTGGATCTTCTTGTCTATTTTTGGCTTTTTTGCTACTTCTTGTCTCTTTTTGGTTCTTATTTTCTCTTTTGCCTTTTATTGCCTCTTCTTGTCTTTTCTTGTATCTTCTCGATTCTTCTTGACTAAGGACAGTTTGTTTAACAGAATTTGTACAATTCGTCAGATTTCAACGTTCATTTTCAAGCTCTGTGAAAGACTTATTCAAGTTCTGTTACTATTCAAATACTGAACAAAAATAACCGCCCATGAAGAAATAATAACAGAACTTGAATATTAACTTTGAAATTTGATGAATTGTTTTTTGAAACAACAGGTCCTAAACATACAAAAAAACCTAGAAGAAAAAAAAATTGTTCCTCTTTTGGTCGCCTAAAAAGTTAACCATGTCAAGTAGCACCTATTACAGATACCCACGATTTCTTTTGAGGTTACCTGCATGTAGGTTCAGTATTTCTGTAGGTGAAGGTAAGGCATTCACGGTATGACCTTGTCCCTTTCCCGCGGCCCTGCCTCGGCTCCGGCGGAATGCGACACAGCTACCATCAATGGACGGGGCATTGACCTCTGCATCACAGTCACAACATTACTGGTAGATGGCGCCAGGTACCTGATGTCTACCTAACCTAACCTGCCTTACCTTATGTAGGTTGATAGGTTCGCCTGCATCAAATCTAGTTCCTCCCACTGTAACCGGTAAACGTACATAAAAAAACAACTGTGCTTTAATGGCCCTCCCCAGTAATGACTGAAGAGTAACGCTAAATCGAAAATTCTGCTAATTACATTTTTCTATCGATTTCTGCCGTATAACAACTTTTTTCGGGGCGCCTCTGGAGATTCACTCTCACGGACTTATTTATTGATATTTTTAATTGATTTTTTTTTTCAAGATACTTCAGATATTATACTATAACGTGTATATAAAATAAATAAACCAACATTAGTCACATATCCAAAAAAATAATTTAACTATGCCCTTTTTTCGCCTATAAAACCTTACACCCCCCCCCCCCCCCCTCCCTTAACGAATCTGTATTGACTATCGTCATTTTCAACGTCACTCACAGACAATTTGTAAACTATCTTTTGACGCAAGTCACATAATATTAAAACTACTCTCATACCTTTTTAATTTGTAATCTTTGTGATAATTGGCAAAACCCGTGGAAAAGTGTCGTGAGTTAAATGCTTCTATTTTACGTTTATCTCTGAAAAGTAAAGTGATTTTGATTATCTACGCCCCATGAAAACCAAGTTAGATCACTCCATCTCCACGAGATGTCGCAAGTATCTCTTTGCAACGGGACCGCTTCTTCATCATTCATTCGTTAGTTATCACTCTCCTATAAAACTAACTTTTTTGACTTACGACGCTTTTCTACGGAATGTGCAATATTGGTGTATATCCGTTTTACGGAGAGCATGAAAAAAAATAAAAGATGTAGTATTTATTTGGATTTATTTTATTACAAAATTTTTATGTTCCAAATCAGATTTATTTGTACAATTTTGTAGGCGGACAGTTTTTTCGTGTTTTATTACTCTCCTGACGAATTGATAACTATAACCGTCGTTGCTAAAAATAGCTTTGGTTGGTTACATACTCTTAATCTCTGTGTAGGTACACCATTGAAACACCTGCGGCCGCGCCGCTCGTTCCTGACTTTCCCTATAATAAGCGAACATTTATTTCTCTGCTTGGTGATAATCAAAGAGGAAACCGCTCGGCGTTTTGTCGATACAAACGTATTCCTCAATTTGGTTCTCTGGATTATGACATTATTGCAAATATTTTTTTATTGTAATAAGGATATCGACCACTAGCACGTTGTACGTTTTACTTTTTTTGATAAGTTATTTCTTGTAGGATTTAGGATCCTCCAAAAATCGTTAAAATTGTCTCGTTTGAATGCCATCAACAGACGTTCATGATACAAACTAATCAATGTATTTTTTAAAAAAGCAAAACGTATAGACATAGAGTTTTTTCTTCTAATACAGTTAGTATAAAACATCTTAAAAATCAGTCAAGTTTTGCAGGAAAAAAATTAGGAATACAAAACCTCGATTTTGGTGATTTTATTTAAGTATTACAGCTTTAGGTGCAGTTGTCCCTTTCGTTCAGTATTATGAGTAGTAAGAGTTATAGCGACAGCAACAGTTTGGTATAATGCCTATTCTTCAAATTTCTCCGCTACCGGGTTTCCTCTTAAGTGTACCTACAAGCAACAATCGCGCGCACTGCAAAATGTTATGAAATGGATGTAGGTACCGAATTCAGAACGCGGAAGTTTGGAATATAGCCTGATGAATTTATTATGCGATTTCGTAAGCCCTACCCGAAGTTACTACTGTATTATTTGTGATATAATATTAGATTAAATTAATACAAATTCATATTCTTGATAGAAATTCGTTCAATGTTATTTTGTTCTTACTGGTTCTAAGTCCACCAAACCCGGAATGTTTAATTGCCATGTTCGACAACACTATTTTTTTAGTACAGTTATGTAATATTATCTTAATTTTTTTAAACAATGTACGTATGAATCCAATGGTTTCTACTGCGGTCCAAGGTGGGAAAAATCCAGCTGGAGGTCTCTCTCAAACAGTTTCTCCCGATCCGGCCCGCTACGCAGTAGGCGGGCAAAAGTATTGCCGCCATAAGACCTAGACAAACCTCACCCTATGAACTCGGACACAACTGCTAAATCAGCAAACGCAGCGAATCACTCGAAGTGACCCATGGCAGGCGTGTTGATTATCCAATAAATGGTTCCTGGGACGGCGGTACCCATACTCTCCTCCCAAATTGACATAAAAAATAAAATATTGCCCAGCATGTCGAAATGCCAAACATTGGCAAATAATTGAAACCAATAGAGAATCTTCATCGTCAGATTGTTGCATCATTCTCCAGTAGTAATCAAGTACTGTATTTGATTGCGTGTTGACCAGGCACTTCAGATGTCCAACCCCCATTCGTTTAGGGTGGTTAATGACTTTAAATTATCACCCTCCATTCGGTGTTCAATCACGTTATTGACTTTAGCTAGGCACAATACCTTCACTGAAAATACTATTTAATCAAGACTTCAACACGAAAATAATCATCAGGTCTATTATTAGGGGAGGTGTGTACTAGAATATTTACAGACTTAGGTTTGTAGAAGTAGGCAGGTACCACAGTACAGGGACGAATTACTAGACAAAAAGCCATATTTCTTTTGATTCTGACTATTTATTCCTGGTGGAAATTTGTTATTTATTTGTATTTTAGGGAAATCAACAGTTTACAATGTGGTTCGTTTATACATGTAGATACAATTCACTTCTCTGAGACACCAATTATTATAGATTTCCTCATTATACTATTGTATTATGTATCTAAAAATTAAACACTATACTTACAACAACTAAAAAAATATTACATTATTATAACAAGAGAGAGATTATTAATAACAGCAGATTCTAAATTAATATATGTCTTTACATTTTATGCAGTTTGGTCTACATTTAATACATTTTTATTGGAGTTTTTCTATTTATTTTCGTTACAATTGAAGACATCTACATCAGAGAGAATGTTATTATATGTTGAATGTATTCTTATAAGACAAGCATTTTTATTTGAATTTATTTTACAGTGTACACGAACGTGTGTGCCGTGTAGGTTCTTTCAAATCAATTCTGTATAATTCAGGACAGTCGGTAATGTTGTTTATGATTTTATATAGCAACATTGCATCTGAGAATTGTCTATGTTATGGAAATATTACATTGCAACCTCTTGATGAAAGAATTAAAATTATTAAAATTTTGGAATAGAAGACTTATTTCCGAATTGACTTGTTAAAGGTTTTATAGACAGCCCTAATTTATTAACGAGTCATCTGTCGTAAGCCCACCGCCGGCGGGCGGGTGACAGCTGAGAGGTAAAAAAATAAAATGCGATTTTAACCCTTATGTATACAGAATCTGTACAAGGACAAGGTCAGAATCGCTTGCGCCAATATCATGCCAGACTTTGCTTTTTATTAGATCACTCTAGCTCCTCGGAATGTTCTGATATTAATTTTCTATGAAATACGACCTTAACCTCTAACTGTCATACGACATTCAAGATTTTAAGCTTCATTGCCCTCAACAAAAACTAGGTAGATACTTAAATAAGCACACACTTAACACAACAAATTCACATCGACGGATCTGCCAGATCTGCCCTGATGATGGACATGTAACGTTGTCTGACACGTCGGCTAAAGAAGGAGTTAGCGTAACACGGCATAATATCCCAAAAATAAACAAAAACTTGTTTAAGCTTTAGCTTTAAGCTTTTTGTAAATAATATAACTTGTTTCAAGAAGTATCTCCACAATTCGTGCACCTAAAAAAAATAAAAATAATAGATTGTTTGTTGTTTTATTATTTTTTCATAAACATTTTCTTTTTGTTAGATTTTTTATTATTATAATTAAGTTTTTTTAGAGTTTGTTGTTTAAAAAATTGTTTGTTGTTTTATTATTTTTTCATAAACATTTTCTTTTTGTTCGATTTTTTATTATTATAATTAAGTTTTTTAGAGTTAAGTTTAAAAATACTGACATTGTTTTTCTTTGTGTTTGCTTATGAGTATATAAAAATATGATTACTGCAGACACATTAGTCTAGGGATATTTATATTTGTATTTAATTTTGTTTTATATTACCAACATGAATGTTCTATAAATATCCTGTTTGTGTCTCAAATAAATAAATAAATAAATAAAAGCCGTGTTTGGTGTATAGATCTGAATAGTTAGGTAATTCCCCACCTTCCCCCCATCATCCTTTTCTTCCCCACCTTTCTCTTTCCCATCTCATTCCCCTCCCCAAATCAAATGTCGGTTCACCATCCTTTTTTGTTTTACATGTAACCTAATATATTTATTGTGCCAAACTTTTTTTTGTTGTAATTATCTTTATCGCTTTTTCAATTTATTGGTTTTTGTAAATAAATAAATAAAACAAAACGAGACGAATGTATAATTTCTAATTTCGAAAAACTCTGGTAAAGCCCGGTCGTCGCCGGAGACTTCAGCTAACAGAAAATTATAAAGCAAAATCGGTTTTATGATTTAATTAAGCCCCTACTCAGATAACGTTCACTCAAAAACATCACCCGGAAGCATTTGTGATGACTTGACATTTGACTGACAGCCAAAAAAAGATCGACATTCTTGTCATAATTGCTGAAATTATTGGTCAACAGCAAAAAACCCCGGTGTCCTAATATGTCAAACGGTGTTAAGTCGCCGATGTTAAATAATAAGTGTTACTCGTCATTGCAAAAAATGTCCACCTCCTTGTTGACGTTTAGTCAAAATGAATCAATTATAAAACACAGTAAAGGAATATGATTTTCTTGTTTTTTTGATAAAAATTATATCAGGGATTTTAATATATGTATCTTTGATATTTTGGCTGGTAGCGCAAAAGCGTCGGTTTCCTAACCAGGCGTCTCTGGTTCAATTCTCTTCTAGCTAAGTACTCCCCCTTTGCACGACGAAGATTCTCCACTTATAATAAAATTATTTCTTTTATTTATTAATTTTCATTTGTCCACCACCATGATTCCTTTTTTATTTTCAGTTTACCTTTGGAGATTCCCAGATGGTGTTTGGCTTCCTGTACACATACCTGTTCAAATGCTTTCCACATTTCAGTTGGGTTTTGCGTATCTTCATTTTGGAGATTTTCTAGCATCCAGTTTTGGAGTTTTGACGTTAATTGTTTTCCGTTTTCTTTTGAGATATTGAACCACTTAATTTTGGTTGTTGGTTTTATCTTATCCTTATACAATTTATGTCTCGTTACATGTAATTCCAGCAGTAGTAGGCGATGTTGTGTTGCAAGGGGTTCACCAGGGATAACTTTACAGTCTCTAAGCGTTTTTCTCATTTCGTTTCTGCATAACCAATAATCTATTTGTGTTGCAGCATTACCACTTTTTTAGGTTATGAGGTGTTCTGGTTTCTTTCGGTAGAACGTGTTCACGATAGTGAAACCGTATGCATCTGAAAAATTTAGTAGCTCAGCTCCTAGTTTGTTTCGTGCTCCATATCCAAAGCCGCCATGGCTAGAATTTTGGCCACTATTTGACATCCCCACATGCCCGTTCATATCTGCCATGGAAGGGATTTAAACAGTGTTAGGTTATTCGTAACTCAGGGATGTTTGTTGTTCTTTATAAAAAATACATTAAAACTTGTCAGTTATACGGTATATTTCCTATGCGATCAACAGTTGAATTAGAATGTGAATTTTACAAGTTTTGACAAAATTCTCCCACATTAACCGCATTATCTCTTTGGTCGAACCCAACAATTCCAGTTAACCAGAAACGTTTTGTCCCAGATAAGAGATAAGGAAGTTAACATTTAACATGAAATTTACGTAATATACTAATAATATTACCTAACCGTTCAAATAACTGATACGGACAGATTACCCGCTTTATTTATTGGTGTTCAGATTGAAGCCAGAGTTTCATGATTAAAACCTCATTCATCATTTTGTGGTAGATAAAGAATACAGGACTGAGAATTGTTGATATTGTACTGACTTGTTAAAGGACGAATTTTTATTAATTAATTAATTAATTTTATTTTTTGTCCTAGGTTTTAGGTTTCAATAAGGGAAGCTGGTATGGGTACCTACCGCCTCCCCGAGAACTATTTATTGGTATAAGTTTGCTGACTTGGCAGAGGTGTCATGTTGGTAAGTTCATGTGGTGAGGTTTGTCCGGGTCTTGGCGGCAGTTACGCCTGCCTACCTACTGGGTGGTCGTAGACTGGTTGAGGGAGACCTTTTGACCTCTCCAGCAGAACTCCGCCTTGCACTGCAGTTCGAGGGAAGGATTTATACGTCTGTCACTCCTGGACACAGATTCCTACCTACCCCTCATACATATTTCCAACATATACGACCATACCTACCATACCTCATACTACCTTCCAAAAATCAATAAAATTGACTTGTTTAAACGCCGTCAAAAGACGTTCAGTAAAAAAAATTTAAAAAAAAAGCAAAACGTACTAATAGTTTTTTCTTATGTAGTTGGTAAAAAAAAAATTGAAAATCAGTCCACTTTTGGAGGAGAAAAGGGGGAATACAAAACCTCGATTTTAGTTAGGTATTATTAGTAGCCCAAGGTGCGTTTCGCTCAATATCCGATGGAGTAAGTAAGATCAACAGTGACAGCAAGAATTTAGTAAAATCTATTTTTCAAATTTCTCCACCACCCGGTATCATCTTAAAGCTGTTTGTCAGCGCTTCTCAGTACAATTATAATCAAGCAAATTTTTGAATGTTTATATTCTTTAAAACACAGTTTACTTCCGGGATTTTCAAAATTATTTTTGTTTGCAAAATTAATTCTTAAGCACCTTTCAAAACATCTCGTATAAAACGTTAAAACTAATCTTTTTGATAGCTGGCAAGTAAATTACTGTCAATGAAGTTATGATTGAATTCGGTCGGTTTTGAACTTGAACTTTGAAACTATTACTGAAATTGTAAGAAAACAGATTTTTAAATTCACCGCGTGCAAACTATCTGATTTATATGGATTAACCTGATCTTGATTTTTTTTACTAATCAATCAATCTTATTGATAAAAAATATATAATTAATATCTATACTATACAAACTTCTACACATAGAATAAAGAATAGCACATGAAATTACTAGTGGGCGTATTTCTTGATACAAATATAGACCTAATTTAATAATTAATTTATAATAACGTCTGGAACCAGTGAGACTATGGCATCCCCAATTGGGGTATGTAGTGAGGCTGAAGATAGTGGGGATGACTGGGGAGGGGAAGGAGATGGGGAAGAGGAAGGTGGGGAACCTGGCTATTCGGATCTGGTCACCAAACACGCCTTAAGCCATTTCAAGCAAGTTTCAAATCTGAATGGTGGTCTTATTACACCAGAGCGATACTGAGAGTATCTTCCACTCTGGAACGTGCCGCAAATTTACTATATATTATTTCTAATTAATTAATTATGAAATAACACAAATTAATCAAATAAAATTTATTTGCACATGCCGGGTTCGATGCCGCGACCTTCGGATCAGGAGTCGAGAGCCTTACCCTTCGACCACGTCGGCCGTCATTGGTACTCTTGTACAGTATTATGAAAATGAGTCAATCCCATCAATTATTAATGTCATTACTACCCTGACGAAGAAACCATCGGTTTTGAAACATGTAGGTAATTGTGATTATATTAGTGGTTTAAACAAAGTTATTGGTTTTAATTTAATCCCATCAAAGTTTAAATACAAAATACTAATTTAACTTTCCTAATAAAATATTCCTTACAATAAACTAATATATCAGATTTAAAGTCACCTGGTGATCTCGTGAACCAATTTAAATTCACCGTTTTAAAAATTTACTGCGAATATTTCCACCTCACAAAAAAATACCGCATTATTTCCATGAGATATTTTTTTAATTCGTAGAATATTTGATACCTTTTTGTGCAGCGTCCTTATTTTGAACGCACTTTTCATGTTTCAGAATTTCAATCAAAACCCGAGATTTTACCGTAAAGTCGGAACACAGGCCAGCTGAAAAGTATTTTCATTAGTGTTCGGCACTTAGTAAAAAAACGTTTATCATTCTCAAAGAGTATTGGATGGTTCTAATCAACTGGCCCGTTGATGGTTACTCGGTGCTATTGCTTCGCTTTCGGAAAATTGGACTTTTTTGTACGGTCGGTCTATCCAGATGTTTAATGGATGAGTTTTTTTTGTGTCAAGGCCAGTTTGTCGGTCAACAACCGTAGCATTCTGTAGGGCATATTCTGCTTGACTGAAAAACCAGAAATGAGGTAGACGATGGCCCAGTGGTCAGTATTGGGGTAGCAACAGTGCGACTGAACGATTAATATATATATAAAAATATAAAAACTTATATTTTATTATTATTGTAGAAAGCAATCACTTTGTGGTTTGACATAATGACAAATCTATATGGCATTTATTTCGAGTTGAATCTTGCAATCATACGTAAAGATAGCAGCCAATAAAAATATGCGTTAAGAAAATTAAGATGGTACCTAGTTCTTAGTCGGAGTATGGTACAGTTAAATATGACCGAATCGGATAGGGACACATTAGCTTAGTGCAGCGGCCCGGAAAGCCGAACGTCCTGGGTTCGAGTCCCAGATGTGGCCCGATCTTTTTCTGATTTTTCTGTTTCAGATTTTTTATTGAGTTTCGCTAGTATATTATAATTTCTTTTATTGCCAAAAATTCAATGGCGTTTTTCTTAAAACTGCATTTTAAAAATCTACACTCTAGCTCCGCCATTTTTTAATCGATCCTCTTGATTATTAAAAAAAATATATTTGTGATAATTCTACGAAATACGTACTTTTTCTCCAAATATTAATATTTACATTTTCTGGACAACTTAAAGTAACGAAATTTAGGCAAAAATATGTATCGTTAGATGCATTTTGTGAAAATGTATATTTTAAAAAACGGCTACGTATTTTGCTGGCTTTTGGGCTACAGTTTTTTATTTTTGTTTTTTGGTCTAGCTCAAGCCTGGACTGAGTTATCGTGTCCACCGCACGACCATCGATTATTGAAGCGCTCCGCTAAATCACCTGTAAAAAAATTTAAAAATGTATATTTTGTAGTTTAATCGTAATATAACACCTTAGTGTACTTTAATTTAAATAAAAGTGATTCCACTCTTCAAAAAATGAATTCTTGAAAAAACATAATTTTGCGGAGGGTTAAAATACCTAATCAGTTCATTCTTTTTAAGGAACCTAGTAATTCCACACAGCTACATAGAAACAGTAGTTTTATTTACTCGAAAGTGTAAACTTGTATTGCTGGGGGGCAAATGGCAGAATGTTGGAATGAAACCAGTTGGATGAGACGTTTTTTATAACTAGAAAGATTCAGGTTTGCAAATTAAAAAACTTAAGCTCTAAAGCATTTTACAATTCGTAAAAGCAAAACGATCACGACCTATTTATTTACTAGCGAGTACCCGGCATGCGCTGTAATGCCACTTCAAAGAAAGGAAGTGTTTGTGATATAGTTCTGTTTATTGAAATGCTTTTGTATACACAAAATTATTTGTTATTCCGTCTGGTGCGTATACGAATAAATCTGAAGGTTTTTCGACGCGGAGCAGGCCACACACAGCTTCCGACTGTCCGTGTAAGAAACATGATTTTTCCAAATTTACCCTCTGCTATCCCCTACCGCTACTTTCACTCCTTTGCAATCCCTTATCCCAACCCCCCCCGTCGCCCCTCCCCTGCACGTCGGATCGGATGAATTTTATGAGAAATAATTTCACAACACAAGAGCTCATCATTACAATACAGAAACCTTCGCGGGCGTGCGCACAACAAATCACCATAATTTCATCGCAATGGAATGAATCGCATAGGAACGCATACGAGACAAACAAAGAAACATTAATTTTTATACATAAAGATTACCGCCTTGAAGGCTTTTACATGTATCTATACATTGTTATATGTAAGTTGTTCAGGAGTATAATAATAACTGTACACAACATAATAAACTGAAGGGGTTTCTCACCATCCTCCTAATAGCTTATCCATACTCTAACGATTGTTAATAAAACTAAAAATAAAATACTTGCAATAGTTAGAAAACTCGGCTAACGTAGCCGATATATAGCCACTATTCATAGGTTCGAAATAAAATAAAGTTTATTAAAACTCCGACTTATTGATAAATAAACCGTAAATCGAAAATAAACTTTATCCTGTGGATAAGCTATGAAGAGGATGGTGAGAAACTCCTAAATTTGAAAGATATAAGTAGTAGGTATAATACAAGAAGGTATGTAGGTTCATTATTATGCAAGTTGTAAAAAGGATTTCAATAAGTGTAGGTATAATAAGAGTAAAAGTACTATGAAAGTATATCATTGAAGAAGAAGATAACATTAACTAACTAACTAACCATCAGGCTGTTTCACCACAGGGGTAGGCAGAGAGGACGGACCGCCAAACAACTCGGTCTTGGCACACACTCCTTGCCTCATTCACATTCATACATCTTCTCATACATACTCTTCTATTATTCTGACTCTTGACATGGCCCGACTCAAGTATCTGATTCACCTGATCGTGCCACGTCTTCCTTGGGCATTCTCGGCTTCTTCTACCATTCACATTCGTGTCATAAATTTTATTTACACTCCTTTCTTCATTCATTCGCTCAACATGCCCAAACCATCTTAGCGTCCCTTTCTTTCTTTTCTAAGAAGAAGATAACACTAAAAATCTAAACGAAAATATGAAAAAGAACAAGACGCAAAAATAAAATATAACGGTCGCATCTGGGACTCGAACCGAGAACCTCTTTCAAGACAAATGCCATTCCAATTAGGCCACTGCCACCAATTATTTAAACTTCATATTTGTCAATCTCATATTTCAAATTTAAGAATTAACATTTTCAAAAAAAAAAATTCTATGAAAGTAGTTAGGTATAGAGCAATGTGTTGTAACTTTGTTGATATTATTATAAACATTAACACGAATAGCGTGTGGTAGAGCAAGTTTGTAATTACCATACATTTATTACTCCCGATTTGATGATTTACTAATCATAACTAAATTAATACAGCGATAAAAGGTGCACATGAAAAAGTATGAAAGCTAGCATATTAGTATGTATGTAGTTATAATTATAACATCGTTGGGTAATTATTACAACTAGGTAACTCTGAAATCAGCTTTCTTGGAAAAATAAATTATAAGATGGTAATCAATCTGTTAATCGGTTGTTGTGTAATACTGATAAGTATTGTTAAATCGCATATATGTGTGTTGGGAACTGTAACACTTATATTTTGGAAATGATAGAATGGCTAATCATTTTTTATGTATTTACTAGCTTCTGCCCGCGACTTCGTCTGCGTAGGATTAGTACTTCGAGTACCCAATCTATTTTCTTTTCCTAGGTCCCATCTATGTTTATACCAAAATTATTAACCTATTTATTTAAAATATGTATAATTGTTGATTCGATTCAAAGTATTAGGAGAGTACTTCAAATAAATTTACTAATTTAAATATTTTCTAAAATAGAATTTTGATTAAACAGATTGTTTTGCAAAATATCATTCTCAAATTTGACATTTTATATTAAACAATAATTATTATTTTCAATGTATTGAAAATAAATAGCTAGCTCTATAAATTATAGCCTATATGTTATTCTGATGTATGAGCTATATTATTGTAAAGTTTCATTAAAATCCATTCAGTAGTTTTTGCGTGAAAGAGTAACAAACATACATACATCCATACAAACTTTCGCATTTATAATATTAGTAAGATTTACAAAAATGGATTGACTTACATAGTTGATGCATAGAAACATGCAATGAAAGCAACCATTTTAGTGCCACAATTAGCTAAGCCTAGTTGCCTAATTGAAACATAGAAAAACACTTGTGGTAACTACAGTTACCTAATTATAGAATTAAATGATACCGTTTTATGTAGATACCCACAAAAACATATTTAAACAACTTGATGATTCCAATGCGACTTTAATGTTTGTAGCATTCATAGACGAGGAAAAAGAGTTATGCCTTGCCTAGTTGTATTAATTACACTACGATAAAATAGTATAATAAATACAGTACAAAAAAGTAAGGAGGCCATATATACATAAGTAGTTAAATAAGCAATTTTAGACGAAACGTTCCTAGTTTGGGCTTCCTTCTGCTTCTTGAGCCAACATTTGCTGCAGCCTTGAAAAATTCAACATGTCATCAGACAAAATGAGGTAAACACCCCAAAAGCTAAACAACATAAAACTTTTGGCCGAGAGAATCGAAAATCATAATAATTTGTACCTACATCGTTGTGCCGATGTAATTTATAGCAGAAACTTCAAAGGCCAATGTTGTTTAGATATTATATTCTATAACTGCCGACGCCGGCATCTTATTCACGCATATGAATGACGTATTTCGGAGACCACACATAATATATTCTAATAATAATGTGATAACACAGAGTCGGCAGACTACCAACGCAGCCAGATCTCGTGTGACCCGAGATCCGAATGGTGGCACAGGTCTCCCCTGCTAGATACTTAGATAAATATCAACCTCTATTGTAACTATTAAAGTATCTGGTGCTGATGCTGCTTTGGTATTTGTGGGCCAGACGTACGGAAATAGTGTCTACGAACTGGGTGAGACTGCCGCTATATGTTCAGTCATTCTGCTGTGTGCTTAATAATGCATATTATAAATATATATATATATATCTGTCTATCTGACTACCTGCTATATCCACTAAGAGAGTCTGTTGGTTATTGGCCCGGTATTTCGGTGGGTTTTAAGCTCGGCTAGGTTGGAATGTCGAGCTTACCTCCGCTTTCGGCGTAATCCGTATATAGGTCGCAAGCCGAGATATCATCAGCATTACATGGATTGTCTATGATTTTAATAGGGGAACGTGTTTATTTTTCTTTGTAAAACCAACTTACTGTCTAAGTGTGTGGTATATCTATGCTTTCTTTTGTCATTCCAAAAACCTAAAATATTTTTAGGCAGGTTGATTTCTTATAAGGTTTCCCTCTTTAATCAGCATGGTGCTGTATGCGAGGATACTAATTTTAAATAGTATTTTTTACAAAATAAAATTAACCGCTAAAAACAAACAGAACTGACGTTGACGTCAGGCACTTTCCTTAAATTTCGGTGATACAGAAGTATTCAATTATATATAGTAAGTCATGTCAGATTTGACATATGACTGCTAGCGCCTCGGCGTTTACAAAAAGAACTATTCTGCGGCATATCAAGGCTCGAACAGCAGGAATGTTGTACATAGCGAGAATACGGACTGACTGATATACCGGGCCATACTGACGATAGATCTCTGCCTTAGGAAGAGGAAGTATTACACACACGAGTCGCGATATTAGGGGGTATAGCATCAGCTCTGTATTGGGTAGATAGAAGGTGGAAGCTTCATTTTAGTCTGATTTTGACCTCTCTCTCTGATTTATTTTAGATTGGCGGTGTATTAAGTTATTGAGACGTGTTACCCTTCCTCTTAATTATTATTGTACCAACATTTCTGACAGCCTCACAGTGATCATCATCAAGCCAAGACAGGACGGCTCGTTTCTAATCAATATTTTTGTTCAATTAATGATTTGCTATACATCACTTTTAGAGTAACATTTTGGATAGCCTTCCATTGTGATTTGCCGTCAATTTTGATCTATTGAACTGTGTTTTGCTTTCTCTCCTTAAGCCGACATTTCGGTCAGCCTCGCAGTGTTTATCTTTAAGCCAAGGCAGGATGGCTCATTTATAATTTTTTTTTCTGTTCAACTAACGATTTGCTGTATATCATTTTTGGTTCGGACAGCCTTGCAGTTGTGATTTCCATCACTTTTGAGGTAAACTGTACTGTGCTTCTCTCATTCTGAAGCCAATATTTCGGACTGCTTTGCAGTTTCCATCTTCTTCGTATAATCAATTCTCAAATTATAAAAAGACAAATGTGTGTAGAAAAACAATGTTAACAATAACTTCATTATGTAAACATATACTTTTTCTTGTTATGACACCGTGTAGAAGAGGTCTGCGACAATTATTTTGAAAGTAACACGCTCTTCTGCGCCAGTCTTCCGTTTCAGTTCCTCGTGTTTCACAGCCATAACAATAATTACCATCTTTCACAATTCCACACTATCCATAAATCTTTCATTTCGCAATAACTTGACAGAGATGGTGGTTTTTTTTTCTGATAATGTGACTAAGATAATACGCAGTTTCTGTCTTGATTGTGAAAATAAGATATTTGCACACAAAGTAACACACCAGTTCAAAATAGTCGAACGCTCACAAAGGTTTTTTTAAAATCAAATATGCTCGTATAGTTAGTTACTCTCGTTCTGCAACGAACGGTGTTCTGATTCTTGTTTTTCCCTGTGGCATACCTCAATTGGTATTCTTTGATATATTATGCACATTTTAAAACCGGCTTTCTTCGAAGATTGTTTTTTCAGTGTCTTTATTCAACGTCTTTTTTGCGTACGCTTTTGTACATAGTATTTCAGCGATTCTCAATATGGGCAACATCGTCCACTGGTGGGCGATTTTAGTAGCTTTTGGTGTTATCGAGGGTTCAAAATGAGCGATTTTATTTTATTTGGTGAGCGAAGGGCATACTTTGTGCGCTTACTTTGTTATAAATACTGTAGAAATCGCGGTTGAATTAGAAAACCATCTCTGGTCCGGAGTCTGGATCCCCAAAAATACCGGAAAAAACCACCGACTCCGTGCAAAAACGGGCGTTCTGTTTGATAGATTGTCCTTTCTTCACCAACGGATTGTAATCTTTAGAGCACAGGCGTCGGGTGGGAATACTGTCCTTGTTCTACCTGTATTTTAATGAAAGGTGCTCCGAGAAACTAGCGTTATTGATTCCTTCGGCAGCGGAGCAGAGTCGGGTAACACGCCAAACGCGCGCCCTCAGAGGGAAATTGAAATACGACACGAACGAACTGAAAGTATTATTGAAAATTTCCGATCAAAATAATTGTATTGTGAAGAGGAAACAGGGCGGAGTTTTGTCCATGCAAACGTATTCCTCAATTTCCTCTCTTCGTTTTGAAATTATTGCAAATATTTTTTAATGTAATGTAGATGCTGATTAGCGTGTCGGTACGTTTTGCTTTTTTTGATAAGTTTCTTCTTATAGAAGTTAGGATCCTTCAAAAATCGTAAAAATTGCCTGGTTTGAATGCCATAAACATACGTTCATGATGCAAACTGAAGAATGTATTTAAAAAAAATCAAAACGTATAGACATAGAGTATTTTCTTTTAAGGCAGTTAGTATAAAACATCTTAAAAATCGATCGAGTTTTGGAGGAGAAAAATAAGGAATACAAAACCCCGATTTTGGTGATTTTATTTGGGTATTACAGCTTGAGGTGCAGTTGTCCCTTTTAGTATCGGCAACCGAGTTTACTCTCACAACACTATAATATAATCTTCAAGAACCGCATCCATAAATAATCCCTTCCTCATAACGATGCCCAACCGGGTTACGATGTGTTATAATTCCCCTGTCTTTACACAATGCAGACAAGGGCGCTCTTGTGAGATGTAATATAAAAAAATATATTAAAAAAAATAATAATCTGTGACTTCACTGTGTCAATATTGATTCCGCATGGCAACCTTGGACGTAGGCCCTGTTCCGTGAGCTGCAACTTGCAACTGGCAATACCGGAGCATTCATACCATAATTTCCGCCTGAGATGGAAGAACACATAGATGATGTGTTACATTTTGGATGCGCATTTCGAAATACCCGATAAAGGGAGTTGGCCTAAAAAAAATTTTAAAAATTAATTTTCGAAGGCAATTTTTTATAGTTCTCTGTGTCGCTTCAGTTGAAGGGTTGGTTCTTAACACAAGTGCAGCGCACACGGAATACCGCATTAATCCTTCAAAAAGTTGGGGTATTTTGTCAGAGGCTAAAAATATACCCGCTTTGCAATAAAATCCAAATAAATGGAACATTTGTTAACGTTAACGCAAACTAAAAACTGTTTTCAAAAGGTGATGAAGTAGGCTTTCAATTTTTTTATTAATCACAGGAGACCATATTTGTCCCAGCTCACATAGGTCTCACAGAAATTGTTGTTTCTCCCTTACTATCATAGTCAGAAGTATGATCTAAATGGTATTGGAAAGAGAATACAACCAGCTATATATTCAAATATAAAAGTAAAGCACAAAAAAATAAAATTTACATTTCTGAAACCAAAGTTTCTGATCGCAATTTGAAAAAAAATTATGGAACTTTGTGAATTTTTTAAGATTTTATTTTACATGAAACGAAAAAAAAGTGAGATGACACTAAGGTTTATAATTCATGTATCTAATGAAATAAGTATGTGTTTTATTTTTCATTATCAGTAATTTTAGTTAGGAAAAAAAGTAAAGTGAACCATTTTTAAAACTTTTCAAAGTTTTCGCCAAAAAAAATTATTTAAAAAAAAATACATAGTTAATTTTAATAAAAAAAATTCAAAGCCTACTTCATCACCTTTTGAACACAGTGTTTAGTTTTCGGATACGTTAACAAATGTTCCATTAATTGGATTTTATTGCAAAGCCTGTATATTTTTAGCCTCTGACAAAATACGCCAAATATTTGAAGGGTTAACGACAAAACGGTAGAATTCGCTCTAGCAGGCCTAGAAATTTGATCTCTCCGCGGGGTTTATTTTAAATAATTTTGATAAACGTATTATTAAAATCTCAGATGTTTTGAAATGAATCCCTCCAAAAGTTACTAACTCATCGTCTAGAAAATAAAATCTGTTTCTTACCTTTAACTTTCAAATCGTTTTTACGTAAAATATTTTAATCGTAAGGTACAGTTTTTATTAATCTTAAATATAAATATATTATACCAATGAAACAAAAACCTTTGTTTTAAACCACTTTATTTTTATTTTTATATTTGTCGACCGGTTTCGATTGGACTCAATCTTCATCATCAGGACAATATAAAATATAAAAATAAAGTGGTTTAAAACTAAGGTTTTTGTTTCATTTGGTATAATGTCAAGCCACAAAGTGTTTGCTTTCTTCGATAATAAATATATTACATTCGTAAGCATCGGCCTGGAAATAGAGATGTTTAGGAATTCTGATTTTCTACAGATTTATAACATATGTCTCTTGAACACTTTAAGTTTATAAATTCTTAGAAAAATACATCTTATTTTTGAAGATAATATCTGAAGATTTGTAGAGCCGAAACGTTAATTACATAAAATTTCCTCGATAGAAAAAGTCGCAAAGTATGCTCCAAAAATTATTATTTACACTTTGGTTTCTGTTATTTTACAATTTATATGTATGAAAAAAATCACAGTGTTTCTTTAAATGCTACTTAAGGTGTTGAAGAGAGATTTTTGCTCTCTTGTAAACGAGTCGTGTTTTATTAAACATTTTCAAAATTTTCGCTCGAATTTTCACGTTTTTAATTTAGCGCGCTCGCTTCAACGTTCGTATTGTCGTATCTCTCCTTCTTATTCTTTTTGGGCGGGTACACGGAGAAAAATGTTATTCGAAAAAACGATAATTTTAATAGTAAAAACGGTTAAAAACGGTTAAGAAGTTCTTACGAACAAATTAACAGTGTTTCAATGTTTATTGGCAGGAAAATGTAAGAATAATTTGTTGGTATACGTACGAAATTACGTATACCAACAAATTATTCTTACATGTTCCCGCCAATAAACATTGAAACCCTGTTAATTTGTTCGTAACAACTTAAGTCCCGTTTTTAACCGTTGTTACTATTAAAATTATCGTTTTTTCCAAAATAACATTTTTCTCCGTGTACTATTGGTTCTTAAGCAATTCCCCTTTATCAGAGTATTGAGCCGCTTTAAGAAAACTGTCAATATGTGTCTAGTACGGCCGATTTAACACGCGTACAGGACCAGCTTTCTGGTGGTTATCTGTCTATCTCCGTATGTCTGGCTATATACTTGTCTGTCTGCTACGCATCCTCCACAGTTACTGTGCAATCCCAAGTACCGTACTGTATTATATATAATGACAACAGCAGCAGAGTTCACATTATTGGATTTCGGTGCCAAATGAGACTTGGCAATGCGATCTGTTGGTAGCCGTAGTTATCAGGCGAGCCGAATTGACACAATAATGTATTATAATTATGTATATACACGCTGGTACAAGCGGCAAGCTGGTGATCTACAACACAGAGAACCGATTTTTTTTTTCGATCAAAGCATTTCTATTTTTTTAACGGCAATTAAAGGGTTAAATATCATAATGACAAACACTGTCAAACACTGTGCATCACTGTCGAACACTGTCAAACACTGTCAAACACTGTCAAACACTGTCAAACACTGTCAAACACTGTCAAACACTGTCAAACACTGTCAAACACTGTCAAACTATGTTAAACACTGAAAACACTGTCAAACTCTGTCAAATATTGTCATTTAATGTCAATCACTGTCAAACCTGTCAAACACTGTCGAACACTTTCAAACTGTGTTAAACACTGTCAAACACTGCCCAACATTATATTATTTTATTTTATTTATTTAATTCGTAGAAATCCAGTTTTTTTTTTAAATTTAGTATAAATCGAATTTAATAATGTTTTATTAAGTTCTGCGAGTGTTTAAATTTTTTTTATTATTGTGACAGCTATTTCGACTTACAATGACATTTTCAAACTGTGGTTATGTCACGTTGAGACGACTTATTTATTGTTTACCCCGGCTCAATTATCATTTTCATGGTACATAAAATGATTTATAACCGGTTAAACAGATTTACTGAGAACATAATTGTCAATAAATTCTTTATTACGTGGGGTACTTTGAAATCTGTTTTCCCTACATTAAATGGGTTCTTAATTATTTAATAATGACGTAACAGATTTTTTTTAATGTGTTATATTGTTTAGGCCTTGTCAACATACTTAGAAGTGGGGGATATTTTTTTTAGTTCTATTGTTTTTTTATATACGATGATTGACTTTTTCGTAACGTTATATTATTGTGTTGTTATTTGTAGGTATATTTGTTATAAACTGCACCTGCTATCAACATAGGAGTACCCAGTGAGATAGGCATAAGACATAACCAATATTTTGATAGAATTAATAAAGATGAATCAAGTTAGTATGACATTGTTATCAGCTATGTATTTCAAATATTATTAGAGGATCAAAATACTTGTTAGATTTGGACGTCTAGGGTTAAAATGCAGGCGATGGTACCTACTTACCAACCCTCCCCTTTTCCCTCCCCACACTAAAGCTGAGGGTAAAGATCGTTATTACATTGGCAAGAATCTTGTTTGATGTAAAAACTGTGAGAGCACCGGATCTAAAAAAAAGATTGATATATTTTCTCAGGTTCTAAACTAGAAGTTCTTTTTACAGTAGATCTCGCGTCCAAAAATGTATATTTAATAATTTACTATGTTTAATATACCGAAATTTCCGCTGAAAACATAAGATTTTTAAATAGGCACTTAAATACCTACCTTATTAATTTAAACTAAAATAAAAAAACTAAAATACGAGAAAGTATAAAGGTATAACTTATAGGTAGGTACATCCTAATTCTTCCAGCTAACCCAACAAATACATGCTTACACAGTTTAGCAAATAAATATACTTAATTATATCGACATTTTTAATATAACAATTTCTATGTTTAAAATGTACTTAAACGTTTTTTAATTATATTTTAATTATATACTTAATTATATCGACATTTTTATTATAACAATTTCTATGTTTAAAATGTACTTAAACGTTTTTTAGTAACATATTTCTGATAATTTCAGTTTATTACTTTTTTTTTCTAATTTATCTAATTGTGAATCACTTGAATGTGAGAAATTATTTTTACAACCTATTGTTTATAAAATAACGTAAAAATTATGTACACATTGTAAAAGCCGTAGGGCGTATAAAAGCGTAAATAAATAAAAGGACAGAGTCATCACTCATACAGACCATGTCAATCAGAATAACAGAAGACTTTGATGAATTATAAGTGTGAAAGAAACTTGTGTGTTTTTAAAGTTTTATTTTCCTAATCATATTATTTTTGTCTTTTCAGGTGAGTACCTATTAACTACCTATCAGCCCTACCTATTAATTACTGAGGTTATATCAGCTGTTTCTATATACATACGTGTATACATCTTTAATATCGGTGAGTCAATAATGGTTACCGATTACAATAGGTTCCGCCCAAAATTTGAATAATAGGTAGTTTACCAAACTGTTGCCTGTCTCTGTCACTGTCACCCTCCTGAATACTGAGCGAAAGGGACAACTGCACATCAAGCTGATGATACCTAAATAAAATCGTCAAAATCGAGGTTTTGTATTCCACATTTATCTCCCCCAAAACCGGACCGATTTTTAACATTTTTTTGCCAGTTTTATTGGAAGAAATTATTTTATGCCTGTACGATCGCTTATTTTTTTTTTAAATACACTGACATCTAGTTTGTATACTAAACATCTGTTAATGGCGTTTAAACCAGGCAATATTAACGATTTTTGGAGGGTCCTAACTCCTACTTAACATGACGTAACGTAAGTAAATTATAAAAAAGCAAAACTTTTCGATCGACATGCTATATTATAAAAATATTTGCAGTAGTGTCAAAATCCAGACTGAAAATAGGGGGACACGTTTGTATGGAAAAAACGCCACATGTAAAGATATAGTTTAACAGAAGTATGTATAAATAGACGATGTTTGGCAAATAAATTTTACTTATTCAATTTATTACATTTTTTACCATGAACTCCACACCTCTGCCAGTGGTCACCCCAAGTGTTATGGTCATGCCAAGGCTCGCTACGTTTAGTGACTTAGACTAGGTGTGCCTGGGTTCACAGTTTGGGCGAGTTTGCTCCATTAATGGCGGCATTGTCTTTTTACGGCGCTCAAGAGGAAACGGAACGCGTAAAGAGACTCGAATTATGTTCAAAGTTTTACCCAACTTGGTGATGTAATTTTGTGTAATGTAGGCACATCACATTGGCTATTCAGTGTACAGTTATTCAGTCTTGTGTCCAAAAATACCTAGTACGGATATCATAATCGAATTTATTTACATTCTCATTTTTTGTACTTATACGCTGGTATATACAATATACTATATTTATATATTTTACGTCACTCTATTCATTTAAAATACTCTTCACTGCCTTAGTTAGAAGTAATTTAGAATACAATTCCACTATTTGGTCCCCATACTATAAACCACATCAAATAAAAATTGAGAGAGTTCAACATAAATTTTTAAGGTTCATTAATTTCAAACACTCCATACCTATTAAACAAATCAATTATGATAAATTAGTGAAATGGCTTAATTTAACTGACTTATCTTGTAGAAGAACCAAAAGCGATGTGGTACTTTTATTCAAATTACGCACCTGACTTCACAAAACTAATAACATTCAGAGTACCAAATCGTAACACGAAGCTTCCAGAGCTGTTCTTTGTTTATGCTTCGAAAACTAACGATTTCATTAACTCCCCAATCCAAAGATTACATAGGCTTGGAAATAAATGTAGTTCAGTTGATATTTTCGTTAATTCATTACCAAAACTTATTTCTGAAATTTCAAAAATTCTGTTTCCCGTTTACTTAAACAACGATGTAACATAATTTGTATATTATTGTTTCTTTTTCTATTATTTTTGTATTATGATTGTTGTAAAAGCCCCAAGGCAGGGGAATAAATAAATAAATAAGTAAATATAGAGACAATTAGTTTTTTTTCCTAGACGCATTTGAACGATATATTTTTTTAAATTTTGTTATTCGGCGGTACATCTTATCTGCACACCCCTTCCAGAATACTTAGTTATGTTGTATGTAAGCAGGTATACCGTATTTTTTTTACATAAGCTCCACACAGGAGGCCTTGAGGAAAATAATTTCCCTTATGGCCTATGTCATCTTTGGGGATGCTGTGTGGAGGGTGTTTTTAAGGAAAGGAAGGAGAGGAAGTTATGGGAAGGAAAAAGGTATGAGAGTTGGGTAGGAATCTGGGATTCAGGGTGTCCAGGTCATCCGCCGTCAAGACCTAGACAAACATCACCCCGTGAACCCGGGCACTCCTGCTAAGTCACCAAACGTATCGAATCACTGGGGTGACCATGAATGGTGACATATGGCAGAAATGTTGGCTATACAATAAATGGTTCCCGGGGCGGCGGTACCCATTCCCTCCTCCCAAATTGAAAACATTATGTATCTTCAATATGTACAAAAACAGTTACAGCTTGTGAAAAACATAAAGTTATATAAATTAAATAAATAAAATATGTTTTAACATCTGTATTGTTAAGCCATAGTTTTAACTCTTTGAAGTATTGAGGTAATTTAGTCACTAGTATTTTTTTGGTTAAATATTTAGAGTACGAGGTCCAATAAAACTGCTGTGTGTGTGCATATGTTTGTGGGGTATAAAATATATTATTATTTCTAATGTAGATTTTGTTTTCATTTCTTTAGAATTAAATAGTTTACGGAGACTGAATAGTTTAGATTCTTTGTGCATTTGTCGAAAATATTTTTTTCTATTATACATAACTTTGATAATGATTTCGAGTTACTTGTAAAGGTTTTATAATTGCATTAACCCCATCCTATTATGCCGTACATGATTGTATATTAGTATGCCGGGGGCCAACTGCCGGAGATCAACTATCATGAAATCGAGCGTCACAGTGGCCACGAGGCTATCGACCATTTGATCACAATGCAAAAACTCCCCGTGACGGTAATGCGAGTGTGTCACACTCTCCGCATAGGCGAAAGGAACGCCGCCCACCGGCTACGGGGGGATCCCGCAGTCTGGGGCCCCCCGTCCACCACCCCCTAGCTGCTGGCTGGGCGCCCCCTTTGGCGTGCAGCCGCGCCGGCGCCTTCTCTAACCCCCTTCCCGCTGCCGCCCCACCCGGCTCCCGGCAGTTAGTAGTTCCCGGTATCTACCCACATTGATTTCGAATGGACTGGATGAGACTGTGGATGAGCTAGAGCTTTAAAATATCGATTAACCGAATATTTCTATGCCTGGATCTCTAGCACGGTAAAATCGATAACTTTATATAGTGTTTGCCTTATCCACAGGCAGACAGTAGTAATTGTGTTGGGCTCTTCAAGAATAATAGGTCCTTGTTTCAAACTAGTTTATTATTAATATTTAGGTGTTTTTAATATATTTATTATACTTCTGGGTTTTACGACCGAGTATTATCTGGGAATTGTATCTGAGATCTCGAGGTCTTTTCTACCGGCTGTACTCGCCAGATGAATCTACTCTAACTGCCTGACATCTGTCGGAACTTGACATAGGCTCTAACCGACATCTATCAAAAACAACTGTAACTACGTGTCATTCAAGGACACTATACTTTACAATATCTGAACGATAGGCGTAACTTCCGATATGTCCCTAGCACGGTTTCACCGATGAATAAATAATAAATCGATATCCGCTGGCAACACTGAAAGTATTTTCTATGAGTTGACACTACGAAATGTTAAACGCTAATTATGTAAAAATATTAATAAATAAATTGGCAATATTAAAATGTAAATACTAACCTAAATATGCATTGGCAGTCCGTATTTACTTTTTTGGCGAGGAAATTAGTTAATGATGTCTTTATTCATATTTCAACCATTTTTGTTTCTCAAAGATTGAACAGATAAATTGATTGCGTATGAATCGCGAAGATAGTTCAATAATTCTTCAAAAATTTCCCTTAATAAATTTGGATATTTTGTGAGAGGCTAAAAATATTTCCGGTTTGCAATAAAACCAAAATAAATGGTACACTTGTGAACGTATCAGAAAACTAAATATAGTTTTCGAAAAGTGATGAAATAGGCTTTCAAATTTTATTATTGCAAATAACAATGTCAATTTTTAAATATAAATATTTTGTACATATAATATAATAATTAATTGTGAAATAACACAAATTAATCAAATAAAATTTATTTGCGCACGCCGGGTTCGAACCCGCGACCTTCGTATTGGGACTCGAGAGCCTTGGAAGCAACCGGTTTACGATAAACACAGTACTTGAATAGAACTTTCACAGAACTTTTATTTTAATTTGTTTAATGGTTCAAAAAAATGTTATGTTTTATATGAATACCGCACAAGAGTCCCAACTGCTCCCGTATGGAGCCTGTGAGATTATGGCATCCCCAAAATGGGGTATGTTGTGAGGCTGAAGGTAGTAGGGGGAGGAAGGAAATGGGAAGGGGAAGGTGGGGATGTACCTGGTTAATGTCTTGAGATTGTCAGAGATTTGTGTTTTAAAAGTTTCTGAAGTCATAAATTTTAAGTAGATAATAATTGGAGAACCAGTTAAATATTGACATATTTAGCCCCTGCGTCATCTATATAAATTCAAGTTTAGAAGTTGTCGTAAGTAAGTAAGCTAAAAATGCTTTTAAATTACGTTAAATAATCTTTAGTTTTGCTGCACGCAATACAAACAATTTGATTCTAACTGCCATTAGACCCCTGTCATAGTAATGTCACGAACGACTAAATCAACCCCGATGCTGCGGGCTATTATGAAAGTGAAAGATAGTTTCAGTATAGCCCCGAGGAGGGACCATCACTCAAACTCACTCGAAACGTTGAAACATGATTATTTTTATAATTTGTTATTAGATCAAGCATAAACAAAAAAGAACATTAGAAAACAAAACTGCATTTCACCAGTATTACGAAATTCAAATAGGTTGAAGATCTATGATAATAGGCGGGTGTAATTGAGGCAAAGCGTGTGCTAATTGGGATCATTTGTTTCCTTTCAAATTTGGAAGGAATTATGGAAGGCACTGCTAGTTTTCTTTTTTATTAAAAAATAATATATGAACGGGCCGCTAAAGTATGTCCACTGGACCTAGTTCAGTGGAAACAAGAGCTTCTCAGTAACGTATCTTCACTTTATTAAATATCTGTAGCATCTGTGAAGTATTTGAACAAAAAAGATGGATATTTTGAAAAAAAAAATCTTAATGAATTAACAAGTTTCTAATAAACAATTCTTATTTTGAAAATTAAAAGTTCTCGTAATAAGCCGGAATTTCATCAAATTTTTTTCATCGACCTATTTCATAGAATCTTTGATATAGATTCGTGAGATAATACTTTTCTATGGAATAGAAACCCAGAGTGGCTTTGACTTCAACTTTCGTTTTATTAATTGACCATATATACTTATAGAATAGAGTCTATATGGTCATGCTTAGATCAGGTGATAATGCACCCGTGGAATGTCATTACATCACCGACAACCGAAATTACCAAAATTGCCGAAATTAACAAATCATTTAAATAATCAATGGAACAAGCAGAGTTGCAATTATGCGATTTTCGCGATTTTTGTGATTTGTAGCTTATCCAATTGAACGTTTTTGGCCACATTTTGGCCAATTTGCAAATACCCTCGAGCGTTCGCTGGCCAAAATTTGGCCAATTCGAAGAGATATTTTAAAACATTTATTGGAATTATTAAGTTTTATACATATACTTCGATTAATCACAAAGATAACTTAGCGATTTCACTTAACAAGAGATGCCTCGCATCTGTTTTGAATTATTTGTTATTGACAATATTATCGCGAACCCAAATTATTGAAATACATATAATTATATAATTTAACGATTTCTTATTTAAAAAAATTATAAAGCTTAAAAATATGGGATAAACTGGTAAATGTAGGTGCATTCAATGGCTATCTAACAATATAAGTTTCCAAGAAATTTCCAAATCAGATGCTTACAAATCTCGGAGGTTGGGTGCTTAATTCAATTATTAACAAGAACGCTCGAATGTGTAACAGAAATCATAAAGCTTTTCCAAGAATTTGATCGCTTGTGCGGCAGAGTCGTAAATCTCAGTTTTGTGAATGGTAGATCCATGCTCGAACGAGCCATCAGCCACCGGCCACCCGTAACCATCGTAACCACATACCGTAGTGTAGATACTGTAGATAGTAGGCACAGTTGCGTAGCTAGGAAGGGGGCACCGCACCGGGCGCCACCCAATAGGGGTGACACCCAACCGTGAAAAAAACTTACGAATGTAGAATATTGCCACCGATGCAGGACACAAAAGGATATATTGGAATGTCTTGATCGATTCAGTATTGAACATCGAACTAGATCGAAGTCCGTTCAAGATGTAGCTTTACTGTACGAGGTTGTGCAGAAAAATACATTGCTTTTGGCAAATATTGAAGAATTGATTTATTGTTATCAAGTTCAATTTGTAGAAATCCATTTTAATTTAAAAACAATTGTATATTCAATAATATTATTATTTAAATTACAAAAAGGAATTATTTATAAACAAGTTCTGCTGTGTAATTAATATTACGCGTGACAGCTGTTTCGCCTTCTGAAGGCAATATCAAACTTTGTGTAGCCCATTTACATTCGATACATTTATATTATCTCTAGATAGGTACTTTTATTTTTATTATCTATGCCCTTAATGATTTCCCAATAAAATGTTAATTATTATTGGATATTATCCCTTTTACCTAAAAAAGATTTGAAATTAGCTGTTTTACAAATTTACTATTGTGACATGAGGCTCTCTTTTTATTACTTATTGAATTTTATCATACTTTACGATTATCGGATCATTATTAATTAAATGAAACAATATAACTTAGTTACAACCACTGATTTATTTAGTTAAACGCCGACCGGTTTCGGAACAACCGTTCCTTCCTCAGAGCAAACATATAATGATGACAATTACAAAATAGTGGGAGGGTACTATTTATTACTGGGTGTTGTGGTAGGGGTGGGGGCGTGGCTGGGAATTAATGAAGAGTAAGAGGGAACAGAATGGACATCGAAAGGGAAGAGATCTGATATTGGGCTATAAGTTAATATTTTTTGTTTGTTGATAATCGACTCATTATTTTTAAGGGATTTATTTATTTATTTCTAGAGCTTCTAAGTTATCTAAGCGTTTTCTTTTATTATTAATATGAAAAATATTTATCCCTGAATTTTTTTCAAAACTATGATTATTTTCAATTATATGGTTAGTGAAATCGGAGAAATTATTATTATTAAGACACCTTAAGTGTTCTTTGATTCTAATTTTGAAATTACGCGTTGTTTTCCTGATATATATTAATTTGAAAAGTTTCCATTCTTGGGGTGACACCACTTTATCCGCACCGGGTGCTACCCATACTAGCTACGCCACTGAGCAGACAGTAGGTACAGCCATGACCGCATGCACATAATTACGTATCGCGGTAGGCGCTTTCCTACTACAGTTATTGAACACACCTACACTCTACATGGCGTACACTATTGTACACGTCTACAAATTATCTGTCATGTCGGGGGCGCCGGTACTGTAGACATTAAGAGGATACCCGGCGGTGATTTTTCCATACAAACGTATTCCCTATTTATCTCTCTGGATTTTAACCCTAGAGAAAATATTGTTTTTTCATAAAATAGATATCAACTACTAGCGTGTCGGTACTTTTTGTTTTTTTTGATAAGTTACTTTTTATAGAAGTTATGACCATCCAAAAATCAATAAAATTGACTGGTTTAAACGCCGTCAAAAGATGTTCAGTATACAAACCAGACAATCTTTTTTTTAAAAAAGCAAAACGTACAGACATAGAATAGTTTTTTCTTATGTAGTTGGTAAATAAAAATTGAAAATCAGTCCACTTTTGGAGGAGAAAAATGGGGAATACAAAACCTCCATTTTAGTTAGGTGTCAGTGCATTGTCCCTTTCGCTCAATATCCGGTGGAGTAAGAGCAACAGTGACAGCAATATTTTAGTAAAATCTATTTCTGCACCACCGGGTATCATCTTAAGAGCGATTGACCAGAAGCTGAGAATAAAAGTTTAAAAATGCTTGTAACTGTACAGGGAGGTTCCAATGAGAAAGATCGATTATTCCCCTATCAAATTTTTTAATGATGAAATTTTTAAATGCACACAACGAACGATGATAAATTATTAAATATCGTGTACTTTTTGTAAGTATTTTTTTTAACATAAGTGTTTATGATTTTTCAATAATGTCTAAACAAAATAAGTGTTTAAAAAAAAAAGAAATATTTTAGTTTGTAAGACCTTAAATAAATACAAAAACGGAGGTATTTTTGTCACAAAACACCTTCTCGGATTTATTTTTTAATGATTTTAATTTTAATAATATTTAAATTTTGAAAACTGTGTTGACTAGATTGTGTATTGATTTATTTTTTTGTATGATTATATTATTTGAATTTAGAATCTATCGTTTGAAAATTGAACAAATCTGCCAACGACCAACAGTATAACCTTAATATATTAAAAATACACTTAGTTTTTCAAAATTTTAAAACTGCGTGTACCAGGTAACAGACGTCTAGAATTTGATTTAAAAATGACTAATTTCCGTTAGTATCTGGTAATACCTTCTTAAATAGAGAAATAAACTTTTCGTTATATTTTTTTGCCGATGCGGACTAAAGATATTTAATTATAGTTTATTTGTCTTCTATGTAGTTTTTAGTGTCTTTATTAGGATTTTTTCATCGACCTCTTTCAACCACATTTTTATTCTTGATTTGTACTCATTAAATTGTTTAATTAGTTCATGGCTTGCATACCAGATAGAATATGGCTTTTGGGTTCTAGCGACTCACAATGTCTCAACTTTCTATCGATTGTTTTTTTTATTATTTTTACGCCTCGAGAAAAATAACTCCACTCAGGGCCTACGTCACCTGGGGGCGTTGTGTGGAGAATATTTTTAGGAAGGAGTGAGATGATTTTCTGGGAGTCAGTGGTCCAGAAGTAACTATGAATCCATCCTTGCCGCTGCAGTGCAGGGCAAATTTCCGAGAGAGGTCTCTATCAACCAGTCTCTCTCGATCCGACCCGCCATACCCCGGATTAACCTCACCCCATGAACCCGGGCACCCCGGCTAATTCCTCAAACTTAGCATACCACCTGGGGTGACCTATGACAGAGATTTTGGTTATCCAATGAATGGTTCACGGGATGGCGATACCCATACCCGTCTCCCAAATTGAATTTCTAATTAAAAATCCTAATTTTGTTTGAGGATGATTTAATGATAATGGCGCGATCTCGCCTAATCTTTTCTATGAGTCTCGATGGTCAATTTACAGAAATAAAGTAGAAGTCGATACAACGTTGGGTTTCTATTCCACTCATCGTAGATTCTATGAAATTGATCGTAGAACAGACCAAGTGGGATCCCATCATAAGTTTTCAACATTTCAAAGACTCTCGAGGGAAATCTTTTATTTTTGTTAAATTTGTTTATCAATATTTTACAAGTTCATAAACAGGCTTTGCTTATCACATTGTGATGTTGCTCCTTAAGATTTGATGTAAAAGTTAAAATAATTTTAATGTCGGTAAAAAACATTGTTCAACAGTTAAATTATTTAAATATTTCCATAAACTACACTGTGAATGACAGTGAAACAATTGAAATAAATAATTAACGATACAGACGGACCTATAATAAATATTACTCCAGCTATTGACCCATTTAACCGTAAGCTCCGTAGTCGGAGTAGAACATTGCACATTCTGTGGTAAGCGCTAAATTACACGAGGCTAGGTACCCAGATTAGTACCTGCCTTACTGGGGTAGGTTTAGGTAGTGTGTATGCAGATAGGTACTTGTTACACAGGTCCAGTTTATCAGTTGAATCTGAGCTCGGCTTGGTTGGAATGTCTAGCTTAGTGCGGCTTGGAACATAATCCGTTCTTAGGTGGCAAGCCTAGATCTCACCAGTATTACACGGATTGTCTATGACTTTAATAGAGGATTTTGTATCTTTTTTCTTTGAAAACACAAACTACTGTCTATGTGAGTGGAATATCAATGCTTTCTACTGTCATCGGGAGATCGCAATCTTTGAAACTTTCAACGATGGCAGTTAATTTCATGAATCTTAAATATTTTTAGGCGGCTTGATTTTTTACGAGTTGATCACACTATTCATGACAGCAAACTGTCCCAACGTTGAAACTTTTAAAATACTTTATCAGACTGATTAGATATTTAGATTGATTATCAATTAATAACATCGACATTCCTCATCGCTTGACGAATATAATACAATATAATTTAGGTTACATAGTTAGATAGCAGATTTGACATGTGACTGCTAGCACCTCAGCGTCTCTTCGTACAGCATTCCTCGCTTACATTTGAGCGAGGAATGTTGTACAAAGCGAGGATACGGACTGATTGATGTACCAGGCCATACACGGATACACGAGGAACTATGGACTACCCGCGTAAAATGCTAACGTAGTACGGGTGACTAGCTAGTAGATGCCTACCCTTTTAGGTACGTAGTTGGCAAGGCATAGAAATACAGCGTGGCCAAGGCGGGACTCATGAAATTATGGAGCCGCGCGTTTACAAATAACGTTACAATAATTATAAATATCTAATAATACGGCTTATATATATAAATAATAATGGCTTGTCTACGAGGGTGTGGTGAGAGGCAAGTCTACAAGGGTGGGCTAAGAAGTTTCAGGGCCTGACACATAGATGACGCAAGCAGGTCTAATTTTGTACCTACTGGTATTCTATAATACTATTTTCCACTAGCTTACTTACTATATTTTACGTCAATAGCTCCTTTAAGTCTGTCAATATATTTAGGACACCTTTTTAAGAAAACGTCTTTGTCATTGTCGTGAAAATGAAAAAAAAATCTGAAAATCTCGTTGTTACAAAATACTTATATTTGAAAGGATTCACTCTGTTTCAAATCAAATAAGGAATGGAATCAACGCTTGGAGATCCTTTTCGATTATCTTTAACAATAAAATAGTGGATTTCAAACAACAGTTGACGTCGAATATATTAAGAACATTTAGTCATTGAGAGCTGTTATTTATTCATTGACGATATGCAGTTATGCAGAATGATGAGATATTACTGAAAGTTATCTGAAATGACCACTGATGAGTGATGACGAACCACCTCCAATTGAAGTCACAACTCCCGAAATGATCGAAAAAATCCATAAAATCGAAGAGCTCACTCTAACAAACTTTTCACTCTGACAGTTCGGCGTAAAAAAATTCTTCTAAAAAAGACTAAATTATGTATTAATGTAGTGAGTCTAATATATATATAATGTGTCGATAATATCCCAGTTTGAGCTCGTATTAATTTATAATCAGAACCATTTTCATTAATTAACAAATTAATTAAAAAAATTACGAAAAATTATTAAAATTTTATTCTACTATAAAACCCTTAAAATGCGGGTGAATGAATATTATTAAAAAAAGTTGGTCCACCTCACTGGACCACCTTATACAATAGATTAACCCTTCTAGTCTGTGGATAGTGGCGCGTTCGCACCTCATCTATTTCATATAATCTACGTAATAGATCAGTGAGAACAGGCATTCTTTGCCATAGAACGCCTAATGGAAATAGAGACCAAATAATGTTGAATCATCTTCAACTTTCAGCATTCTATTTATTCTGTGTATAATTGACCATATAATAGAACATTGAATGGCACGTTGCTACGCGATGCCGGAAAGTACATTAAGGTCTATGGTTATGTTAAATAAATAAAAAAATAGAAATAGACGAAGTGTGAACTCATGAAAATTCATTTCCACTTTCAAACGGTTCCTTATATGAAATAGATCATAAGTACATAATATCGATTCCATGACAGTTGATCCCCGACAGTTGGCCCCCAGGCATACTTAGATATATACAATATGCAGTCGGCTTATGGAAAATATGGTGCATCATCTACTTGCGGAAAATATAACTAAGTGTCCTCAAATGGGTGTGCAGAGGGGATGTACCACAGTAAAAAATAGTATTAAACATATTTTCATATATTTTTTTTTTATGTATATAACAGATTGACAAATCCTATTACAATACACATGACACATACATTACTTTACATAAATAAATGAAAATTTTACAATAATATATATTTTACAGTTCTTGTTTAAAATTATTCTTGAAACTTTCAAGGCTAATGTTGAAGATGTCAAGAGACCTGGAGATATCATTAATCAGCAACATACCTCTTGGCATGCTATGCTGGGCCAGAACGTCCGTTCTGCCATGTGGAATACAGAGCAAGTCGTGGTGGCGACCCTAGCGGTAGTTGTTCAGTGCGAATAATTTGTAGCATGCAAGAGATATGGGCTGTCAATGAAAGAGTTTATAATTTTAAAAGCAGTTACTGAAAGGGTCCCATTCCTTCTAGGTTGGAGACTTTCGTAGTGCGTTTCAGATAGCAAATCCATGTGATGCATAAATCGCGGCTATTCGCCATGTATTCTCATATAAAGATGCCTTAGTTTTTTTTTTTGAATTTGCTTCAATAATTATTCTATGTATTTTTTTTTGGTATGGGGCCCAAACAGCAGAAGCATATTATAATTTTGATCGTACAATGCAGTTGAACATCGAACATTGCTTCTGGCTTGGAATTTTTTTTTTTTTTTTTTAATATTACTTATTCGTATCACAAATCTAAGAAGTTTATAACACGATGATGCCAACTCTACTATACGATCTGAAAAAGTAAGTTTGGGATCGAATGTAACCCCGAGGTCTCTTATGGATTTCACTGTTGACAATATTAATATCAATATTATATAATATATATTAATATTATATTATACAATGCATCAAGGATAAAACTAATTGTTTATGTTCTGATTATACCAGCGTACAAGTATAAAAGATGACATCGTTTGATATTCATCTTACTAATATTACAAACGCGAAAGTTTGTATGGATGTATGTATGTTTGTTTCTCTTTCAAAAACTACTGAATGGATTTAAATGAAACTTTATAATAATATTACTCATACATCAGAGTAACATATATGCTATAATTTATAAAGCTAGCTATTTTTTTCAATATATTGAAAGTAATAATAATTTTTTAATAGAAAATGTCAAAATTTGAGAGTGACATTTTGCAAAACAATGATTGTTAAATCAAAATTCTATTTTCGAAAATATTTAAATTAGTGAGTTTATTTGAAGTACTCGCCTAATACTTTGAATCGAATCAAGAATTATAGATATTTTAAATAAATAGGTTAAGAATTTTGGTACAAACGTAGATGGGACCTAGGAAAAGAAAATAGATTACTCGAAGTACTAATCCTACGCAGACGAAGTCGCGAGCAAAAGCTAGTACTTACATATAATAGTATAATAAAACAAATTTAAAACTTTTCCGCTTTAATTTATTGACTGTAACCGGTTTCACCTTGTCAAAGCCATCTTCAGACTGGTACAAATTATCCTGGAATGCAATTCCGCCACGAATTATCATTTTCAAAATTAGAAATATATCCGTACCAATTTATTAAAGTTGACTTCAGGTGTGAAATTGGTATATAATTCATTAAAACATTGTAATATAACTATAATTTCTGGGGGCCATCTGTCGGGGGATCAACTGTAAAGGCTCAGTTCTTTTTGCAGTCAGGAAATCAAGTCAAGGTAATAGCACTGCGATACGGCTCAACACACCTTGGCTTGGATTTAGTCGGTGGTAATCCTGTTACGAGTGGGTAACTACTAGCTACTAGCTGAGCAGGTACTGGCTGACTGGGTAGGTATCAGGTGGGCTGACCACCAGCTGGTGGGTAGTCGCGACGCGTCGTGACGCCTGCGGTGGCAGCGTAATCAGCGTAATCGCTAATCTGGCGCCTCGCCTATAGGACCTGCGCTGGCCAAACTCTGCTGTAAACGGGATCATACGCCAAATTACTATTTAGATTTATCTTTATTACGAATCGGTTTACATTATGAATATGAAAAAATATGCTACGGATACATTGAAGCTTTTCCCACCTTCTCTATTTATTTGAATTCAAATAAAATTATTAATTACACTACAAATAAAGCGTAAAGTACTAAATAATTTGTTTTTTTTGCATTACATAAATATTAAGTTATATAAGAAAGTACTTTTAAAAAATACCCCTTTATCCACTGGAGCGACAAGAGCAATTAAAATATTTTTTCTCGGATTGCTAAAGGAAATTTTTCCGCCCATATATTTCTATGCAGCCAATGAATTCCTCTATCTTTTGTCTATTATCACATTTGTAAGATTTATAAAAAAAATATAATTAAATCTTTAACCTTAAAATATTTTAAAGAATCTAGAGAATATTTATTTTGTTATATTTTGAATGTACAATATATTATGTAGTCGTTTTAATAAATTTTTTTTTTTAATTTGCCACATTTTGGCAACAAAACGATCCGAGGTTTTGGAAATAGTGCCATAATGTGGCAAAAAGGGCTCGAGTGGTTATGGCTTAAGATTATTTTTGACTATCATTGATTAACTTTTTTTCATTCTTGTAAAATTACACATAAAAAAATAAAAACAACTTTGGCGCGACTTTCCTCGTGCAGATAATATCAAAAACACGCGGAGTTCTAAAGGGGTAAGAAGTTAAATATTTCTGGCGTTTATATTCCTCTATAAAAAAATTACCGTTACAAAAGAAATTAACAGTTCTATAAAATGTTTTTCTTTATTGAATGTATGACGTTTCTCTAATAAATGATTAGCAAACTCGGAATAGTATTTATTTCGTAAATATAGTTCATGTTCCCTGTTTCCAGTTTTAAAATGGAAAAAAAAATATTTTGTAGAAATTGTTACATAGTTAATGCCCAAGAAATACAAAAAGAACATTTTAGAATGTTTGGCATTTATGGCATGCACATGTCTCGTAGGTATGTCGATGACACCTTCTCACTTAGCGACACCCACACCGCACTGTGCACGAGCAAGTTGGATTACATAACACCGGACACCGTATAACGTACATCGAACTCCCTCACCCCACCGTACACAATCACTGTTAAGTCATTCATTCATCAAGGGACGGCTCGAGGTATATATATTCCGGCAAAGGGGTGGAAATCTTACAAGACCTATACTTTCAGAAACGAAATATTTAAACTTAACCTAACGTTTAGTGCGCCCCGCGGTTGAATTTGGCAGCTACCACAATACTTGAAAAGTAGGTAGTAGTTGTAATATAGGATTTATAAAAAAAATCGTTAAGTTTATAATAGCACGGATCCTGCGTGTTTGATACTTTGAGACTGCCGTCGGCAGTACTTATTCGAGTCAAAATAGAATATTTTCGATTTATGTATGTTGTCTGTGGTCTTGATAATGAAAGGTACATATCTATGGAAAAATGTCTTAGCGCCTCCGCCCACTGAGGCAACTGAAAACCTGTCTTGATTGGTCAAAAAGCTTGTTTAACCATAGACGAAGAACAATCAGCTGACAGCTGGCAACTAGCTACGGCCGCCCACGGCAATGAGCAGTGCCAGTCGCGAGTCACCGCTTGCGTTATCATTGACAACGGGGTTTTGTGTGATTGTGAAGTGTGCGGGCCATCACATTGTCTACAAAGACAGTTGGCAGTTGAGAGTTTTCAGTTGCCTGAGTGGGCGGAGACGCTTAATTTTAACAGTAATGGTAGATTCAGACTGGGTCGACGTACGTATGCATCGCTACGCCTAACAATATCTGGGCTACTTAGCAACCATAGATTTTCAATGAAAATTTATGTTTTAGAATCACATTGGCCACACGCATCGTGACGTGCGATATCTGCGGCAATTTTCGTAGAAAATGTATGGTTGCTAAGCATTGTTTGGCGTAGCGATGCGTACGTACGTTGACCCAGTCTGAATCTACCTTTAACAGCTGATCAGAAATTCTGCGCGAAAAAAATTTAAATTTTTTTTATTTTTAACATCGTTCTAAAAGAGTCTACGAAGTTTGGATTTGCGATATCTATGTTTATAATACATAAAGCATTTCAATAGCTTCATTTTAAGACCAAAATAACAAACGTGGGAGCTACAAATATATATATATATATATTTTAATTTTGCCGAACGAAGAGATAATTATTGACATTTTTATCCGAAAATCAATCGGAGACATTTAAAATGGCGCATGTATAAGCCAAACATCGTTCCAGTGGTTATGATAAATTATTGATTGAGAGCCCAACACAACCAGTACCTGTGGATAAGGCAAACGCTACAGTGATCATATTAAAACACGGTAAGTTAGTACCTAGGTGGGACGTGTCTGGTTTCTGGCTACCACACTTATTATAATTATTTAAATATTTTGGTAAACCTAGGGGTAGAAACCTACGTTACCTACCCAACCCTGGCTCAGATCAACAGTTAGGCACTGGCGGGGGCGGCTTTCCTCCTCGGCTTATAGTAAATAATAAGCAAAGAGAATAAATATTACAGTACACTCGACCCACAACACACAAAGCTCAGCAGGAAACGCGAATGTATCCGCTGGTTGGTATACTCGTACACTACAGTATTATACCTCTGGTAAAAATAATAATTACCCCTCACGTGCGAACACTGCTTTATATTATGCAACAACACGAGTAGGTTATTTTGCTTCATACTAGGGTCAGTCAAAAACTAATGCCTACTATTTTTTCTACTTAAATAAAGTCAGAAGTCAGTCTGAAAATTTTGAATTTGGCGCTATTCCTCCAACCTTCTTCTACAATCTACTTCAGTTGTTACTTTCTGTGTCAACAGGTGGCATCACAGCAGTCTCTTGAAAAATGGCTGATATCGATGTTTGTATTAGACAGCATTCTGAGATTGAATTCTTGAATGCAGAAGGTAAAACGCTCATTCGCAATCATGAACGATTGAAAAATGTGTGCGATGCAATAGTGGATGTCAGCACTGTTAGATGTTGGGTTCGTCGCTGTAACGAAGCTGGAGGACAAACACCGTTGGCTGACGAAAAGCGGAGCAGTATGCAGTTATCTGCAGTGACTCCACGCAACGTCCAGCGAGTCGATGGCATCATTCGTGGTGACATAGATAACTACAGATGAATTGTGGCGCATTTTCTCCCTCAGTAAAGGCAGTTTGATGTGATTCACTTTGAAAATGAGGAGACCGTGAAAACGTCCGTGCGTCAATGGCTTAGGAAGTAGGACTGTGCTTTTTACCACACTGGGATAGATGCCCTCGTTAAAAGATGGACCAAAACTGTGGAAATGGACGGAGATTATATTCAAAAGTGACAAATTAATCGTCAATAGCGTGGTTTTCAACCTATGTAATTGTATTTTAAATTCTTGACAATTTAAATGAGAAAAAATAGGAGGCATTACTTTTTGACTGACCCTCGTACATTCCTGATATGGCTGGATATAGGTCGCGTGACGCCGTGCAAATGCTTTTAAATATATAATCAACTTATTATTGTTGAACACTGACCAGATTTTCCATAGAAAGGGGATGCATCGGTAATTTTTTTTATGATTCCATGACAGTTGATTCCCTGACAGTTGGCCCCCCGGCATACTTATAATAATAATATTTGGATGATTTGTATAGCGCCGTTTTTGTGATAATCTTGTGTTAATGTGATAATAATTTATTGGTTACGCAATTAATAATTCAGCTAATCACTGGACGGCCCCCGCTACTTACCGAAGTAATTTTTTTACTCCGAATAAAGTAGGAGATAACGCGTCGTGTCAATCCCGCGAAGTGTAGTTATATTTTTTGATAAATAACTTTATATTTTTTCTTTATTAGTTTTTGTTACTGTACCTAAAATAAGGTCTCCGTTCTGAACTCACCCCAAGTGTTTAAATTATTTTATATCATATAATATATTTCTACAATCTTAAGGGCCGGAATTCCGATGTTCTACCAATTTATAACTTAAGTCCCCTGAACACTTTATGTTTCTAAGTTCTTAAAAAAATATATGTTATTTTTAAAGATAATATCTGAAGACTTGTAGAGCCGAAATGTTAATTACATAAAATTCCCTCGATAGAAAAAAAAATCGCAAAGTATGCTCAAAAAATTGTTATTTACACGTTTGTTTCTGTTATTTTATAAGTTATATGTATGGAAAAATTCACAGTGATTCTTTAAATACTTTTAAGGTGTTGAAGAGAGATTTTTGCTCTATTGTAAACGAGTCGCGTTTTATTAAACATTTTCCCAATTTTCACTCGAATTTTTGAGTTTTTAATATTGGCGCGCTCGTTCCGACGTTCGTATTGTCGTATCTCTCCTTCTTATTCTTTTTGGGCGGGTACTACTGGCCCTTAATTCTAACTACAGACTAGACAAACATTAAAACAATTTACGGCTAAAATGTTGCACCCACCGGTTATTCGATCAGTGGTACATTACTACAATGCGTATGTACAATGCTTTTCACCAATGAACGCAATGCTGCGTAAAAATGTAAATGTAAATGTATTTTGTATTATGTATGCTCTTTAAAGGCAGAAAATATACAGGAACATACTTACCTGGTAGGTCACTTGAGATTAACACTGTTTATTGGTTATTTAGAGAAATTTAGATACAGTTTGCACGCAGATGCCATAATTAGTAACACATGTTATCGGAAAAGCCGTTATTTAAACCTGGTATATATTTTAATAATAATATATAATATGTTATTTAATGAACTTGTTTTGGTTTATAATGGGCGGTACAATAGTACCTACAAGGATTTGAATAGATTTATTTATCTTCCTGAATATGATTTGTCCCTCAGTAGGAGACAGATTGATGCGTAAGGCTTCGAATAATGTTAATCTAATAAGAAAAATGACAACAACATACAATATGCAGTCGGTTAAGGGAAAATACGGTATACCTACCTACTTAAACAAAATAAAACTAGTGTCACCGAAGGGGTGTGAAAGAGGATGTACCTACAGCAGGATAACAAATATATAAAATCTATTTTCATTCAAATACGTCATTGATAAAACACTTTTTTTATATAGTACTAGCTGACCCGGCAAACTTCGTACCGTCTCAGAATCAATAAATTTAATGTTGTGTTTAATTTATTAGCTGTTCTAATTGATTCAAATTATGTCGATTAACGCACATTATTTGAAAAGCCGTTCCATACAAAATATATGAAAAAATGTATTTTTCCCGTGATTTTTTTCCGATGTTTTAATAGTTATTCTGTTAATCGGGACGGAGACAAATCCAACAAATCAAAGATCATAAAAATCGGTCCAGCCGTTCTTGAGTTATAAATTATGTAACTAACCCGACTTTGTTTTATATATTAAGATTTGTTTTTCAGAATTGTAATAATTCATAACATTTCAAAGTTTAAATTCAAGTTTTGTTATTATTTCAAATCTGTGAAATAACTAACCCATAATGGAATAATAAAGGATTTTATCGAAGGAAGCAAATACTTTGGGGTGTGACATTTTATATTTAAATGAAAAAGCACCCCTTGTAAAACACCACTTTTAATTTTAATTAATATTCAACAGCCAACTAGGTTTCGCTTAGCTCAAGTTTCGTCAGGGTTTATTATATCAACAGTTGATATAATAAACGTTATAATGTTTTAAACGTATTCATAGTTTAGTGAAAAGAATCAATTCTGTGACAATTTCCGAGTACGGCTCCTGTGGATAGGCAATCAATACAGCATGAAGTAAAGCAATGAAAATGCTTGGCTTCATTCATCGAAATTCCAGAGGTTTTAGGAATATTGCAACATGAAAAATTTCTGTATACATCTTTAATTCGTAGTAAAGTCGAATATAACTCCTCGATCTGGTCCCCTCATTTAAAAATACATTCAGATTCAGCCGAAAAAAATCTTAATCATTAATTTTAAATTCTGTATTATCACTGAAAGCATAAACTAAAATTACTTGATAAAAGAATTAAATTTATTAAAACTTCAAAAATGTTAATGGTAGAGACAGATCTGATTTTTAACCTCATTGAATTTCATATACCCACAGTACGCACTAGAGCTCCTCGTTCCAAAATCCTGTTTAAATGCAACAATACCAGGACTGAGTGTTCCAAATATTTGCTTTTACGTAGGTTGCATGAAGTTAGCAATGTGCTTGATATATTTGACTGCACGGAAGGTAGATACAAGAAAACTATGCTATCAAATCTTTTCAACCAATATCAATTTAATCTAAGTCTATTTCACTTATACATATTGAAATTTGTATGTATTTATATCTCTTAGTCATTTTACGATCAAATGCCACAATTAATAATTGTACTTATTTAAAATTATTTCTGAAATTTTCTTGTGTTTTTAACTGTGACATGTAATTATTGTTTATGATATATTAGCGAGTACTCAACATGCATTGCAATGCCACTCAAAGAAAGAGAGTTTGTGTTTTGATTCTGTTTATCTATTTATAGTCCATTTGGAAATCGGAAGGTTTTCCAACCCGTGAACAGACCACGTACAGCTTTCAGTGTGATAAGTATGGATTTTCCGAATTTAACTTCTGCTGTCCCCTACCGTTACTATGTCTCATTTGTAATCTTTCTCTTTACCCCTCCCTCGTTCCCTACCCCTCCGTTACCGCTGTCCTGTGTGTCATTTCAAATTTCATAATGACAGAGCTCACTATTATATATAGAAACATTCGCGGGTGTGCACATAACATAACACAAGCACAGCACATAAACCCTCACCAAAGTTTCATCACAATCGGATGAATGGTATAGGAAATAATTTCATAACGCTAGAGCTCACTTGCACTATATATAAAAACCTTCACGGGTATGTACACAACAAATCATCAAAGTTTCATCTCAATCGGGTGAATTCTTTTAGTACCGCATGAGGGACAAACAAAGACACATTCATTTTTATATATTAAGATTATATACCGTGGAAATAAAATAAATAAATCTACGATTCTAAAAAAATTGAAATCGCTAACAGGAAACCATAAAGCTATTCACTATCGGCTCGTAATGTCTGGGAATGCGGTCAACCAGAGAACCAGAGACTAGAAAATCTCTTTTCCGTGTTAAAACTAAACTATATTAAATTGGTCGAAATGACGACAGAGAAAGGACACTAAACTTTATCAAATTTGTATTAATCGGTCACATAAAACGCAGCGAATAAATAATCATAAATTATTTAACTTTCTGGAGATGTCTCGGCTCTGTGCCCGTTTTCCTTTTCGAGTCATTTTACAGTTGGGTACAGTGTGATACGAACATTTTGATAATACGTGTTATAATTTTTTTTACATTATACATTAGCTGCACACTGGAGGCCCTGAAGAAAAAAACCCATCATGGCGTAAGTCATCTTTCGGGATGCTATGTGGAGGGTATTTTAATAAAGAGGAAGTTCTAAGAAGGAAAAAGTTATGAAGGGTGGGAAAGGAATCTGGGGATCATATACAGGAGTGACGGACGTATGAATCCAAACCTTCCAGTTCTGTGCAAGGCGATGGGTCGAGAGAGTCAAGCTGGAGAGGTCAAAAGGTCTCCCTCAACAAGTCTCTCCCGATCCCACCCGCCACGCAGTCGGTGGGCAAACGCATCCGACACCAATACCTAGACAAATATATCGTCTTACCCCATGAACCGGGCATCTCTGCTAAGTCGTCAAACGTACAAACCACTTGGGATGACTATCCATATGTGTTGGTTATCCAGAGAATGGTTCCCGGGGCGGCGGTACCTATATTTGCCTCTCAAATTGATGTTATCTACAGATCGTAAAAGTGATAAATAAATATGAATCATATTTTTGCCAGCCAGAGTCTTTATCAGTAAGCGTGTAGTTTGCAGTAGAGGGGTCATCGCACTGCGAACTGTAAACCTGAGTCACCTTGACACGATTGCCGTTCTATTGGAGAATTGGTGTCAGTCAGGCGCGCACCTACTACACCGACTACACTGACTACACCGACTGGGCTGCGTCTCGGCTACTTGACTTGACTCGGAACACTGTTTGAACGCCACATCTTCTGTGTCTTCACAAAAATCACCCTCAAGGTGACTGTCAAAAGAATTCATATTATACTCTTTCATAGGTGGCGCACGTATAATTATTTCACGGATAAACGCTTTTTACAAGTTATGCTTTGAAATTTCAAGAAAAATTAAATGTTTGAGCACGTACACAAGCAATATGAATACGACTTTTTTTTATAGTGAACACCTCACAAGAGTCCCAACTGCTCCCGTCTGGAGCCAGTGAGACTATGGCATTCCCAATTGGGGTATGTTGTGAGGCTGAAGCTAACCGGGGAAGGGAAGGAGATGAGGAAGATCTTCCACACCTTCCTCTCCCCCATCTCCTTCCCCTCTCCACCACTCCTTCAGCCTCACAACATACCTTATTGAGGATGCCATAGTCTCACTGGCTTCAGACGTGGAAGTTGGGACTCTTGTGCGGTACCTATACATAAAAAATAAAAAATGGAATTACAGACACACAACCGAAAATAGTATTTTTTCACATTATTTCGATTTCCTGCAATAACAAAACCAATCATAAAATAATATTTTAAAATGAATTGGTAGCCCTGGTTTATGCCGGAAGAGGGGATACGAGTTTAAAGGGCACCTATAGCTCGCATAGGAATCTCTACCTTGTAATGATGTATACAGCAGTGTTTCCCAAACTTCCCCCCCATTTCAAATATAAAACCAGTGGGTAGGTTTTACGGGTTTCGATATATGTTTTCATTATTCTTACATTGGCTCCACACAGGAGGCCCTGAGGAAAATAATTTCTCTCGGTGTCATGTTAGGGGATGCTGTGTGAAGGGACTTTTTAGGGAAAGAAGGAGAGGAAGTTCTGGAAAGGAAAAATATATGAGGGTTGGGTATTAATCTAGGGGTCAGTGTGTCCAGGAGTGAATGATGTAAGAACCATCCATCCCACTTCAATAAAAGTGCAAGGCGATGGGCGGAGAAATTAAGGTTAGAGAGGTTAAGACGATAGACTTCACTTTTCGGCCCATACAAAAAGGACGCCCGGGAAAAAACACTTTTCTACATCGAAAATTGCACGAAATGAATATATTTTTTTATACTGCCTTTTAGAAGGTAAAAGCTATGTCGGTAGCTTTTTGAATTTTCGATGCGTTTCGTATTAACGTAAAAATTCACTGTCAAACATGCATAATTTATCGGGAAATATTACTTAAGGAAAAGGTGCTGCTAACTTAATTCTCATAAAGAATTATAAAATTATCAAAACATACCGACATAGCTTATTCTTTCGAAAACATATTTTTGTTTTTATATTACAATTTCGTGGAAGTTTGGGTGTAGAAAAATGTTTTCTCCCGAAACTCTTTTTCGTGCGATTTCTATAGGTAAATATGAGCGTTGTCTCATTCGCACATTTCGCATTCGCATGTATTGTAAGTGTGCGTGAGCTTATTGTGAGCGGGACAGGATGACAGACGCGGGTGTTCTCGTGTGGTTCAAAGTCTAGCCTCTTAAAAGGCCTGTCTCAACCAGTCTCTCTCGATCCGGCCCGTTACGCAGTCGGTGGGCATACTCATCCGCCACCAAGACCCAAACAGGGCATAACAGGATGTACTCGAGTTTTGTAAAAAATCTGCATATCATTTTGCTGTACAGTGACTTTTTTTTCAATTAAAAAGATTATTTTTATTTTTTCACCTTCAAATAAGCTCAGGAATCGCTGGTTGAAATCACTCGGGTACGTCCTGTATAGCAAGTGACAGCAACAGTTTAGTAAATTTGTGTTCAACGTATTATAATAAAATTCTCTTCCTCTTTCCCATCTCCTTTCCTTCCCCATTTACGTTCAGCATCACAACATACCCTAATTGGGGATGCCATAGTCTCACTGGCTCCAGACGGAAGCAGTTGGGACTCTTGTGAGGTATTCACTATAAAAATAAATTTAAAAGATATCTTCAATTGTAACGAAAATAAATATTAAAAAAAATGTGTACCACACTGCATAAATATCTCTGGCTTGCCATTGAAGTAAAATCATGTATTGGTTTTATAGTGCTTTCACACAAACGAAGTATTGAATTCCGTAAGTCTAAATTTAAACTTTAGTTCGCACATTTTATACCCGCGCTGTGCAAGCGGGTTCCCTACAGAGCGTCGGACCATCGAAATATAATCATAAATTATGTAATTACATATAATATGGAGTATCTCCATAATATATCTGTGCTATAAGTACACTTTTTAATTTTTAAATACATAATACAATGGTATAATGACGAAATCTTTTCGGCGACCGTGTTTCTTCTAAAAATATATAAAACATTAAATTTAATAATGTTATGTTTGGGGAGCACTATTTTTGAGAACAGGCGTATTTACCTACCTGCTATTTCACACTAGATCCTCGCAACAGCTAATAATGTGATTTATAGGTAGGTACAATTAGGAAAGCTAGTACCCTGCAGCAGGACCAAGGGACCTAGGACTACTTACGCAATTTTTATTAGATAATGTGTAGTGTGTACCCTCCTTTTGTATAATAATAAATGTATGTGATACGTGAAATGAGAGCGACATCTATACAGGGTGTTAAGCATCGTACTTGACTTACTTTAACCAGTGATTCCTGACATTATTTTAAGTAAAAAATGTATATAAAATTTTGGTCTCCAGTGACATTTTTTTTTTCTACAAAAACATAAAAATCAGTAGGGGCGGGGTGAGGGGTTGGTTGGTTACTTGCCTTAGAGACCAGTGACGACATGTGGAAGAATTTTTTTTTCTTTGATTTTGAGAAAAAGTTTTTGAAAAAAAAAAGACAAAATTTACTTTACATTTTTTATTTCCAAATAATTTCAGGAATCATTGGTTAAAAAAAGTCAAGTACGATGCTTAACACCCTGTATGTCGTTGGGTAAAATAGTCGTAAACTATGCCAGCGGCGGCCGATGATTTTTATTTTGATTTGTGAAATTTTACAAAATAAACTATTTAATTTTTAGAAATAAAAGTTTTCATGGAAGAAGAAGATAACACTAATAATCTAAACTAAAATATGAAAATGAACAAGACGCCTGGTGTAGTCCAGGGGTAAGGCTTTGGACTCCCAATCCGGAGGTCTTGAGTTCGAACCCGGCGTGCGCAAATAATGTTTTATTTGATTAATTTGTCTTATTTCACAATTAATTAATTAAAAATAATACATGGTATATTTGCGGCACGCTACAGATTGGAAGATACTATCAGTATCGCCCTGGTGTAAGACCACTATTCAGAATAGACCAATATACAGAATTGAAATTTTGCTTGAAATGGTTTTAGCCGTGTTTAGTGGCCAGATCTGGTGTTTAGTACCTGGGACCTGTATTTCCAATACTTATAATATGCCTATTAAAAGACTTCAGATCAGAATGACTGTTTAATTTATTCTGTTCTAATTTATAAATATAGTATAGGAGGACTACCGCCTTTTTATTTCTAACTGGAAGTTAGGTTTTGTCTGCGGAGCTCTGGCATTATAATGACCTTGCACACCTGCCTTCGGTTACCTTCGGCACATGTATGTAAACGAGACCATGTGACCCGAAGAGCCGGATGACAAGTAGAGCTAAACATAGATTAATTACGATACATTACAGTAAACTTTTCGCCATTTAAGTATTTTGTTAAATTTATAATTTTTTTGTATTCAAAGCGTTGCAATTTTAATATTTTCCCTCGGGGCCTATTTCATTTTTGGGGAGGCTGTGTGAAGGTTTTTTAGAAGAGAGGAAGGAGTCAAATGACCCGTTCTCATCTGACAAAAAATGTCAACCATGCCCAAATGTTCGGTTTGTTTCCGGACTGTTCACCGGTAAATGACGCTGGTTCCTCGGACCATCTTTCATTGAAATACAAGATCAATGGTTTCGGATTTTCATAAAATGCTTACCAATGCATATTCTCCTGGCAATTTCGAGTAAAAAAAACTACCTTTTAATACTTTGTGCCACCATTTTATAAGATAAAAGTGTTTGCTCCATATTTATCACAAAATAGGTTCCTCTTTCAATCATGAAAATTAATTAATTAATTAATTAAATATAAATATATAATATATAATTAATTAATTAAATCATTCGTAAAAAAGCCACTGCACACCTCTGGTGGGTGGCCTCTCCAATCCTAACTCCAGTCCCACGTGTGTTCTGTAATCATGTTAATCGACTATGGACGGACTAGTGAAAAATAAATATTATTTTATTTGATATTTTAGTTGTTAATCTTTCCCATAATTAATTATTTGATGGGACCGTTCCAAGTCAAAAGGGTGTAAGTTACACGTCAAAAACGACTTTTTTTCAATTAAATAAAAAAATTATTATGCATTGTAGTTGTTGCATCCAAAACTGTTAATTAAAGACGAATTAATTAAAGATTTAAGATACACTTGTAATGAACTGTAAATACTAAAAACGAAAGGAATCAAAATTGTGTTTGCTGGAATCGGGCAATAATGTGTGTAGGTAAAAGTGATAACCAATCACTTACCACTGTATCTCTGCCAAGGAGCACACAGCATGTAGTTCCATATTACAGCTTAAGAGGCTAGACTTTAAACCACACGCGGAACACCCGCGTCTGTCATTCTGTCCCGCTCACAATAAGCTCAAGCACATTTACAATGCATGCGAATGCGAAATGTGCGAATGAGACAACGCTCAAATTTACCTACAGAAATCGCTCGAAAAGGGGTTTATGGAGAATACACTTTTCTACACCAAAACTTTCACGAAATTGAAATTTAAAAAAATATATATTTTTTAGAAAGAAGAAGCTACGTCGGTAGCTTTTTATAATTTTTTAATTCTTTATGAGAGTTGAGTTAGCAGCACTTTTTCCTTAAATAATATTTTTTGATAAATCGTACATGTTTGACAGTGAATGTTTACGTTAATACGAAACTCATCGAAAATTGGAAAACATAGCGACATAGTTTTCACCCTCTAGAAGGCAGTATAAAAAAATATATTCATTTTGTGCAATTTTCGATGTATAAAAGTGTTTTTTCCCGGGCGTCCTTTTTGTATGGGCCGAAAAGCGAAGTCTATCGTCTTAAAGACGAATTAATTAAAGATTTAAGATACACTTGTAATGAACTGTAAATACTAAAAACGAAAGGAATCAAAATTGTGTTTGCTGGAATCGGGCAATAATGTGTGTAGGTAAAAGTGATAACCAATCACTTACCACTGTATCTCTGCCAAGGAGCACACAGCATGTAGTTCCATATTACAGCTTAAGACGCACTTGTAATGAACTGTAAATACTAAAAACGAAACGAGATGAAATGGTGTTAGCTGGAATTGGACTGATAATGTGTGTAGGGAAAACAAAGTATGCAAGTAAAAGGGATGACCAACCACTTTCCACCGTATCTCTGCGAAGGAGAACACCACACAACCACGATATAGTTATATAGTTCCAACGCGATACCTTGAGGTAATTATTGCCACAACAAAACGATATTATATACTTCCGAGATGGTCAAATTCCTTCTTTTTAATTAAAAACGAGATTGTGCATACGATAAACACCAACAGATTGCGTCCAAGGTAGTTCTGAATCTTCTTGTGTTTTCAAAACAAATAACTCGAATTTTCACAATTTTTTTTTTTTGCCACTGTTCTAAATTTCAAATACTCCGCCAGCAAGGTTAGGGAAAAGTAGGAACTAGATACATTTCAACCCGGTATGGACTAAGTATATTCTCATTTCAAAATCAAACTGTAATTTTAACGATTTCTCCTTCCTTTCCTTAAAAATACCGTCCACACAGCATCCCCAAAAATGACATAGGCCCTGGGGGGGAAATTATTTTCCTCGGGACCGTTACGGTGTGGAGTTAAAATAAAAAATAAAATGCACATATCCGAAGATGATGGGACTATGTCATCCCCCAAATTAAAACTGTTCACTCTCCTGAAAAGTTGTAAATTGTATCTTACGTCCTTTTGGCTCGGAACAGTGGATATATAAATAATTCGACCACTGAAAAAATAATTCTTCGGCCATGTCTAATTTCTGTCGAGAGCTAAAATACTGGAAATATATTTACCAATTTACGTCCTCATCCGGGATCGGATTAAACGGGAGCGAATAAGCCGATTAAATATTTAAAAATAACATTTCATAAAACCCACCATACACACGAAGTCTAAAAATATTTCACACACTTGCAAACAGCAATAAAATATAATAGTTTATTTTAATGTAATATAATATAGTACACGTCAAACTTTAATCCAGACCTGAAGTTGATTCTGAAATCAGGCGTATAATATCTCAATAGGCGAGTTTAAGGGTGGTCGAGAAATTTGAACAATAGGTATTTTACCACAATGGTGCACGGAGAAAAAAATTATTTTAAAATACGATCCTTTTATTCGTAAAAACGATAAAAAACGGGACTGAAGTTCTTAAGAACAAATTAACAGTGTTTCAATGTTAATTGGCGGGAAAATGAAGGAATAATATTATCTCGGGAGAGGTTTCAATATTGATGAGTGTTTCAGGCTAATAATTATTGCTTATAATAATTGTTACCCTTTGTGCTATGCATAAAAATCTTGTCTTAAACATTAGTTTATCAATTTAAAAAAAATAATCAATAATATTATTTATATTTAATTTTACTTTAATTTTAAATCTCTGCTTTTAAGTTTAATTTATCTTAATCTCATGTTTTTCATATATTTTTTAATGTATTGTGTAAATTTTTGTAGATATAATGGAGGCCTCACCACGGGTAAACCACATAGTGAGGCCAACGTTATTGGATTTTATTATAAAATGTAAAAATAATGCATCATCAAATAATAAAAATAAGTAAACATTGAAATCCTGTTAATTTGTTCGTAAGAACTTCAGTCCCATTTTTACGAATAAAATGATCGTACTTTTAGAATAACATTTTTTTCCGTGTGCTGTCACCGTTGCTCTCACTCCCCGGGACATTGAGCGAAAGGGACAAATGCACCTCGGGCTGAAAATACCTAAATAAGATCATCAAAATCGAGGTTTTGTGTCTGTACGTTTTACTTTAAAAAAAACATTTTCTAGTTTGTATACTGATGGCGTTCAAATTCAAACGAGGCAATTTTAATGATTTTTGGAGGGTCCTACCTAACTCGAATGAGAAGTAACTTTTCAAAAAAAAGCAAAACTTACCGACACGCTATTAGTTGATAACTATATTATATTAAATAATATATACAGTATTGTCAAAATCCAGATAGAAAAATGGGGAATACGTTTGTATGGAGAAAACGCCGCCCGGCTTCCTCTTACGGTTAGAAGAACGGCATCTCCTTCGCACATATGTTTTTACGCATCTTTCTCTTTTGCCTACGTTCATTGTAAAGTCAGTAACTGCGCGATAATGAATCGTGCAATTTTCAGGCCGGTCTTAAAGTTTGGCGTGTACTTAAAACTCTTGGGCAATTTTGGGAGATATTCTTTACAACCGTAGAGTATTTTTGGGAGATAAAATCGCTCGTCCGGTTGATTAGGCAGACATCTCTAAATACTAAGTTTTCAGATAATGAGAAAAGCAATATTCGAATGCTCACCATAAATCAAATACACGTGACCGTGTTTTACATATTAAATATGCCATAAAATAATACAGGGAAGTTTTTATTACTTTTATTGTATTTTATTGTTTTTGTATCATTTTATAACTTACCTATGTTTTCATTAGTTTCGATGAATTTTCTTATAAAATTACTAATAGTTCTTTTTTTATAATAATTTTGTAATTTAAATAGATGTAAAAATATATTGTTGTCCTCTCCTAAACACAAGCAACTGCTTTATTAGGAGAGTGATTCAAATGTTTTATCTATATTATGTTGTAAATATTGTAACTCTAAATATATTTTAAATGTTTAAATAAAAAAAATTAAAAAATTACGGTCCGGTACATTGACATTTTGAAATATCCTACTAGTGACACAACAAACACCAACATTTTATTTAATTTACTACTAGTCGTGACAGGGTCTTATAAAAGTTATTCTATATCATTCTGTACACAAATATGATTTAAATAGTTTTAGCAAGATCGCTTTCAGTTTGCATAAAAAAAACCGTAAACTCTCCCAAAAAAAAAATTTTACGAAATTTAGCATTTCAAAAATATTTGTCAAGGATTGCAAATTTTTTTATTAATATTTTTACTTATATCAAACGGAAAAAAGTGAAGTGAAATCATAATGGCACTAACTTTTATAATGCCTTTTTTAATTTAACATATTTAATTTACAATTTATGAGGCGGGTATGGGTACCGTCTCCAAGGGAACCATTTATTGGATAACCAACCCCTGCCATAGGTCACCCCAAGTAGGTCGCTATATTTGGTGACTTAGCAGGGGTGCCCTGGTTCATGGGGTGAGGTTTATCTAGGTCTCGGATCGGGAGAGACTGGTTGGGGGGAGACCTATTGACCTATCCAACTGACTCGACCGATTTAAAACGTCGGTTGAAAATTTAAATATTTTTAATTGCTGAAGGAGCCTTTCATTTGCTTTCAAGAACAGTATTTTATTTAAAAATAAAACTATGGATGGAAATGTAATTCGAACATAACATTTTCGACGGAATCTACATTCTGACAATTTTCTCCTAAGAGCCAGTACTTTGCAAAATGTTAGAGGCTTTGTGGGCTTTGTAATAGGGAGCTTATTTATCTATAATCTATATCCTTTGCATATTTTTAGGTGTGTGTCCCTCTCTGTGTTGTGCGGTGCGATGACTTCACGTCGCATTAATTATATAGACCAAAATTGTAAAATGTCCACTTCCCGTCTTGTTTCAGATCTGGGCGCGAGCACTAGTATGAGCGGTGGGCCTGCGCGAGGAGAGGCACATCGGCTGGTCGGCAATATGGCGGGAACCTTCAAATCTGCCGCCAAAATCTGACGGAACGACAGGCTACACGTCACTCAATCCGACGGCTATTCAAAAATACAAACCAAATCAAGACGGGGCATTTTTGAATTTAAAAAAAAATCACAACGAAGTAAAATAATAATAATTCGTTTATTATTGACGGTGAAAAACATTGATCATAGCTTGTTCCCAACACCACTATTTTCATCACAATTCGTCCAGTAGTGTATAATGTTATTAAATTGTCTATTCAATATTATTCCATTTCTTCCTTCAGACTTCCTTTTAGAATTCAAGTAAATAATATAAAAAAGTGCTTCTGTTTATCTCCAAATATTATTAATTAAAAAAAGAGTCTTCTTTTGAACGCACACCGTAATAAATTCTTCAAAATATAATCTAATAATAAAATTATTATGAATAATCTGGTTTTTAGGCATGTAAAAAATTGAACTGTTTAGTGATTTTATAATAAATGACTTATAAATAATAATAATAATAATACTTCGAAAATATTCCGCATTTAAAAACATAAAATATCTAATTATTTATATATTTAATTAATAAAAATGATATATTATGAAATTAGTACAATGTTTCTTCGCTAGGAGCGTGTATAAAATTTAAATTTAATTAAAAAGAACATCATTATACCCGAATAAAACGTCACAGCATTTTGTAAAAGGTTATTTAAAAAAATTATATTTATAACATATTAATTGGTGGTTTATTTTATAAAAGAAACACATAATATTATTCAATAAACATATTTTAAAGCTTAACAAAATGTTGATCAATTTATCATCGAAAAGGACATTTTAAAAAATTGTGTGAATTTTTGAAAACTGGACAATATAAATAAGTTTGTGGAATAGTGCTTTTTCAATTTGATTGTAATCAAACAAGTGTGTGAAGTAAATAATATATAAAATATCATATCTTAGATATTTTATTTGTGAATAAATTCAAAATGGCGTCTTCCACATCCGGAATGGAGCCGACACCTTCGACAAACATGCAGCAGGGATATAAGAAATCTGAATACTTATCCGTGGCAGATTTCTACTCTGGGAGATCCATTTTCATCACAGGGGGCACCGGTTTTATGGGAAAGGTAAGCATATTTTATTCATTTTATAAATAAGTAAGTTACCCGCCTCACTAGACGATGTCTGTTCTGTTTCGAAACAAGGTGAGATAAAAAACTGTGATAAATTCGAAAAAAATGTTAAAGCTAAAATATTTTTTTTTATAATTACCTCCACACAGGGAATTTTTTTTTCTCAGGGCTATGTCATCTTTGGGGATGCTGTGTGGGTTTTTTCTTTAAGAAAATGGAAAAAGGTGAGGTATGAATCCATCCCTTCATCCCACTGAGTCAGAGGGTCAAAAGATTAATTCAGGAGTAGTAAAATGGTCTCCCTCAACCAATCTCTCCAAATCTGGCCCGCCACACAGGAAGTAGTTTAGCAGACACATCCGCCGCCAAGACATTCACAATCCTCAACTCGAATCACTTGGGGTGACCTACGGCAGACGTTTTGGTTACCCAAAAAATGGTTCCCGGGTTGACGGGTATGGGTACCGCCGCCCAAAAATGTTTATAAGCGTTGCACAAGTGACAGTTTCCATTTGTTATGATATTTATATTGTCTGGTTATTCATGACAAGGGAATGTTTATCTTTCTGTAAAAAAACAAAACTTTTCAAATGTTTTTGTGGTATTTTCGATTAGTATTGGTGTCCCCTCAATATATTTTTTTGCTCTGGCTAGAGTCGGGGATCAATTTCGCCCCTGTTTGGAATATGTTGTTGTATGGATTAAGGCAAGGAATATAAATAGGATCTGCTAGGGCAGCTAGGGTATGGTCAACAAAAATATTTACAAAGGGTTTATTTTTATATTAAACCTACAAATAAAGGATGTACCAACCTAGGCTTGTGGGTAGTAGCAATGGATATACACTGTGTCCGGAAACTCGTTGTCAAAAGTGGAAAACTGGTGAATCTACATCACACAAGCGTCCGTGGTCGAGTGGTAAGACACTTGACTTCCATTCGGAAGGTCGCGGGTTCGAACCCGGCGTGCGCAAATAAATTTTATTTGATTAATTTGTGTTATTTCACAATTAATTAATAAAAATAATATATGTTATATTTGCGGCACGATCCAGAGTGGAAGATACTCTCAGTATCGCCCTGGTGTAAGACCAGCATTCAGAATTGAAACGTGGCTTTAGCCGTGTTTAGTGACTAGATCTGAATAGCCAGGTACTTTCCCACCTTCCTCTTCCCCATCTCCTTCCCTTCCCCACTTACCTTCAGCCTCACAACATACTCCAATTGGGGATGCCATAGTCTCACTGGCTCCAGAAGGGAGCAGTTGGGACTCTTGTGAGGTTTCTCTATAAAAAAAAACATAAAGGATGAATTTGATGGCCGGCGTGGTCGAGGGGTAAGGCTATCGACTCCCAATCCGAAGGTCGCGGGTTCGAACCCGGAGTGCGCATTTAAATTTAATTTCATTATTTTGTGTTATTCCACAATTAATTAATTAAAAATAATATATAGTGTATTTGCGGCACGTTCCAGAGTGGAAGATTCTCTCAGTATCGCTCTGGTGTAAGACCACCATTCAGAATTGAAACGTTGCTTGAAATGGCTTTAGCCGTGTTTGGTGACCAGATCTGAATAGCCAAGTACTTCCCCAACTTTATCTTTCCCATCTCCTTCCTCTCCACACTACCTTCAACCTCACAGCATACCCCAATTGGGGATGCCATTGTCTCACTGGCTCCAGACTGCAGCAGTTGGGACTTTTCGGAGGTATTCATATAAAAAAAAATTAAAAACATCTTTTGCAGATTTTGTGTTATAACTTTTTTGTTTTGTGCTTTGGTTTTCGAGTAAATCTAGTCCGAAGTTGCAATTTTTTATGTAAATTTTTTTTTAAATCGGATGCTAGGGAGTTAATATAGGCTATTTAATGTCTTTAAAACCTTAATTTTTAATGACTTATTCAGTCACACTATACAATATTTCTGAATGTATCCGATAATTAATAACTCAGGTACGGGGCCATACGTCATTCCTATGTCTACCTACGTTAAATTATCGTGAAAACAACCTTATGTTTCAAAGCGGTTAAAAATATTTTTGAAAGATGACAAAATACACTTTAAAATTTTATTATTAGAAATAACCAAGTAATTTTTTAAATATAATTTTTTTTAATGCAAACCTTAATTTTTTTTTAAATGGCACACCTTACTTTCTTTCTAACCACTCGAGCACTTTTTGAGACCGAATATGGCTCTATTTCCAAAACCACGGATTGCTTTGTTGCCAAAATATGGCAAATATTCTCCAGATTCTTGAAAATGTTTTAACCGCTTGGACACATAAGCTTGTTTTCACGATAATTTAACGTAGGTAGACATAGGAATGACGTATGCCCCATACCTGCGTTATTAAAGTTAACGATTTAATAATATTTTTTTTATAAATCCTACTAATATGTGATAATAGACTAAAGATAGGTGAATTTACAGCGCCCTTGAGGTAATTTTTCACAAAAACGGCGCTATACAAGTCATCCAAATATTAATATTAATTCATTGGCTATATAGAACTATAATCAGTTTGTATGTCTCCATATTAAAAATCGAGGGTACGATTTTTTTAATGTGGGCGGAAAAATTTCCTCTAGCAATCCGAGAAAAACTTTTAAATTGCTCTGTCGCTCCAGTGGCTAAATAAAATTACTGGTAACGAAAAAAAAACGTTTTTTTATTAGAGAAGTGTATTTTAAATGTTATCATCTCAACTTTTTGTGAGACCATATGACGACCGTCCGTGGTCGAGTGGTAAGACACTTGACTTCCATTCGGAAGGTCGCGGGTTCGAACCGCGTTATTTGTGTTAATTTGTGTTATTTCACAATTAATTAATAAAAATAATATGTTATATTTGCGGCACGATCCAGAGTGGAAGATACTCTCAGTATCGCCCTGGTGTAAGACCACCATTCAGAATTGAAACGTTGCTTAATAATGGCTTTAGCCGTGTTTAGTGACTAGATCTGAATAGCCAGGTACTTTCCCACCTTCCTCTTCCCCATCTCCTTCCCTTCCCCACTTACCTTCAGCCTCACAACATACTCCAATTGGGGATGCCATAGTCTCGCTGGCTCCAGAAGGGAGCAGTTGGGACTCTTGTGAGGTATCTCTAGAAAAAAAAATATGAGTGAAATACCCAAAGTGAACAAATTAGCTGGAAGGGTTAAAATGCGTAGAACTAAAGTTTTATTTAACTGAAGTTACTGAAAAAAATCTAAATGCTCAGATAGAATTTTTTATTTTTTTTTTGCATTCTACATGTATTGTGTTTCCCCTTTGTACTACGAGTTTCCGGACATTGTGTATAAGTTGCAGCCTTTGCAGGGCCAGGATAAAAATTCCTAGGAAGAGGGAAGAGTGTGTGAGGTCAGTATGTTGAGGGAATACCTGGCTGTTTTGATTTTCTGCCAAATTCAATTGGATATTTCCAATATTCGTGTGATCTGATATTCCCTGTTGATGGCCTCTAGAGTAATAATATATGCGTGGGAGAAGCAGGATAATCTACCCAAATATTGATAATAGTAGAAGGTAATATAAGAGTTTATAATTGATATAGAGAGGTAAGATAAAAAGAACATAAAGGTTTCTGGTTATAATTAAAGATTTTCTCGGCCAAAAGTATAAATGTGATTCATTTTTTGGTTATTACGCCATATTGCGCTTCCTTCTTCTTTTGACGATATTTCTTAATGCTGACAGATGGCAGACGCAACATCTGCCCTGATGATGGACACTGTAACGCTGTTCGAAACATTGAAAGGGGGGGAAGCGCAATATGGCATAATAACAGATTAATCGCAATAAAGGTTTATGTTGGTTTGTCAGAAACTTTTCTTTCAGTGAGAAAATCTTATGAATGCAAAATGCACCCCCAGTTGCCTCATACCCTTTAAATCAGTATTTTTTCAACTGAACTTAGAGGAGTAATAGTCCTTTGGTTTCCATTCCATTACATTCCAAGCACCACCCCTCGCCTTTTCCCTTTTTTTAACTCCACACAGGAGGCCGTGAGGAAAATAATTTCCCTCAGGGTCTATGTCATCTTCGATGACACTGGGTGGAGGATCTTTTTGAGGAGAGGAAGGAGTGAACATGGGTTTTGAAGAGATCCATATTGTAGGAAGGAGGAAACACAGAGGCCGGCAAATCGTTCCACAGCCGAGCTGTTGAACTCAAGAACGAGTGTGAGATATACTAGTTCGCATTCGCGTATACTTCTCTCTTTGTATTAATGGTTAAAGATTTTGCACAACCACGAGAGATATTATTGTCTTCAAATTGGGAGGGGGGTATGGGTGCCACCGACCCTGGAAAACAATCATTGGATAACCAACACCTCTGCCATAGGTCACCCCAAGTGGTTCGCTATGTTTGGTCATTTAGCAGGGTGCTCGGGTTCATGGGGTGAGGTTTGAACCTACTGAATAGCAGCCGGGTTGGGAGACATTGCCTTGCACTGCAGTGGGAGGGATGGATTCGTACATCCGTCACTCCTATACCACTGACTTTCAGATTCCTAATCACCCCCTCATACCCTTTACCTTCAAAAGACACTCCACATATCATTCTCAAAGTTGAGATAGGCCCTGGGCAAATTATTTTACTCAGGTCCTCTGTAGAATTAAGATAGGTATAAAAAAATAATACTTTAAAATTTTAGAATAATGGTGTAGATCTTTCCACAAGTTGTGTAACTAATGTATGTTATAGGTGCTGGTTGAGAAATTGCTCCGATGCTGCCCAAAGATAGAGAACATCTACCTGCTAATGAGACCAAAACGAGGCCAGGACATCACATCGCGCCTCGCAGAACTCACCAGCTCCCCAGTAAGTCTAAATACTACATTCATTAATACTTGGAAGTATGTAATTCATCAGTGTGCCCGGTAAACTCTCGAGTAACATATTTAGTGGCATCTGTTTCAATACCGCTGAGTAATGATGCACATCAAGTAAATTCCTGTTTTTAATATCATGTTACCAATACCAAAATATTCTCCTCAATGGTTATGATTTTTATATAACTACCTCCGCTAAGAATTATTGTATATCGTTCTACTATGATTGATAATAATTTGATGTCATTCCAATATGTGAATTGTGGATGTCTCTACTGTGGTTCAGAATTATTATTGTGGATCTCTTCACTTTGATTAAGAAATGTATATCTCTCTCACTATGATTAAGAATTATTTAAGAGTGCCCTAAAATGGTGCCTTGCGTAACACCATACTGTCAATAAGACGGTATAATAAGCCCTCAAGGATGCCGGCATGGTCGATCGATATGAAGTTACCGACCGATTGTCGGTAACTCCTCATCGTTCCCTAGGACAACTGCAGATCGCTAATGTACAAACGAGAGTTCATATCGAATATATTAAGGACACTTAGTCATTGTGAACTGTCACCTATTCGTTTGCGATGTGCAGTTGTCCTAGGGAACGATGAGAAGTTACCGACAATCGGTCGGTAACTTCATATCGATCGACCATGCTAGCACCCCTGGTTTCAACCATATTGGGTCAGAGGGTCAAAATATTTCCGCTTTGGAATAAAATCCAAATAAATGGAATATTTCTGAATATACCCGTAACTAAAAACTGTTTTTGAAAGGTTATAAAATATGCATTCAATTTTATAAATCGAAATATGCAAACATAAAAAGGTTTCAAAATTGTTCACCTTACGTTTTTTCTAATTAAAATTATTGACAATGAAAAAATATGAAAATGCATAAGTTTTTTGTTCGACAGATGTATTATGAACATTATTTCACTTTTTTTTATGAATGTTATTTTGAAACTGCAATTTGAAAGAAGTTTCGTAAAATTTGTTTTAAATTGCGATCTGAATCTTTGGTTTCAAAAAAGTTGTACTTTACTTCTTTTGTGGTAAACTTTTAGATATTAATGAAAAGCGTGGAGTTTTTTTTTCTTTCTAACGCCGTTTATATTATATTTCTCACTATGATAGTAAGGGAGACGCAACGATTTCTATGAGACCCGTATGAGTTAAAAACCCGTAAAACTAAATCCACCGTGTTGTATTAATGGTAGATAAATATTGTATGTAGTATTAATTATGCTCAAGTTTATGTTGAAAGGTTTTATTTTTTTTATTTTGGTTGAAGAAATTTGGTCATGGCTCAACAATTATATAATGTGAGATTGTTTTTATTTGCAGCTATTCGAGACAATAAGAAAGGAGCGACCATGGGAGATGAACAAGATAATTCCAATCCAGGGAGATGTGACAGAAGCCTTCCTGGGCATTGGTCCTGAGGACCAGGCAACCCTTATTCAGAAGGTAAAATATTATTTATTTTAAACATGTTTATTTATCTACGGAAGAGACATTTGGGCAAGAGTCAATAGGCACCCTTTATTGGGGAATGTTGTGGAAGGTTCATTCATTGAGCTGAGCGTGTGTACTGCATAGCCCCTAGGACCCTAAATTGACAATCACTATACACGTTGGTGGGCAGTATTTGAATTACTCATAATTGAAATACTTTGGTATTTATACTTCAATTACTTTCTAAAAATGTAATTTGTATTTGGTATTTCAAATACCTGATGCTGAAGTATTTTGTAATTGGTATTTCAATTACTTATGGCTTCAAAATACATTTTCACATATATATATTTAGCGATCTTATGATAGTAAGACAATGGAGTTAGAGTTATTCAGCTTTCTAAACGATAAAATTTAAGAGCTTACCATCCTTGAAAGTTATCCAAATATAAAAAAAGTGTTCATACAGTTCAAGTTTGTACTCATCGGGACCTGTAGAAAGATTATTTTTTTATTTAGCAGGTTTTATTCATTCCCCAACAAGAAACCGTTTGTCTGATGATGCATTTAAAAATCTAGTGTTCATAAAAGGAAATTCTTATTGGGTCCAGTGGCGGCTCCAGCACTACTTTGATGGTGGTGACTGACATTTTTTACATATATCTTTTACCTACTGTATTATAATCTCACTACCCGGAGAAAATAATATAAAATTTCTCGAACAAAAATTTACATGGTCAAATCATGCTAATCTGTCTAAACACAAAAAAAAAAAATATCTATAGATACACAATTTATAATACAGCATAACAAAAATAACATCTGATCTTGCAAGATTATCATTGAAGTTAATTTGAACGCGAACGATTCTCCCCCCGAAACTACGCAACTTATGTTATGTGGAGATTCATTGGATTATCCCCGCTGTATTTGAAATTCACATTCAAGACACACTGACTACCCACCCCCTCTTACCCCTTTCCTTCCCAGAACTTCCTCTCCATCCTTTTCTTTAAAAAACAATCCACACAGTATTCCGGGAAATCTTCCAAGGAATTAATTTTATTCAGGGCTACCTGTGTGGAGTATCATTATTTTTTATATTTTTTTATTAAGGTCTTTTACATTGGCTCCACACAGAAGGCCCTGAAGAAAAAAAATTCCGTCAGGGCCTATGTCATCTTTGAAGATGCTGTGTGGAGTCGTGGAGGGTCTTTTAAGGGAAAGGAAGGAGATGAAGTCCTGGGAAGGAAAAAGGTTCGAGGGGTGGGTAGGAATCTGGGGATCAATATGTCCAGGAGAGATGGACGAGTTAAGCCATCCCTCCCACTGCGGTGCAAGGCGATGTGTCGAGACGATCCGGCTGGAGAGATCAAAAGGTCAAATCAGTATCACACAACCAGTCTCTTCCGATTCGGCCTGCCATGCAGTTGGTAGGCAGACGCATCCGCCGCCAAGTCCCGGACAAACCTAACCCTATGAACCCGGGCACCGGTGCTAAGTCACCAAAGGAAGCGAACCACTTGGGGTGACCTGTGGCAGAGGTGTTGGTTGTCCAATAAATGGTTCCCGGGGCGGCGGTACCCATAACCGCCTCCCAAATTTAAATATAAATGAAATACACTGTATATAAGTTATGCATCTGTAGGAGTATTGTGATGAAGTCAATCAACTTAGATTGATAGACCTATACGATTACATAAATAATAAATCTGTATGTTGTTTACTGTTCCAGGTATCCGTGGTATTCCACTCAGCGGCCACTGTGAAGTTCGATGAGAAACTGAAGCTCTCTGTGGCCATCAACATGCTGGGCACCGCCACCGTGGCAAACCTCTGCCAGCGGATGATACGTCTCGAGGTTCGTAACCGTCTTTTATCCGCCCAGCAACCTACCCAACAAGCCTTCCATTGATATGTTTGGTGTAACTCTAAGTGACCAGCTCAAGCACGAGGGGTCCATCCAAGCCCGAGTAAAGTTAGCCTCACAGGAGCTGGGCATACTGTTCTTCTCAAATCGTTTGATTTTTGCCGAGGATCGTGACCTCTACTCCAAATTCCATGGTGGACAAAGCTTCTCAACTAACAAAGACACCGACGTACCAGACGCCAGTGATACTTGGTCATCGCCACTTTGGCTGTCTGAATAGTAAAATGACATTATACAGGGTGTCCGGGGGTAAAGTGCTTTAACTTCGGGAGGTGATTCTACATGATGGTAGGAATAAAAAGGATAAATACCTTTCTCCAAAATTCCAACTTTTTTTTCCCATACAAACGTACCTACTAAATTTCAAGTGTGAGGTACACTTTGAAATTATTTTTAATGTCTTTGAAATTATGGGCAATCCTTTTGAATTTGTTTCTAATCCTTTTGAATTTTAGTCTAACCTCCATTTGCGTTATAATTTCAGGCTCTTGTACATGTGTCGACCGCATACTGCAACTGTGACCGTGCGGTGGTGGACGAGATGATTTACCCTCCCCCCGTGGACCCAAACTACATCGTCAACATGGTCGGCTGCATGAACGAAGAGCTCGTGGACCATCTCACACCCATGCTCATTGGTAAGTCACTGAAACAAACACACTTTAACGTGTCTGGTCCACATGGCTAACGAAAATATAATTTAAATAGTAGTGGAGCGTTTATTCCCGTGCATTCTTATCGGACATCTCGGCAAATTACAGATACTTTAGTCATGTTAACTCAAAGCTCAAACTCATATATCACCCGAAGGGGGGTCACTAGGGTCCCCTATATATAGCGGAGTGATTGTGTCTCTTCATATTCCTTTTGCCCTTTCCAGTAACACTCCGATATTGGTTATCTTTTTTTTAACATCAGTTCCACACGGGAAGCCCTGGCTTATATCATCTTTGGGGATGCTGTGTGGGGGGGTCTTTTTGGGAAAGGAAGGAGAGGATGTTCTGGGAAGGAAAAAGGTATGAGAGGTGGTTAGGAATCTGGGGGTATATGTGTCCAGAAGTGGCGGACGTATATATCCATCCCTTCCGCTGCGGTGCATGGCGACGGGTTGAGAAAGTCTGGCTGGAGAGGTCTAGACTAGGTCTCCTTCAATCAGTCTCTCCCGATCCGACCCACTACGCATTAGGTGGGCAAATACATTTGCCGCCAAGACCTTGACAAACTTCCCCCCATGAATCCAGGCACCCCTGTAAGTCACTAAACGTAGCAAACCACTTGGGGTGACATATGGCAGGGGTATTGGTTATTTAATATTTGGTTCCTGGGACGGCGGTACCCACACCCGCCTCCCAAATTAAAAAAAAGTATTGGGAGTCCAGGGAATTGGATAAACATTTTAAATTTGTTTTTAAATGCAGATCGATCATCGAATGGTTTTTCCAGGATTACCTAAATTATAGAATATAGGATGTGATGTAAAAAAACAACTTTAATATCGCACAATACTCTGGTTTGGGGTATGTGTAATACCCCCCTCCGGTGTAGGAAGGTTAATTATATTCTTAATCATGGTGTTTTAATGATTTTTGCAGGTAACAGACCAAACACTTACACATTCACAAAGGCGTTAGCTGAAGACATGTTGCTCAAAGCCAAGGAGGCATCCGACATTCCAATTGCCATCGTCAGACCCTCCATAGGTGAGTTTATTCAAACACTATATCGTGGGGTAATTACTATAACTAGATAGCTCTTAAATCACCTTTGTTTTGAAATTGAATTATGTTATGTCAGTCTTATCCACATTCGACATTGATAATAGTGTTGGGGCTCTTCAAGAGTAATAAGGTTTTTGTTAAAATCTGGTTTAATATTTATCTTTATGTGTTTACAATATACAGTAGAATTCGGATATAACGACTTTGTTTAACCGTTTTTAGCGACGACAATGTAAACTCAAGTTAGGTACTAGGAAAACATATCCATTTAGTACGACTCTGTTTTAAGTCTCCGTCCAACTGCTTAAGGCGACCTATTTTAATGATAATTCGTGCGGTTAGAACGACGCGCAGTGTTCTGTTTACAAAACCAACGCATCAATACCTACGCCCCGCACCCGGCTACTCCCCGCGCACTAAGGCTGCTTTTACACACGTAAGTTTTTTCCCGTAAGTCGCTAAAGTAAGCGACTTCTGGCCAATGGGCACATTGGTTTTTGCTTACGTGAGCAACTTACGGGAAAACAATGTGTGTAAAGGCAGCCTAACACCTATCCTTATTAGCACACATACATCACAGTCAGTGTTTATCGTCTATTGACACAACGAGTTCCGTGAAGCGTAAGTGTTTTTCAATTGAAAAAAAAAAGTTCTATAATACACCGTTTAGAAGTTGGTGTTTCAAATATAACCCTCGCGAAGGAGTTCGTCGTAATTTGTATTAAATGTTTTATTTACCTAAAAAGAAATTTATCTATCTATACTATTACATATTTCATAATCATAAATATAATAATATTAATAAGTATCAAAATAAAAACATGTTTAAATTATCCAGCCGTGTTGTGCGTTGTCCGGTTAGTAGGACAAAGTATCGCCGGCCCCTTGAGGGTCGTTATATCCGGATTCTACTGTATTATACTTCTGGGTCACACGACCGACTCTAACTTTCAACAAATTGCGCTTTTTGGCGATCATCAATCGTTGAACAAAACGGTTGCCGTTTTGTAAATCTTGGTAGCTTTCGTGTTGTTGGCAACTCGACATGTACAGCGCTAGGGTGTACTGCTCTTACTACTGGACATCTGTCCGAACTTGAGAGAAGCTCTAAGCCTAACGGCATCTATTAATTATCAACTGAGACTATGTTTCTTTTAAGGACACTACAAATTATAAGATGGTAATCAATCAGTTGTTGTAAATTTACACTGAAAGTATGAATATGTAAATCGTAGATTTGTGTGGTAATGTTTTGGAAATAAGAAAACGGCTAATCATTTTTTAATGCATTTATTTACAAAATGGAGTGACTTATCTAGTAATTACATCCAAAAAATGCAATGAAAGCAACTTAAACAGTTCTACAAAGCTAGTCTAGTTGCCTTATTGAAACATGGCAAAACATTTGTAGCAAGGTAACTAGGGTCACCTAATAATAGAATTAAACGATACTGTTTTTACGAGATACCCACAAAAACATAGTCAAATAACTTGATGATTCCAATGCATTACGACTTTTCTATTTGTGGCATTCATAGATGAGGAAATAAAGTTACGCTTTTACAGCCCTACTTATAAAAAAAAACACACACTTTACGACCGTTAAATGGTGTTTTTGTTTCACATTTTATAAAGACTATAAAATATTATTTTGTTTTTAAAATGTCCTCTTCGTCAGGTTCTTGGAGGAAAATCTGTGCTTATTCAAGTTACCCCAAATGACGATACAATAAAATACTTTTTTTATAAAACAAACATCAATATTCCACTTTGACCTCCACAATCTCCTCTCCACCATCCGAAGAAGAAGAATTTGTCCATTTTGTGTGTATCTTGTATTTATTATAAAGGCTCGTGTATAATATTCCAGTCCTGTCATCTCGACGAGAACCGGTGGACGGGTGGCTGGACAACCTGAACGGGCCGACGGGCATCATCGCGGCGGCTGGCAAGGGCTTCTTCCGCACCATGCTGTGCCACGGCGAGAGAACCGCCGACCTGGTGCCCGTGGACACCGTCATCAACCTCATGGTGGTGGCGGCCTGGAAGACGGCCACTTGCAGGTATGACAACACTAATACGCACTGGATTTACACTAGATATCTTTAAAATAATCGTAAACATCCAAACTCAAACATAAAATCTGGATAACATTTCGACGAGCTGGAGGCAAACCAAGTGGCCATATTTTTGGCACCAGGAGGGTTTGAGAATGCTTTGAATAAATTATAACATCAGTTGTATGTTAAAGAGCACATTGAAAATTTTGCTAAAGAAAGGTAATGGTGCAGTCCATTGTGGGACTATTCCGCTTCCGCGCAGGGTCCGAATGTTCGTTTTTAAACGTGCCTCCTATAAATTAAGTTGTGTAGCGATGCAAAAATGAGTGAAGTGGGTAAATTATAACACAAATATGATTTAAGATTTTCACGGCTAAAAGTATTTTTGTTGTTTATTTTTGGGATGTTATTTCGGACAACGTTACATGTACATCATCAGGGCAGATGTGTTTTCGAAACGTCGGCTAAAGAAGGAGTTAGCGTAACACGGCATAACATCCCTCCCAAAAATAAACAAAAAATTGTAATATATTTGTAAAACTGTCTAAATAGTGTAACAAAATATTCAATTTTAGAAACAATCCTGACTTTTTTGTTTACCCGATTTGGGATTTGTAGATAAGTTTCTTACGCAGCCAGCAATTTGCATGCCTCTGTAAAAAGGACTAGTGTTTCGTAAGCAGATTTTATTTTCGAAGTATAAATAGTGATATTACAATGCGAGTTGCCTGTATACTATCAGATTCATTTATTTACAAGTCAAGGAAACTTTCCCGCCGCCACCCCATTCCGCCCAACTTGGTTTTTGTCCCCTTTTCCTAATAGGCTGGTCTATCAAAATGGAAATCTATGAAAATAAGCTTTTTCTGGGTTAAACTTTTATAAGTAAACTTGTATAAGTGCCGTGTACATAATCTACATCAGAAGGGAGATTATGTATCTTTTGTGTTAAGTCAGTGTTACGAGACAAAAATGGCAAAATCTGTCGGATGTCAGAAAGCGTCCGTCGTGCGTTGTCGTAGTCAAATTTCTGTGATTTTCATGGCTTCTGGCTTCTATTAATTTCAATGGCTTGTTTATGCCTGACGTGTGTTGATTTCAGTTGGTGTGGATTAATTACCTACTTGAAAACACGAATTACTATTTATTAGTTACTACATATAACTACAGTACAATCTCACTAATCCGGCGCTTCACTAGACTGATACGGCCAATAATCCGGCACCCTCCGGCCGCGTTTCAATAGCAAAGTATAAATTTTTTGTCTTTTTACAGTCCTCTTCACTAGGGTTTCCTGTTCTGAGGCGGCCTGTAGTTTTTTAAACTTTTGTATTTAGTAATAATGATATGCGCTCCATCGCCGCGTCGCCGTCTGGCAGTCTAACCTCAACACTTATCTCGTGTGCACGTGCGTACGTATTTTATAATGATTTTTTCTCTATATAATCCAGTAATCCGAACATTCAAATAATCCAGCACCCTCTGGTTTTTAATAGTTCCGGATTAGTGAGATTGTACCTTACATATAAGCCTAGTATGAGAAGGCAAATTTGCGAATTTTCCCGCGACTGACATCTAATAACGAGGATTATGCGGCAAACGCACCGTCATCTCTGGCATTAGAGTAACTGCTTTTAAGTGTGGAGTGTCTTGTGTTAACATAAGAGCAGTATTTAGTTCATTAGCGCGATACGTATTACCGCATTTAGGAAAACGTCAAAATATATCACGTACGGTCGATTTAACACGCGTTAGACTGTCACAAAAGATTCAGACTCGCCCTTGAGAAACGCGGTGAAAATGTTATGTTGTAAAATGTTTATTTTGAAATATTATATGTAGCATTTTCTTTTATTATTTCCAGATCTGAAGGAATCACAGTATACAACTGTTGTACCGGCCAACAAAAACCTATCATTTGGAAAGACTTTGTAGGACTTTGCTTCCAATACATTAGGAAACACCCGTTCAGTGAGTCTACTCAACTTTCTACCTATTTGATTGTTATTTTATTAAATTAGCGTTTATCACCGTTCTAACCTAAATTTTGTAATTGCTTTACTAAACTTATGTAGTTAATTCAGCCATAAGCAAATGAGCTCCACTGTATCATCTTTGGCGATGCTATTTTGAGGGCCTTTTTAGGGAAAGGACGGCGAGGATGTTCTGGGAAGGAAAAAGATATGAGGGGTGGGTAGGAATCTGAGAGGTCAGTGTGTCCAGAAGTGACGGACGTATGAATCCATCCCTGCCACTGTGGTGCAAGACGATAAATCGAGAGCGTTCGGCTGGTCAAAAGGTCTCTTTCGACAAGTCTCTACAAACACATGTGCAGCCAAGACCTAGATAAAGCTCACCCCGTGAACCCGGGCACTAAATAGCGTCGGTAGCCATACCCGCCTCCCAAATTGAAAGCTATGCCTATTGACTGTGCATCGTTACCAAATAGAATGGGCGTAAACCAGATAACAATACTTGGAACATTGTAATAACATTGTAATATTTCAGGTGACTTGATGTGGTGGCCGGCGGGAAATGTCCGCTCGTGCAGAATGGTGTACATTATTGAGAACGCTCTCTACCACCGAATGCCCGCGCTCATACTCGACTTTGTTGCCAGGACCTCGGGAAAGAAAGCCATGTGAGTTTACAATTTTGGTCTTAGCACCACTTAAAAGCTAAATAGCATTGTTATGTGCTGTTACTGTTACTGTTGTAACACGTTACATTAAAATACCTGTAACGCGCATCGTTCACGTAGCTATTTACAAGCAACGCTACCGCTACCTGTCATACAATTTTGCTAGTGCAGCACCTAGCGGCGATTTCAAACACTAATAATAGTATGAAAAACACGGACGAGCGGCGATCGCGTCGCTTGAAGGTAGCTCCATGGAAGAACGGCGTAAAACAAACTTAGCATGTCTGTGTTTTCGCTGCATTGCAGATATCGTTATTATATAAATAAGAAATTCCTTGTGGACATGTTTGGTGATCCAATATTTGGTCAATCGGGCATCAAATTTCCAATACAAAACCGTGTTTATGAAATTCAAATAGGATGGAGATCTACGATGTCATGCTAGTGAAAGAGAGACAGAGCGCATGCTAAATGGAACATTTATTTTCCTTCAATTTTGTATGGTAGGAACTTCCAAATTTTTTCTTTTTTCTGTGATTATAATGCATACATAATAATTTATATTTAAAAAAAAAAAGAAAACACTAAATAAAATTTAAAGAAAACTTAAGTTTTGTACAGTATTAGCAGTTAGTTGATCAGCTATTTATCTGCTAGCTATGCTTCTATGGATATTCGATACCTGAGCTGTTCTGAAATACTTACTGTATCGTTCGTCGTTCCCAATCCTACTGATCAATTGTTGAGCCAAAATTTTAGCTTAACACTCCTCAAATGCACAAATACGCTCTTCCCAACTCTTCGATCAACAGGCGAATCGAGCGTTACTAAACAAACCACTTAGCTGATCGGAGACTCAGATTGATCCATTGAAAAGTTTGGGAACAATGGCCGTAAGCATCTCAATAGAATCCTGTTCATTAAACTAGTCCCGGTGAGAGCTCGTACGGATGTCATCAAAATTCGTTCTCTTCCTTCTCACGCATCTAGTTTGAAAACGAAAAAGACAACATCCTAGAATGACGATGTCAAGTATAATTTCTGGTCGGGACTAGTATAATCTTTTACCCTAGGGTATATATGATTATTGTGGTCACAATCATGTACCTTATTTTGCCTTTGTAACTGTAAAATGATTTCATGCGCTGTCTGATCGAAGCTATCAATGCAAGGAAAGAAATTATAATATTGTAATAAAAAGCCAAATAACTTAGTTTACATCACTTTCATAACAAAGCAGATATAACTAATAAGCAACAAATTTTTATAAACCCTATTTTTAACATTTTACCACCTAACAGGTCTCTCACTTCTAATGATATTGAAATCCTTAATTCTAATAAACTTTCCCCACTCTTATCCCCTCCCCCCTCTTCCTTCTACAGTGATTCATGGGTGATCTGTATTTATTTTTTAACTTTAGTGTACATTTTTTACTCCTGATGATGTGAAAATTGTTTATAAAACATGTAGATTGTGAATAAATAAGTAAAGTAAGTTATTTGTTTTTTTACTAAAATAAATAAAGCCATCACAAACTTAAAACCTTTCAGAAGAAGTTTTCTTTGAAAAATGAAATAATAATACAAATATATTTGGTAATTCCCCAGTATGATGAGAATACAAGACAAGCTGGAGAAAGCGGCCACCTGCCTGGAGTACTTCACCACCAAGGAGTGGCAGTTCCGGGACGACAATGTGCGCCGCCTGTGCGGCTCCCTCTCCCCCGAGGACCGCCAGAAGTTTGACTTCGATGTGCGCAACATCCACTGGGAGTCCTACATCCAGTCATACATCCTCGGCATCCGGCAGTTCATCTTCAAGGAGAGCCCCGCTTCACTCCCCAAGGCTAGGGCACAGCTCTCCAGGTAAATACTGATGCATGCTTTCACCATCGAGTGCAACAGGAGTCCTACCTCATTTCTTTGGAAGGGTCATCCATACCTCGCGGACGCCGTCCTAGGTACAAGACGTCTGTGATACTTGGTCAATCCAACTCATTGGCTATCTTGCTCTGCTTTTTATGCCAAACACTTTGCCACTGATATTGAATTCTCCAGGTTCCAGTTCTCAGCTTGGTGAGCTCAGATGTCTAAAATATCTTCGAACTCTTTCAGAATAGATAAATAACTGTTCATGGACTTTTGAGCAGTTTTTTCCAGCATCCCATTTGGATGACATCTATCTATACCTGAAGTGATTCTGTTTATTTTATGTTATCTTTTTTATTAAGGATATAAGGATGGGAATTGTACTAACTTCTGGTTCATTCCAGGTACCACTGGTGCCATCGCCTGGTCCAGCTCACCGTGGTGTTCCTCTCATGGAGGTTCCTGTTCTCGCGGTCAGCCTCCCTCAGAGCCGTGTGGAGCATGATCTGGTCCCGGCTAGTGCAACTCCTGCGGCTTCTGCCCATCGTCTGAGCTCCCCGGCACCGACTTCCGAGGCCAGACATCACACCAACCAACCACCTCGCCCCCGAGGCCGGTATAAATAGTAATAATATTTATATTACAAAGTAAGACAACGCTTTACTAAAGTTGTGACCTAATGATTATTTATTGTTTTCTTTTTTAAGTTACTGCATTCATTCATTTCGTGGTATGTATTATTATTATTATATTTATATAGTTCAATGCGTAGACTGTATGTAGTATGTTCTGGTTGCCAATACAATATGTAATGTGTGAAGTTTTGTTGTTGTATGCAAACAAACAACAATGAATACGGATTATTAATGAATAAATGATATGTAAACTAGTGACGGTAATAAAGAAGGTTAGGTTGTCCGCCGATACTACTCAATCAGGTAGGTACTGCAGATAAAACTATATCTAAAGACGTGGTGTTGCCAGCTTTGGATTTGTCAGATTGACAAGAGATGGCATCCGATGTCTTTAGACAGAGTTCTGTCTGCGTGTGAAAGAAACGCATGTATGTAAATCATTTCTAATTAATATTGAAATTGCAGTATGTAATTTTCTGCGATATCCTAGGTGAATATTTGAGTAAATTGTACAATTATTTCTTATATTGAAATAATATTAATGAATTTGTAAATTTTCATTAAACTACGTCTATAAAATATTACGCATTACAGTAATGTTCCGGTATTTGGCTGACAGATGAGGTTCTTTTCAGGCCACAAAGTAGTTGGGGATTTTAGGAATGGAGTTGTACTTGCCGAGAATTGCTAGCTTTTAGGGTCATACTCTACATTCAACTTTATAATCAGACGTCGCAAGTGACTTTTCAATTCACTTGTATTATTTATTGTATAAAGAAGGATTCGTGCTAAAGTAATTTGAAAATTTGGTAATTTGATAATGATTTTAATGAAGTTAGTCCAATTTTAATACAAACAAAACACTTATTGTTCTTTGGTATTAAATATATATATGCATATATACTGTGTGGCGCTCTTTTTCTCACTGCCTACCCCTGCGGTGAAGTTGCATGATGGTAGGTATGTTATATGAATCAATTCTTCTTCTTTGAGTATTTATAAGTTTACAATATTATTACTTAAACTGAATAATTGTTTCTATGAAAATTTTATCTTGTGAAACTTGATTAATAAACACCTCATTAAATCGATATGAACATTTTGAATCTTGTGAAGAATTTATGAGAAATTTGTATAAAGAAACTTCCATTTAATGTTTAACCTTTCCAATGAAATTTTTTTGATATTTCATTGAAAGATGATCAGAGTTTCGGGTATAATAATGCTTCCAGGTTAATATTACAAACTGCCACCAACATTTTGAAAGAAAAACACCTTTTTTAAATGATTTTAAAATTTTCCAAATGACTAAGCACACTGTTGAATAATTATTATTTAACGCTCCATTTTGAGCCAAGTTCAAATTGACATAATTAATGGAAATATAAATAAATTAAAAATACCATTATTATTATTTGTACACGTGCTTGAGGAATAAAGATTCAGACTTTTGGTCGTCTAATTCTAATCATTACTTATTTTTAAGGACTTGCTATAAACATTAAACATATTATATAATTTATAAAACTGCGGGTTAACGCACGTACTGTCCTCCAAATAGGTATCACCGGCTGCAAGGATCCAAAAACAACTAAATGCAAGTGCTATGCACCAGGTTATTAACCGTGGATGTATATCAACTTCAGATGTTTATCAACTGCAGATGTTTATCAACTGCAGATGAAGACTTCCTTCCAAACCATTAAATGGATGATGATTAAGTAGTTGACCATTCCAGTTGATTATAGTCTTGGTGGGGTTTGTTTACTTGGCATCAGTTCGTTATATCGCTGAATAACTTGACTCACACAACAATTAGTTTGTGCTTTTTGCCCAATTTGCACAATTGCAATCGTGGATAAAATCTTACTTGGTGGAGAGTATGTCTGTAAAATAATGGGGAAACTATACATAATATTGGAAATACATACATAAATTGCAAATTGTAACAAAATATATAATTATTAATTAGGTATTTATTATCGTTTTATTGTATAATTTTTAAACGGCAATATTTGCTTGCGCTGTCACGGATAAAACGCAAAGTTTTAAAGTGGGGAGTTTTGCCTGCGCAGAAGATATATCAAAGATTAGAAAAAGTGTGAATAGAAAGAGAGAACGGTGGATGGATCGCTTGGTAATGGCATTTGTTGTATATTATTATTATGATTGTATATTATATCAATCCTGATATTCATTTTACTCTAGATATTGTGTTTTATTGAATTGTCCATCTTTGTATTATAGACTTTCCTAAAATAACCAACTAAGTGGAGTGTTCTAATAAACCACTGCTATCAATTCGTATGTTTTCATTTCATTTTGTAATTGACACAAGTTGTAGTGCGTCTAATATCTGTATCACATTCTCACTTCAACAAACCTAACCTTACATAACAACAAAAATTACCATATATTGAATTATGTATTTATACAAATTACTCCATCATTTAAAATTATATAAGAGAAGTTTGTTTCTGTCGAGAGAAGATATCTGTTTCTGTTATGGAAGTAAAATAAACTTGCGGAAATGCTTAAAACAAAAAGTATTTGAATCGCGGGACTTTCGAACTACCTCACATCTCTTAAACATCTTCCAACATCTTTTTACTTTTCTATAGAATGTCAGAAATAGTCGTAACTAGCCAAAGTCAAAAAAGGCCATTAGCACATTTAAAATAAGTCATTAAAAAATGGTACTTGTTCATTTCATTTCTACCGACACGAGAGAATGTCTCTCAATTACAACACTGTACAACAGCTGATTAGAGTATTGTGAACAGAAAACAAGCACGATCCAAACCAAACCTAGATGATTATGGTGACAAGATGTTAGTGAAGTTGAATTGGGACAATTCTGTGGGTGCTCTAGCTTAGTTGTCGGATCAAAACTCGCTGGTAGATAATGGAATTAATAAGAACCAAACATTTAAATTGTACATACACCAGGCTCAAGGTTATCAAAATATAGCAAATAAAACTTTAGAAAGTAATTATTCACACTTTAGAAAGAGCAAATGGATGATCTACATAAACTTATGAATGCGAATGAAAATAATATCAAATTATGTAAGTATGATAAAGATTATTGAAACAGATGTTAAACGCACAACTAATTAATATTTAATTAGTATGGTGAAATCTCGTCCTTTCATATTATTACTGTAAAGAAGTTACAAAACTAAATGAATTCTTCCGCTAGAAGATACACCCGGTTTTAGTGTGAAATAGATCCCTCGCTCTTGTGAGTGGAGTTCTTATGTAAAAAGCAATACATAATCTGGTTATGATAAATTGAGTTTTCACCATATTATTACTTATACTCAAAAGGGCTTCAAAAATACCTATACAAATTTTCTTAAACGATTGCTCTACTTTTTATTACCGGAAATATTTGGAATAGGAGGATTTCAATGGATTAAATGTTCTTGCCTTATTTTTGAAGCTCTTTTATGTATTTATTTTTGTTATCGATGCTGACCCCTTACAACAAAATAACGGGTTTTTTTCTTGCCGTTCAGTTTTTAGTGTAAAGACGACGGGGCGTATTAAATATAATACTATACAATGAATTTAAACAAGTTCAAATTGTGTAGGCACGGAATTTTATTGTGAAATAAGATTTATTTATAAATATGGCGGGGTTAGGCTATTTTGAAAGATTTGTCTCTATGTGTATAGTGGAAATAATATTTATTTAATAATGTTTCATTCTTATTTGTACGTATTATCTATCATGTGACAATTTTGTATAAATTGTTGGTTAGGCTATTATTTTAGGAAACTTTTGCAGGATTGACGAATGGAATATTATTAGTATTGTTACAATAATTCATCTTCCAATGCTTCTTTTCTTGGCGGCGTTTCTTTTCAAATCTGATTCATTCAACAATCATATCCTAAACCTCTCTAATTATATTATTATATGACGATACTACGCAGATGGAATTCAGAAAACTAAACTCTCCTGCAACACTACATTATTCTCCCGAAGCTTTGAACTTCTTGTCTATTCTTGTGCTGAGCTGTTTTAGAAATTGTACACTCCTTTTAAAAAGTTCCGAAGATATGTAGATATACATGGCATAGACACATATATGGCAGCCAGGTATGGCACCCAAAAGGTTAACAACAGGTTGCACTAATACTGAGTTAATGTTCACTATATAACATGGCATAGACAGATAGATTTTCCACAGGCACGATGCCCAAAAGGTTAACAATAGGATGCGTTTATACTGAATGTAATGATCACTGTAGAGCGTGCAATATAAAATAAAAGTGGTATTGGTTTAGAAAACAGTTTTACAAAGATAGAACTTTCGATATTGTATCCTACACAGAAAAAAAAATTCAACAAGATAGGTAACAATGTTAACCTTTACAAAGCCGGTCTTTTCTATCCTACCACGTGGCACGTTTTGACACAACATGTGTTTTAATGAAACTACATAGCTCACATTTGCAACATCTACGTACAGGGATAATTGCCGATGGATCATAATATATGTGACAGCTGCGAAGATCAGTTTAAAATAACAGAAAGCAATAATTCCAATGTTCAATATTATGAAAATTGCATTGTTGAGTAAAGTGTAAGAATTAATTCCCGAACATGCTATATTTAATAATAATGGTCATGGTACTTTGAATAAAAATAAAGAAGTGTGTGTGTTTGTTGCAATCGGTCAGATTTAGAAAGAAACGTTGTGCTTTACATATTATATATGTTAGGCTTTGTTGGACACTGTTGACATAATATTTCGTTGTTATTTTAGTAATATTTTATTTAATTTGTAAAATTTAATTATAATCATGTACAAGCTCCATTACGATAATTATTATTATCACCTCTTCCAAATATATTAAGAACTATATGAATTGAAAATACGACTCCAGTCAGAATTTGATCAATAAATCAAAAAAAATACCTACGTTATGTCTAACTGTAATAATATGTTCAGATTTGAAGAAATAAAATGTGTTCGGAGGTTTTTCATCTAATGTGGGATTTACATACAAAATCATGCATCATTTTTGTTATAGCGTAAAGTTTTCATTTGGTTTATTTATTAAATCTTTTGATTTAAAATAACCAAGCCTTTACAAAATGTTTTCTAATGCTGAACCTTATAGTAGGATGGTAAAACAGAGATCTTCTGACAGGCTATAAGTCAAAGTTAGCATCACAGTGAAAATAAAGAGAACTAACTACATTCAATTGTTATGAAAATTACATTTATAATTCAAGATTTTGATTTTTGTAGAATAAGTTTGAGTTTTTCTCCAATCCACTAGACGGCATTACTAAATAATGTTACAATAAATTTATCGAAGTTTCCTGTTTTCTCAAGTTTTAGTTCCCTAGTAACTCTAGTTGATTTTTTCATGTCACATCTTTATAATCCCACAGTTAAATTTCCATTATTATTAAATTGGATTAAAGTTACTGCATTGAATTATTCTCCACGACACTTTGTGAAAACGACGGACATAATTAATGGAAGATTGCTTCAAACTATGTATATTTAATTACTAATGTTTAAGGTAAAAACATTGTTGAAAAATTGATCATTCTTACGCCGCGGTTTGCCCCAAGAAATACAAAACATGTACTGAAATAATTGAAAGAATACTTAATAAAATGTAATTTTGCTTGACCAAAGTAAGTACCTACGTATTGCAGAAATAAACCATGCAAGCTTCTCTGAATGTTTCTATTAAAATGTTGCCAGTATTTAAAATAACATTTTTACTAATTTACAAAAGAATTCCATTTAAATTTCAAAAACACAGTATGTAGTATGTTCACCAATTCGCAAGTCATTGTTATTTTGACCTTGAAATTCTTTTAGCTGACCATTTATTATTATATTATGTTGAACTTTTAAGACTGTTTCCTTCCGGAAAGCATTATGATTATTGTCTTTGGTTAGAAAACTAGGAAAAAAAAACCCGCGGCGTAAGAATGGCGCTGAATATTTATCATTTTAAAATTGTTACCTAATAGACAACTTAATTGTATTAACATTTTGGGTTCGTTTTTAATTTATTTTAATATTCTACCATAAAGCAGCTTTCTAATAAACAAGCGTTTTATTTCTAATGTTAACATTTTACCTTGTAGACCCCTTTAAACATAAGTGTTCGAGTGTATTATCACAAATCATCACAGTGAGGGTGCTATACACCAGGGTGGATTTTGGCGCTACCGCAAATGATTTCTATTGACTGCGGTCCCTCACCGCATCACATCCAGTCCTTGGAGTGGAATGGTGGCCATGATCTTCAACAATGAGGTAATGGCTCAAGAGGAATAAGTATTAAAAAAGATATATGCAAGGTGAGGCTATTAAATAACGAGATTAAATGGAAAACATTTTATTTTGATTCCTTACATATTTACTTATTATCACCTTCAATATACACCCCTCCTCTATCATCAAAATCTTCAACGTCTTCTCGGCCATCTTGAAAACGCTTAAACATTCATTGCCATACACTTCTTTCAATAAATTATAAGTTTCAGTTGCGGTTTTTCCAAGTTTCGTGTGAAATTACACAACAATTCGTTTCTCTATTTGTTACACTTAGCATATTTCTGGCGAAATATAAAAACTCTAATGGTCTCTGCCCACTACACCGTTCCAAACCATGACCGTAACCGTAGCGGCGCATGCAAAAAAATATTCTTTGGATCTATCAGTATGAAACGCTGCCCACTAGCCCGTCCCGTCACCGACGAACACCGTCGCATACCATGACCGGACTGACGGCGAATTCTCGATGACAATATTTTGCAGGTGCCGGTCCGCTCTATGCATGGCACGCGACGGTGTTAGAACAGGGATCATACGCGTATGATCCCCGTTCTAATAGTGATATTATTCTTTTAGTGGTAATATTTTCTATATTTCTTAATAATTCATTACATTGGAATGACTAGTTGCTTAAATAACGTCCAGTATTCTCCCTCGATTTTTCTTTTTTTTAAAACCGTACGCCTATTGAACGGGAATGGTACGGATACTAACCCCGGTGTATACGGGTATCATACGGTCACTAAACCCGTTACGTACGGGTATCATACGGTGTTAGCACGTTCTAGTGGGCATAGTAGCGTGTAGCGTATTTATTTCGTCGCTGATACGTTCATAGTACGGCCATGGTATGGAACGCTGTTGTGGGCAGAGACCTTAATGCGTACGAAGACTACGGCTATACGGATATGTTTACAGAAGTGGGAGGTACTGCATTCGAAAGAGAAGACTTTGCGTTAAATAGCTGCCGGTCGCTAGCGTTTGGCGCATGCGTACTTCTTCTGCAGCAGCGTTAATCTCGTTACTTAATAGCCACACAACTTATTCTTACATAAAAATAAGGCTAGACAAAGGATTACCGCTGATAGCTCTGTTTAGCCCATACAGCAACATGGAAGGAGTAAGAAGAGGGACAGAAGGGGCAGATATTAAGGCTCCTTCTCACTTTTGAGAGGGATTCACATTGTCGCTAATGCGTTATTGCAGGGAGTGATTGCCAACTCTTGTAGCCACTAGTAGAGCTTCTGGAATTGTGAGTATGTAGGAGCGTTTTATATTCTTATCAACATTAAACAATGAGTTGATAAATACGAGAATGGGAAGTATTTGGGCCCACCCCCCAATAGAAATAATATACAGGGTGTCTGGGGGTAAAGTGCACAAACTTCGGAAGGTGATTGATTATTCTACATGATGGTAGAAGTAAAAACTATTAACAATTCTGTTTTGAAAAACTGGAGAACAAGATTTTGTTTTCATTTTTTAATCCAAATAATGTCAGGAATCACTGCTTAAAGTAAATCCATTAATCTATTGAATATCAGATGACATTTTGCTTGCTGAGGGTTGGTTTGTACTATGTTCGTTTATGGTTTTTTTTTTAAATGTGAATGAATTTTTATCTACTATATCCACACACAAAAAAAACAAATTTTCAGCGGGAACTTACATTTTTAACATCACTTTTTGTTCTATCTCCATAGTAATTACAAAAAAATGAGGATTGGAGTGTACTATGTCCATTGGCTAAAAACTACTGTTTGATTGCTCGATACATTTTATTTATTCATATGACAATACTAAATTTTCTAATTTCTAATGAAGAATTTGTAATATTTTTTATTATTTATTAAAATCTTATGTATGTGAATGTTAAATTATTATTGTTTGATGTGCCATAGGATGAAATTATTGTTAGTTTGGTCAATCTCCACCCAGAGTATGGATATAGTCTAAACCAACATTAAATTAATATGGTCATGGTACAAACCAGCATTCATTTTTTTGCTATTTTGTTTAAAAAAAGTGTCCTTTTACGTTCTTGATTATTTTTATTCAAATAAAAATTCAACCAATTATGTTGTTCTTTTACTTATAGGTAGATTAACCCTTGTATTTTATATTATTTATAACAATTAGTTTGAAGTAAAGGAAATAAAAATAGAATTTTTTTATACTTCAAACCTCGTTTTCTCAATACGAGTTTTTGTGGACATAGTACAAACCAACCCTCAGCAAGCGACTTGCCCACATAATGGCCGTGTACCAAAGAATTCCGAGGAGCTACAATTCTAAAATTAAAAGCAACGTCTGGAATATTGGCGCCAGCGTTTCTGATATTGTCCTTGTACAGTTTCTTTATACATAAGGGTTAAAATCGCATTTAAGCATTTAACCCCTCAACTGTCGCTCGCCCGCCGGCGGGCCAGCGGCACATGAGTGATTAACACCCTGTTTTTAAAAAATATTTTTAAGCCGGAAATAAGTTACTACTATGGCTTACCTCAAATGTCCATTTATTCGGATATACTGTCTTAAAAGTGATCTCATAATAGAAAATAACTCTTACACCTATTCAGTTTTTTTTCAGTTTCAGTGCCGGAAACCCAGGCGTTAATTTTATTTTCATTTATGTACATAGTTTTCTTTTACACACTTCACTAGACAAAGTCTGTTCGGAGGCGGTTAAATAACATATTATATTTATTAACCACTTGAATGCGTATCGTCGATATTTTGACGAACGAATATCTATCATAAAATGCGTGTTGTCGATTTATCGACGACATGACACACAGTATATCTCTGGTATTCTTATGGTGCGCTGCGTCTGCGGTGTGTTGCTTTTCGCTTCTTTAGCGCTTATGTAAAATTTTATATCATAATGCTAAGTTTCCTAAAAAAATAAAAAAAATTATTAATAAAATATCTCAATATTTGACCAACTTATGATTTTTTATTTAGCATCCCAATTGTTCTTTTCTTCCCCTGTTTTCTAACACACAATTTTAGTACATATTATGAAAAAAGGCCCAGCATACAAACGGTTAAAAAAGATATGCATTTGAAAAAGATCTTATACATTTTGATCTTAGACTTCGTTCATGAAGAAACCAAACTGGTTTGCAACCAAGCTTCTCTTGCGGCGCAACTCAACTTTACGATTTCAATAATTATATCAGCTTGTTTAGCAAATATATAATTTATTAACTATCAACCTAATAATTGAATCGTTGAGTTCTAAAACCCTCCCTAATGGATTTTCATACTTTTGAGTAAATCAAGAAAAACGTCTGGACTGATGAGTTTTCAAGATTCCAGTTTTTTTTGTGTTATTGAGAAATTAATAGAATAAGCGTGACAATAATCAACCAAACGACCAAAATTTGTATGGAAAGAAACTAGTGATAATTTTGAGTTTGTTGAAATACTGACTTCTGATTCAAAATACTCCGTAATTCGTCTCAATTATGGAGTATTTTGGAACTGAAAATTTTGGAAGGTCGATATTTAAACACAATTTATAAAGAAACTAAGAGGAATTGGGAAATTATATCAACAGCATTACATTCCTGGTTAGAAAACACAAAATATGGCATTCACAACTCATTTTTAACAAAAAATCATTAGGGAGGATATTGGAACTCAACGATTCAATTTATCATTTATCAACTTTAATATATAATAATAATAATAAATTTTATTATTAATAATTTATTAACCTCCTGAACAGAATCGATATTTTCCTGGTCAGCTTGTGAGGCGCAACCGTGGCAACCCGGCAACCTGGCAACTGAACGCGCCGGCGATTTGACGAGTTGCGAGTGACTGGTCACAGAGTCGTTAGCACGATTCAATTTATCATTTATCAACTTTAATATATAATAATAATAATTAATTATATTATGAATAATTTATTAACCTCCTGAACAGAATCGATATTTTCCTGGTCAGCTTGTGAGGCGCAACCGTGGCAACCCGGCAACTGAAACGCGCCTGCGATTCGACGAGTTGCGAGTGACTGAGTCGCAGAGTCGTTAGCAACTGGTCTTTGAGAAGTGGCTCAGTGTGCAGACCACCAGTACACCAATACATAGGAAAGCGACTTGAGTTACCAACTGGTTTTTTCAGTTGCCCCGTGAGCGGATTGTCTATTGGATTGTGTGGGTCCTGAGGCCCTAGCACGCTCGCTCTATAACGATCGATAGGATAACTATCGGTAACTTCTCATCGTTCCCTAGCATGACTACAGATCGCCAACGAATAAGTGACAGTTCACAATTACTAAGTGTCCTTAACATATTCGACATCAACTGTTGTTTGTACGTTAGCGATGTACAGTTGTCCTAGGGAACGATGAGAAGTTACCGATAGTTATCCTATCGATCGTTATGGAGCAAGCGTGCTAGGGCCTCTGACCTTGGTAGCAATCGTATTTATCTATCTATTATCGATAGCTCTACCTTACTGCTACTAGTGCCATCTGTGAATAACACCGCATACTTATTTCTAGGATACAACAGTAACTGTAGTATCCTAGAATGACATGTTTTTGATAGATGACGTAAGGCTTAGAGCTTATGTCAAGTTCCGACAGATGTCCAGCAGTTAGAGTAGATACACCCGGTCAACGACAGCTAAAGCTCTCGGATTCAATCCCTAGACGGTTATAGTCAGTTGTGAGACCCAGAATATAATATATTATAAATATTATTAATAAACAATTTTGTAACAAGGACTTATTATTCTTGAAGGGCCCCAACACAATTACTAATGTCTGTCTGTCAGTGATACTTATAATATAATAACTACTATTCTCTACAGATCTATACTGCCATGATATAAACACAATGTCTTCCTTGAGAGTTTCAAGAGACATTGTTTTTACTTACCACAGCAGTATATGAAATCACTGCAAAATCTTTTTAATTGCCTTTTGGATACGGTCATTGTTATTTGATCAGATTCTGTGTCTTTAATCTAAATTTAAATCCACAAATTCGTTTTCATTATCTTTATTTTTATCAATTTGGGAGGCGGGTATGGGTACCGCCGCTCCGGGAATAATTTATTGGATAACCAACACCCCTGCCATTGATCGCCTCAAGTGGTAAGCTATGTTTGGTGACTTGGTAGGGGTGCCCGGCTTCATGGGGTGAAGTTTGTCTAAGTCTCGACGGTGGATGCGTTTGCCCACCTCCGGCGTGGTCTGCGTTGTGGGAGACCTTTTGCCCTATCCAACCGGACTCTCTCGACCCATCGATTTTTTATCGTATCGCAGTGGATTCATATGTCTGTCACTCCTGAAGACACTAACCGCAGATTCCTACCTACCACTCATACCATTTTCCTTCCAAGAACTGTCTCTCCTTATTTTCCTTAAAAAGACCCTCCACACAGCATCCCCTAAGATTAAATAGGCCCTGAGGGAAATGATTTGCCTCACAGCCTTCCCTGAAGAGCAAATGTAGAAAAAAAAAAAGTACAAAATCTTTATTTTGTTAGGGTCATTGTCTTTTGATTGAATTTTGTGTCTTCATCTAAAATTAAATCCTCAAATTTGTTTTCACGGTTTCCTTGATAAACTTCACCAAGAGCAGATGGGGTAAGTTCCAAAATTTCAGAAGTTGATTGGCAACCAACTACAGAGTAGCAAGACTGTAAGTCGGAGATATATGTGCACTTTCGTTTGTAGAAACCAACTTGTCCAATCTTTCTTGAGTTATGAGACTTTGGATTTTTTCCTGCATTATAATAAAACTCCGTGTTGGCAGTTGTCGGAGTTGACACGCAATGTGCATTGCAAAACGGTCATACTCGTCTTCCGCAACATCATTATCGTAATACGATGTCATCACATCGCCTTCATTGGCTTTATCTGATTTAGTTTCCAGGGAATTTCTTTTAAACTTCTTTTTCAGGGGTTTTTTTGGAGATATTATCTGCTTGACTGTTGAAGAAGAGGCGGAGTGAGTCAATCGACGCATATTTCTTTGAGTGGGAGCGGCAGGTTGAGAAATCTCATAGAGAGGATCTTCAACATACTCATATTTTACATCATCGCTATTGGCATCTTCATATTCTATCATTACACTGCTTTCCAATACTGCATCATCCTGCAAACAAATTATAACATGATAGTATAGAATCGAATTTAACATTATGTGTGTGATATCGACCATAAAGAGTGTTTTTTTTTTTTTTAAGGAAACCGGGCGGCGTTTTGTCCATACAAACGTATTCCCCAATTCCTTGGATTTTGACACTAGTGCAAATATTTTATAATATAATATAGAGTTCCATGTTCCATGTCTAATCGGACTATGAGATCTCAGCGACTGAATTCTCATAGTAATTTTATTCAGACATGATACTTCCTCATATGATAATTCATCACATCATAACTCACATTAACCTAACCTAACCTTACCTAACCTAACCTAAGGTTAAAAACCCTAATTATCAGTTTTCGACGCTTCGAGACATGACGAATTATAATGTGAGGAATTAACATCCGATGAAAAGTTTGTACTCAATATTCATACACTTAAAAAGTTTCCACTGAACATTCTGGTCACCATAATATAGATATCGACCACTAGCGCGTCAGTACGTTTGGCTTTTTTGATAAATTACTTCTTAGCAGTTAGGACCCTACAAAAATCGTTAAAACTAGCGGGCGGCGGGCGACACGGTAGTAGTTTGGTAACAAAGTTGACGTACGAAGATGGTTTCGAAAAGGCGGGGCGTCGGAGTTGTATATGAAGTGGGGTTCTTAAGTTTCAACCATACAGACGCTAGCGTAATAATAATATAGATTATTTGGTTTGAACGCACTCAACAAACATTCAGCATTCAAACTAGACAATATAATTATTAAAAAAGCCAAACGTACAGACATATAATATATTCTTTTAATGCAGTTGGTAAAATAATAAAAATGGGTCCTGCTTTGGAGGAGAAAAATGTGGCATACAAAACCTAGATCTTGACAATTTTACTTAGGTATTATCAGCCTGGGGTGCAGTTGTCTCTTTCGCTCAGTTTTCGGCGGGTAAAAGGGACAGAGACAGCAACAGTTTGGTAAAATACCGATTATTCAAATTTCTCGATGACCGGGTTTCTAAGGAGTGTTCTGGCCAGTGTCAAGTAATTGAGTTTGTTAGTAATTTTTGTAAGTGGAAATATATACAAATTTAGTAGGAATAACAAGAACCTGTTTACATTACATAATAATAATTATAACTAGCAGTTTTTGCTGCTAGGCCCTGCGGATTGCGGGCTGCGGGCGGCGGGAGAAACTACAGTAGTTTTGTAACAAAATTCACCTACGAAGATGGTTTTGCATAATGCGCGGCGTCAGAGATATACTCGAAGTCGGGTTCTTAAATTTCAAACGTACAGTCGCTAGGGCATTATTATTACCAGATACAAAAAAAATAGCTTCACAATACAAGATGTCAATTTTTTAGTTGTTGAGAGGTAAAATTACTATTATTTTGACAATCTCACCATAACCATTTCTCATATTAATATCATTGTTCAAAAATTATCGCGTACTAATAATATGTAAAAAAAAATATTTTTTTACAAAATCCTATATTATTCCATAATATTATTATCATTATCAACAATACGCGATTGAATAAAATCTAGGAAGTTTTTGTCATTTTTGAGCATTTTTAGGGATCTTTGAGGATTTTTCTAGGGAGTTTATATTTTTTGACCTGGCAACGCTGGTTCAGCGTCAAGCTATGGCCAAGCTGTCGGGCTCATTTTAGCGCGAAGATACACAAATTACGAAATATGAGCATTACGGTATTGACAATAACAATAGATGAATACGAAAATATATGATTATTACTAGATTGATAACTTACTAGATTCGAATTGGATTCACGACCACTCTTGACGTTTTTCAAGAAAGAATGAGCTTTATTGAACCAACGCAGCTTGGGTTCATATACTTCTCTCGTGCCGCTTTTCAGGGATTTCTTCACTTTGTTTAATTCATTTCTGTATACATCCTTAACGTTCTTAATTTTTTTCCTCAGGTATTCCTCGGACGGAATGTCATAACCAATTGCAGTCAATTCTTCGATCAACTTTTTAAAACAAATTTGCCGCGCATTTTTCTTTGGGTACTTCTCGTTGCAAGTGTCCCATAGTTCTTCATATTTCTGATAAACACCCAAAAACTTGAAGATTTCCAAGCCTGACCACCTCGGAGCGCTTCCTTCCCGGTCTGCCATGACAACAATAAAACTAATAAAAAACAATAATCAACCAAAAACATTTAACTGATAACAACTTGAGGAGAAGAACGACTAGCGACATGCGATTTGAAAATATTATGTCAAGCCTGTTCACTGGGCGATTGTCGCTGCTGTGTTACCGCGGCGGATGATCGCCACTTTCTTGTTGTAGCCGCTAATAGCTAATAGATAGTCTCACTGCGAGTACGTAGTAGCGAGTGAAATGCCCGTCATGTCGAAACAAACCAAAAACATCCCACGATAACAACTCCAGAAAGCGACTAGTAGCGATTAGCGAGTAGCGAGTAAACGAGTGGCGATCGTGGCGATTCGAGATGTCAAACGGGGCGACAGGCGATAGTAGCGCTGTGTGAGTCAGTAGCGGAGACTATTTTACGTGACCGGCGAGTTGGTCACGTGACCGCCAAATTCGCGTGTTTCTGGCGAATATCGTAATTTATTGAACGCTTATCTGGATGCCGCGCCGCTACTTGTAATAGCTAGAATCACCGGAGCGGGTACCTAGGCCACAAAAAGCTATTTCGTGGTCACCTACAATAAGCAGCAGGTAGCAACAATAAAATCGCTCCGTGTGACACAATGAAACAATTTAGTTTTTTTGTAAATAACATCAATTTACTTTTATTCTACATTTTCCCGCCGACATTACGGAAACGTATATGTTGCAAGCAATAAAAATACATTTAGCTGTCATAATGTAACGAAAACTTTTTTACACCACAAATTATTATAAAAAGGTTTTAATGTAAAAATAATATAATAAAAAAAACATCTGTTTTAATCTTGATAACATTTATTTAGTTATTTTCTAGATAATATGTGTATAAATAAACAAATTTTCTTCAGAAAAACCCCATCTGGGGAAAAGTGAGGGGGAAATGCATAAAATGTAATAAATATATGGTAATCTAGGTTCTTATCGACTGGCAACACTGGAAACTGGCAACATTCATATTATTATTATTTCTGTCAATTTCAATCCGTGACGCGGCTTGCGACTGCGCGGTTTCAGCAGGCAGCGAGATAATATCTTTGTGTTTGCATTTTAAACTCGAGTTTCTGTCAAGTGATTGTTTTGTGCGGGCGTGTTATTTACCGTGTGACGTTCGCTGTTTAATTCAGTGGGAATTGCATTCATTTCTTCCTTTTCGTTAGCATATAATCAACCACTGACTAAGGTAAGTGTTTCAAACTAAATTGGTTGATTGTGGTTTTTCACCTGTAACTGCACAAAATAAACCGGCATTTTGACGTTTATTGCACACAATACACGGTAAATCTAATATGAAATAGAATAATCTCATCAATAAAACATTATTGTTAATTATACGTCGAGTTTTTATTACCTAATTTCACCGTTACATGACAGCTTACGAAATATTATCATCTGTAAACAATTTTGCATTTCTGTGCAATATTTTTGATACGCCATCGTATATTTTCGTCAACTAATCGTTATTTTATTTTTAATTTCTGAAGTTAAAATTCAACTAATTACATTTAAATGACTGCTTTTTATGACTAAACTACGCTTTATAAAATATTTATTTTTGTGTTTGTCCATTTTATTATGCATTATAAGCTGCACAATAATTATTTTTTGTGCATCCGTATGTTACAAATTTAGATGCACAGTCAAAACGCCTTTATCATTCGCTGACTATCTGGCAAACATCGTGCCGTTTCCCCGCAGGGGTAGGTTGAGAGGATAGACCACTACACAACTCTTTCTTAGCACCCACTCATATTGTTTATGCCCTGCACAAGAATCCCAATTGCCCGAAGCCGGTGGGAATATTGCATCCCCGATTGCCATTTGTTCAGTATGCTGTGAGGCTGAATGGGTGTAGGAAGTGGAATGAGATGGGGAAGAGAATGAACCTGGCTATTCAGATATGGGCACCAAAGATGGTTAAAGCCATTTCAAGCAACGTTTCGATTTTGACTGGTGGTTTTCTGGTTCAAGACGATACTGATAGTATCTACGGCTAATGACGTAGCTATAGCATTCACATGGGGGGATTTTGTTTGGAATTTTGTGGAAATTCTTGTAAGAATGTTAAAAATCAACAGATTCGACAGAAAATCTTAGATATCTTACTAATATTATAAACGCGAAAGTTTGTATGGATGTATGTGTGTTGGTTACTCTTTCACGCAAAATTTACTGAATGGATTTTAATGAAACTATATAATAATATAGCTCATTCATCAAAATAACATATAGGCTATAATTTTTAAAGCTAGCTATTAATTTGCAATATATTGAAAAGAATATTTATTGTTTAATAGAAAATGTCAAAATTTGAGAATGACATTTTGCAAAACAATGATTGTTAAATCAAAATTCTATTTTAGAAAATATTTCAATTATTGAGCTTATTTGAAGTACTCGCCTAATACTCAAGAATTAAAGATATTTTAATTAAATAGGTTAAGAATTTTGGTATAAACGTAGATGGGACCTAGGAAAAAAAATAGATTACTTGAATACTAATCCTACGCAGAAGAAGTCGCGGGCAGAAGCTAGTACATCATAAAAGAATTCAAGATGCAGTTCTGCTTCCCTCAACAAACCAAAAAGCATTTATTTTTTATGTGACTCCTCCTAAGAGCGCCCCTGTCTGTACGGATTCGTGACAGTAGATCACCCGACAGTTGGCCCCCGGCATACTTATCTACAATCTGCAGTCGGTTTCGGGAAAATACGGCAAATCGACTCACACGAAATATAAGGGAGGATGTACCGCCAAATAACAAAATTATAAAACATATTTTCATTCAAATGCATCAAGGATAAAATTACTTGTATATAAGTACAAAAAATCTATACTGTAAATAAATGAGTTCCAGAACTTGCTTGAAATTGGTAATTTGCGCAAAAAAGTATAATTTTATAATAAACATCATTTCGGGGGTCCATCTGTAGGGGGATCAACTGTCAGGTCACAATCTGTACGGGATAAAGATAGGGTAGATATTATACCTACTTTACCTTTATACATTTTTTTATCAATTTTCATTTATTTGTTATAAGATATTCAAAGTACATTAAATATAAGTTGTAAGGTATGTAAAGAGAAATAAATTACATGGTTTTGTACCCATCACGTAAATCTGTAAAATGTCAGTAGCTTCGTCTGGGTTTTAAAACTTTATTAATTATGATGAAACTGATTCATGTTTTAATGACTATTTTTTTTCTATATTTAAATGAAAAAGCGCACTTTGTAAAACACCACTGTAATAATTTTTGAATTAATATTGAACAGCCAACCAGGTTTAGCTTGAGCTAAGCGAGACCTTGTTGGCTGTTGAATATGAATTCAAAAATTAAAGTGGTGTTTTACAAAGCGTTTTTTTCATTTAAATATATAATGTCACACCCCAAAGTATTTGCTTCCTTCGATAAAATTATTTTTTTCATTAAAGAAGAAGATAACACTAATAATCTGAACGAAAATATGAAAATGAACAAGACACAGAAAAATTAAAGATATCGGTCGCAACTGGGACACGAACCCAGAACCTCTCGTCTTACCTGGACGAACGCAATTACCAATTCGAGTACTACCACCATTTATTTAAACTTTTACAAAAAGGTCAATAGATGTTCCATAAAAATAAAATCGGATATATTTATCCGAGACACTATCTAGGTACCAAACACGTTCATAGAACACTCGTATCCAATGAAAAAGGTAGCTGCCGATAATATGGAAAAAAATAATATTGTTAATTTTGCAATTTAAAATATGAGATTTACAAATATAACGTTTATATAAATGGTGGCAGTAGCCGAATTGGTAAAGGCGCTCGTTCCGGTAGGACGATAGGTTCTAGGTTCGAGTCCCAGTTGCGACCGTTGTCTTTTATTTTTTGTGTCTTGTTCATTTTCATATTTTCGTTTAAATTATTAGTGTTTTTAATGATATTTTACATTGATGGAAAACACCTTTCCATCAATGTAAAATATAAAAGTTATAAAAAAAGAGAGTTTTTCTAGTAAAAATTGAGTTTAGGGGGTTTCTCACCATTCTCCCAATAGCTTATCTACACTAATAACGAATATTTACGATTTACAGTTTATTTATTTATTAAGTTAGAGTTTATAATTCGGTACTCGAACCTATTAATAGTGGCTATATATTGGATAAGTTGGCCGAGTTTTCTAACCACTGCTAGTATTTTATTTTTATTTTTAATAATATTCGTTGTAGTATCAATAAGCTATTGGGAGGATGGTGAGAAACCACCTTTCTAATAAAAATTGAGTTAATCTAATAAAAATTGACTATTTTTTCGCCTAATAGCCGGTTTACACGAGGCGATTTTTGTCGGTCTACTCGTCAGTTGAAAGCTAATTGACACGTGTGAACACTTTGTCAACAAAGTTATCAACTTTTTTTGTTGCTAGCGAAAGTTGATAGCCCGTCTACTTTTGTCGTTCAAGTATGACTATCGCCATTTTGGTTTTACTAATCGTTCGAGTTTTACACCGAATCGTCGCGTCTGAACACATGTTTCAAGTCGCTTATCATTTTTAGTTACTCGCGGGAAAAAGTAAACGTCAGGCGTTTCATTTATTCGGTACTAGTTCCTACCGTCATGGAATCCGTTTCAACCAAAAAATATCTGAAATGGTCGGACGATTTAATGTTCAGATTTTTGGATCTGTACCAAAGCCATCCCTGTCTTTGGGATCAAAACAAGAAGTATACAAAAATAGAATATTATTTTGAAAGAAATTGTGTTGGATGCGCCTTATTCACTCCTCATGATCCATTTTCTCACCCAAGTACGACGTTTTTTATGTTTTTTCATAATCTCCAGCTCCTCTCGCAGAACATCAGAAATTAGATAGACGCACGCACTAACAATTTCAGTTGACGCAATTTTTAATGTCAAAATCGGTTCTACTTAAGTTGAAACGTGTGAACAAAATCTTGTTCAACTTTTTTCGTAAAATAAAAGTGGGTCAACAAAAATCGAAGCGTCAGAACGCCCCATGACCGTATAAAAAAGTTAAGGAACACCTCCATTCAGACGGCTATCGAAATGGTCGCTAGCGTTGAGGGCCTTTGATTACGAAACGAGTGAACTTAGTACCGGATTACCTGGTCAGGAATCATGAATACGATTTCTAATGTCGGTGTCGTAACTGGCTTAGTGAAATAAAGCCATTATGGGTTGAAATTCTAAAAAATAATCCTTGGCTTGACTGACTTTTGCAATGGAAAATAGGTTTAAAAGAAAATTTGTACACTCTCAGGATGATTGGGCTTAATACGAATATTAAAAAAAAAACTTTTGATTCACCTTTATTACTACAACATACAACTGTGTATTTGCATTTGAGGCAATGAAAAATACTGGTTTGTAAAATTTTTATTATTATTTTTTAAATCAAATTTGATCATGTTATTATTTATTTATTTACTAGCGAGTACCCGGCATGCGATGCAATGCCACTCAAGAAAGTATTTGTATTTTATTTCTGTTTATTAAAATCCATTTTGGATACACAATATTTTTTGTTTTTCCGTCTGGAGCGTACACCAATAAAACAGAAGGTTTTCCGAACCGTGAGCAGGCCAATACAAGCTATACGAATTGGATTCCCGCGTATCTCCCCCCCTCCTGCGTTCCCCTTTCCCCTCCCTCATTGCCCCTCCGGCAACCCCACCATCTTTGCCTTCCAGAATTCCCTCCCCCCTCTGCTGTTAAATTATATTGTAATTTATTAATACAAATTTCATAATGCCAGAGCTCACTGTTATATATAGAAAACATTCGCGGGTGTGCACTTAACAACACACCAAAGTTTCATCACAATCGGATGAATTGTATAGGAAATAATTTCATAACGCTAGAGCTCACTTGCACTACAAATAGGAACCTTCACGGTCATGTATACGACAAATCACCAAAGATTCATCGGAATCGAATGAATGCTTTAGGTAGATAATGTACAAGGGACGATACATTCATTTTTATATATTAAGTTTTCGCAAAAACAGTACAAAAAACCAATACATTGCAAAAGCGGTAAATAAAATTACAAAAAAACTTCTTGACAAAATAAATACATTTAAATTTGGACAAAAATTTTATACGTAAGTACGCAGTTAAAACATAGATAAATATTTCGCGCTTAAAATCGTTGTAGGACATGACAATGTGGAAAATATCCAAGTACCTGCGAGTCAGTTAATTAACCTAGTGAGTCTTCCCAGGGGCATCACCATTGGTAAGTTAGTTATGCACCTAGGAAGAATTAAAAGCCTGTGTTGGCGGCCTCGCGTCAAATTATCCGGGACATAAAGTCATATTTTAGCCAGAATGTCTGGTATTGATAATAAACCATTCAGAAGCTAATAAGCTATCAGCAGTAATGCGACGTCCCATCTGGAACTAAGGCTGCAGATACTCAGCATTCCCGAGATAAATGCTGTTGGAAACAGCCATGGGATAAAACCAAACTCTCTCGTGTAGAGGTATCGTAAAAAAATGTTTTGTATTTTCTCGACCATTAGTAGATATCTTTCATTTTATAATTAAAATTTATGGTCTTTTGTGACCCCGTAAAGCACATAACTGAACAATTTTGGAAGTTGAAACCGAGTTTGTTATCAATACTCTTTAACCACTCGAGCGATGGGTGTTCGGTTCTCAATTTGACCATTAGATTTAATTGATATAATTCCTTAAAATATTAGTATGCAAACCTATGAACTGTTTATTGCGGTTTAGGGGGGGGGGGGGGGTAAGTTTTAAAGGCTAAAAAAGGCATATGTTCATGATTTATTTTTGGAGATATGAAAAATGTTGGTTTATTTATTTTATATACACGTTATAGTATAATATCTGAAATATCTTCGAAAATATTTTCAATTAAAAATATCAATAAATAAGTCCGTTAGAGCGAATCTCCAGAGGCGCCTCGAAAAAAAGTTGTTTTGCGGTGAACATCATAACTCGTTACCGGATCATCCGAAACCAAAAAAAAATTGAAATGCGTTGAAAAGGTGATATGTATTCTCAGGTAATCTGGAAGTTTTTTTTTTGCAGCATTTTGAAGTGAAAAACGCGATTTTTGCTAAAAAAAAATTCGGTGAATTTGTTATTAAAAAATGGGATAAAATTGGAAAAAATGTTAAAAAAACTCTTCCTGACTACCTGTTGATTTGTGTGTAGAAATATTTTACAAAATATCAAATGGATCGGTCAAGTAGATTTTGAGTTATGATGTTCACGAACTTCAAAAATTTGTTTGCGAGAATCGATTTAGAGTTTTTTATACTCGAAAATCCGGTCGAAAATCGAAAAGGTCTAGTCGCTTAAAACGCTGTAACCCCCCCCCCCTCCCCCTCTTAAAGCCAATAAATCCACCTAGATTTTACTGTTTAAAACATATTATTTTTTGTTTGTTAAATGTGGTCCAATGTTGGACCCATATCAATCGCAGAAAAATAAAAGCGGTCTAAAATTGGACCTAAATTGCTTTAGTGGCCAGAGCTTTCTACAGTCTTCTGCGAGTATTTTAGTTTTTGCATTATTTTAACAGCGGTTTCTGCTTACAAGGCCATTTTCAAACTGTGGCTAGACCCTTTGAGACGACTTATTTGTACGATTCTATTTACCGCCGCCCAATTTCAATTTTTAAGGTGTTTAAAATGATTTATTACCCATGCCCAGATCCCAAATTGTACGGGATCATGAGATGACGGAGGACGTGTGGAGTTGATGTTTTAAAAAAATCATCTATAAATTACTAAATGCGCCTTACATTTCTTCTTTGTATTTCACAACGTTATTGCGTATTTTTGTTATCGTTTTTTAATATCAAAACGTCTCAAGGCTCTTCGTACCAAAATATGAACATACTTTGAAATCAGGTTTTAGAATTGACAACTTGTTTATCTACATTAATTAGTGCTATAGTAAAGTGTACATCATTAATTATTATTTATATAAATTGTCGGATAGAAGAATTTTCACTGACTTGGTATATCTATATAAAATTTTAAATTATGTAGTTGATAGTCCAGAATTGCTTGCATTGATAAGCCTTGGTTGGGGGAAGGTGTAAGGAGAAAGCAGGAGGGGGAGGGAAACCCCGGAGGTGGGGTTGCGGGAAAGGCGGATGTGGAAGGAGGGGAAGGTGGAGGGGGAACTCGAGAGGGGGAGAGACGTGGGAAGGAATTGAGGGTGCAAGGGAAAAGACACCCTGGGGAGGGGTAGGGGACGAGGGAGAAGCAGAGGACTGCAAGGGAGACACAGCAGAGAGTAAATTCTGAAAATCCATGCGTCTCACACAGACAGTTGTGAGAAGGGTGTGTATTTCATATAAGGAAAGTAGGGAGGGAAATCCGGGATGGGGATAGAAACGAATTAAAGGGATTCTCGGGAAGACGGGGAAGGTGTAAGGGGAACGCAAGAGGAAAAGATGGAAAGGGGGGTTCGCTGGACGGGGGACACGAGAGTGGGGAAAGGCTGGGAAAGTAGATATAACGCAGTAGGGGAAGAGGACGTGGGAGGGAAACGGGAAAGCGGACAAGGACACAGAGAAGAGGTGTTACGGAGGGGTGGCGGATGGGGGAAAGGCAAACGAAGGGATTGCAAAGGAGACATAGTCACGGTAGGGGATGCCAGGGGTAATATTGGAAATTCCATAATTCTCACACTGTCGAATGTATGTTGCCTGCTCAAGGGTCGGAAAACCTTTTGATTTATTCGTATGCACGCCGGAAGGAAAAACAAAAAAAATATTGTTTATCCGTAAGGACTTTAATAAAGAAATTAACACAAACACTTTCTTTGAGTGGCATTTCAACGCATGCCGGGTACTCGCTAGTAATAAATAAATACAGGATGGGGCAGAGCAACTTGTTTATTTGGATTTGGCGCCCTGAATCGATGGTTAATTTATTGAAATTTGATCGATCTCAATACGAGAGCAGTTCAGACTTTTTTTTGTGCGGTATTTCATTTTAAAAAAACTTCCTCCCCCCCCCCCCTTACCGTACGAAAGAAGAAGAAGTCATAGTCAGTTCTTCTTTTTCTTCTGGGGCTCTCTCCTATGGGAGGTTAGCTATCATTATGACAAGCAACAAAGAATAACACGACTCGGTCGCTGTGTGCAGGTTTATTTTTGTTTTATTTGACCAACGACTCCTAAAGAAGAGTCCAAAGCACAAAACAAACGTTACTTCATCGCCTAGTGCAGGGGTAACCAACCCAAATCGTTTGGTGGGCCAAAATTTTGCTGAGCTTAGGTGCTCGAGGGGTTGAACTACTATTATTTTATCACATTATTTTTACCTTCGCTATCCACAATACATGAGTCCTTTACACTCACCCTCCAATTATTAAAATCAGGCGACTTGCGAGAAATGTGCGAAAAAAATTTACTGGTTGGAATTGATTGTGAAAATAAGTTCCTAGTGCGGCACCGGCGTGCCTGGCACTTTTCAAGCAATAAATTAAATCCCACATCGAGAGTCCGAGGTCTAATAACAAGAAATTTCTAATTTCACAAAATAGAATAAAAAATGTTATAAATTTACTAGAACGATTTTTTTGTCGTTGGTCGATTAAACAAAAATAAACCTGCACACATCTAGCGAGCAGTTTTATTCTTTGTCGCTTGTCATAAAGAAAGCCATCCTCCGATAGGAGAGAGACCCAGAAGAAAAAGAAGAACCGTCAATGTCAACAGTATTCTTTTTCTTCTTTCGTACAGTTAAGGGGGGGGGGGGGGGGGGAGGAGTTGTAAGTTAAATGCGGTTATTTGATGACTTTTTTCCACCAATTGCTTGAAATGGCTTAAGCCCTGTTTGTGACCAGATCTGTATAGAAAGATACTTCTCCACCTTCCTCTTCCTCATCTCCTTCCCCTCCCTGCTACCTTCAGCCTCACAACATACCTCGATTTGTGATGCCGTAGTCTCGCTGGCTCTATTTATTACTTACTAGCTTTTGCCCGCGACTTCGTCTGCGTAGGGTTGGTATTTCGAGTAATCTATTTTCTTTTCCTAAGTCCCATCTGCGTTTATACCAAAATTCTTAACCTATTTATTTAAAATATGTATAATTCTTGATTCAATTCAAAGTATTAGGCGAGTACTTCAAATAAATTCACTAATTTTAAATATTTTCTAAAATAGAATTTTGATTTAACAATCATTGTTTTTCAAAATGTCATTCTCAAATTTTGACATTTTCTATTAAACCATAATTATTATTTTCAATATATTGAAAATAAATAGCTAGCTTTATAAATTATTGCTTAGGTATATGTTATTCTGAAGTATGAGCTATATTATTGTAAAGTGTCATTAAAATCCATTCAGTAAATTTTGCGTGAAAGAGTAACAAACATAAATACATCCATACAAACTTTCGCGTTTATAATATTAGTAAGATTAACGCCTTTTTATGGACTTTTACATAGTATGCACATAATGTAACTGAACTGTCTCAATAACAACATTTCGTATTTGTTTAGTGTTAAATTGACGATGTCCTCTGATTTGATATAATTATTTCATTTAGTTCTAGGCAAAGAGAAATAAATTTGGTGGCTAGTCCCACAAAATAGAATATAAATGTGATAAATTTACGAAAACCATTTTTTTTGTATAACTACCAAAATCCAAAATTTTATCACTGAAAGCTGAAAACTCAATTTTGGGCCGCAATTAGGCCGCAGGTTGGGCTTGCCTGGCATCTATCTAGCCTACCATCAATATTCAAGTAGATTTCGTATTATTCATTCCTTTGGACCGGTGAAGAAATATTTAAGTAAATATTGATTGAGTTGTGAGTCCGAAGTTCTGTAGTGGATTAAGAGGAAACCGAGCCTCGTTTTGTCCATACAAACGTATTTCCCAATTTCCTCTCTGGATTTTGACATAACTGCAAATATTTTTTAATATAATATAAATATCGACCACTAGTGTGTCGGTACGTTTTGATTTTTCTTATAGAAGTTAGGACCCTCCAAAAATCGTTAAAATTGCCCGGTGTAAGCGCCATCAACAGACAATCAGTATACAAACTAGACAGTGTATTTAAAAATAAGACAGTGTATTTAAAAAAGTCATCCACGAATACTCAATTAATCATCAACCTTTATCCACCAAATCAGAAATTAGGGACCTTGGGGTTATACTTGATAGTAAACTAAATTTCAATAATCATATCGACCACATAGTCACTAAAGCATCCTCTATGCTGGGTTTCGTAATCCGTTCCTGCAAACAATTCAAAGATCTTGCTACTTTCAAAATACTCTATTACTCATACGTTCGTAGTATCCTTGAATATGCATCACAAGTGTGGAACCCAGGCTATACAATACATAAAAATATAATTGAAAGTGTTCAAAATAGATTTTTAAGGTACCTTAACTTCCGCTCTTTCCGATCGCATGTCAGTAGTGAAGACTGCAAAGTTCTTCAATATACAGACGTTGACTCGCCGAAGAAATATAGCAGATTCGGTAATGTTATTTAAAATCATACACAACTTAATCGATAGCCCCGATCTTCTCCAACGCCTATCATTCCATGTTCCATATCGCAACAGCAGACAGTCGCTTACTTTTAATCTCCCCCTTTGCAAGACCAACTCCAAACAAAACTCGTTTATCTACATATCCACACATTCATTTAACTTAAATTATTACCGTATTGACATTTTTAGCTCGACTTTACGCGACATAAAACGAAAAATTCACTAAGCAACATGACTCTAAGTAGAAATTCACTCCCTATATATTCCCGCCCTTTGCCTCTTCATCCTAATCCCATGTTTCCTCCTCCCCCTTTTTTCATATTGTAACTAGTAACTCCTTTTCACATATTGTATCTAGAAAATAATTTAATTAAGAAAACAACCCTACAATGTCACACCTTATCATTTATTATTATCAGTGGAAAGTTTTATTAATATATCATTGTATAATCTCAACTTTTCCTAATAAATAAATAAATAATATATAGAAACCTTTACGGGCATGAGCACGACAAATCACTAAAGTTTCATTGCAATCGGATGAATTGCTTAGGTACAGCATAAGGGACAAACAAAGAAACATTAATTTTTATATATTTAGGTATTATCAGCATTAGGTGCAGTTGTCCCTTTCGCCCAGTATTCGGGGGAGTAGGAGCGACAGTAAGAGCAACAGTTTGCTTAAATACCTATTGTTCAAATTTGTCGACGACCGGGTTTCCTCTTAATATGTCGACAAGGAAGATGGTCGGTTTGTCAGTTGTCTAGTCTTTTGTTCCTTGAAATGCGCCTTTCTAGTTTCTATGACCACGCAGTTTCTGAACACCATATTTGTTTGTAAGGAATATACATTGGAATTATTGTCGATTCGTAAACGCTGTGACGCATACAGACATAATTATGTACCTATACATTAAGAAAAGTGTTAAGAAGAATATGTGGACCCGTGAAAGAGGGGGAACAGTGGCGCATCCGGCACAACAAAGAACTGTATGATATATATCAGGCCCCCAATATCTCAGCCCATATGCGACTCCTCAGGTTGAGATGGGCTGGACATGTACAGAGAATGCCGGACACATGCGTCCCAAAAATAATTAGATTTTTAGGCATGTTTTTTTTAAACTTCTTACATATACGTATTATGCGTTATCTCGTTAAAAAAATCCTAAAAACGGATGCAGAGATATTTATACTTTAAATACTCCGCTTTTAAGAAGTGTTGCGAAGAAAATGCTATAAAAGACGATCGCGAATTAATCTACATAAAGGAAGTTTATGTTAAATTATTTAAAATTTCTTGTTTTTTATTACTGACGCCAAAGGTAAGTAAAAAAAATTATAAGTAAGGCAAAATTTCACGTCGTAAAAGACACACTTATTTTGCAGAAACAACTATTTCGATAATGTAGATCGAAAGAAAAGAAAATGTCACGTTTTACTAATTTTCGGATGTTTGTCTTTATGTATGTAAGAGGCATGTTTAGAAAGTAAGTGTAGGTCCTAGATTTTATATTTTTTAGAAAAAGTGTATTTGAAAAAAAAAATCAGGATATTGTTGATACAGTTGTTGGATATTTTTCCACATAATCGCCATCCCGTTCAATCCATGTGGTGAGCCGTGGCACAAGTTTTTTTAGCCCTCCTCGAAGAACTCTCCCGCCAGCTCCTTCGCCCATCTTAGAACCTCTTTCTGCACCCGCTCGTTGGTTGAAAAATTAATTCCACTCATATATGCCTTCAGGGAGGTAAAAGATAATTATCTGAAGGCGCTAAGTCAGGGGAATAAAAGGGGGTGGTTCCAAATTTTAAGTTCCAAATTCCAAGTTCCCAACCAAATGAGTCCAAGAGTGCCCTGGAAGCTAACGATGTGTGGGGACGGGCGTTATCGTGCAACAAGTACACTTCTCTCATCAGCATCTCTCATCTCCCCCCCTTTTGTTTTGAGTGCTTTTTTTGAGTTTTGTTAGAGTCTCACAATATTGCTGTGCATTGATGGTCTCCCCCTGAGGGAGAAATTTGACCAAAATGATACCTTTTCAGTCCCAAAACACTGAGGCGATAATTTTTCCCCCAAAATTGCGGTTTTTAATTTTTTGGCAGATGGAGAATTGGTGATTTTTGTGATTTTTCTTGTGCTGAACGTGGATGGCACTTGGCGGGAAATCTTACCGACATCTTTCTCGTAACTGGACACTATAACTTGAGTTTACGTGCTACCGTGTTCCTGCGATGCTCGTTTCTGCGATGCTCGTTCCTGCGATGCTCGTTCCTGCGATGCTCGTTCCTGCGATGCTCGTTCCTGCGATGCTCGTTCTGGTCAGGAGAACCCACTCTACCAGTCAGTGTTGAAAAACCTAAAAAAAACAAAAAAACCACAGCCAGTTATGGTCACAGTACACTAAACTTACTTTCTGAACATGCTAATTACATCATTTCAAATTTCCGCTATCGATATAATATATAAGACTTATATATATATATCTATCTTATAAGTTAAAAAAAAGCTCAGTCATCCTTGTCCACTTTTTTTGTATCGCAGTAATTGAAATATAATAATTTGTTGTTGACCTTCGTGGCAGAGGTGTGAAATCTCAGGTCTGGAGTAGAAAGCAGACGCTAAACTTCAAAGTTAAAAAATTATGTATTTTTAAATTGATCCGCATACATTTTAAATAATTATTGCTATAATATTATCTTCCCTACTTAACGAGATACATCTGTCTTGTTATTTTTTGTAATTGTGTCAACAAACATCCACAGAAAGTTGAATTTATAATTGCGTTTACATAATACATCAACTAACTAGTATGTATAGACGTTTTTTAAGGTGTCACTAAACATTTCTTCATAAGTTATTTAATAACGATATTGCCTATTTCAATCCAATGTCTTCAATATGTAGATTGTACAAGGTGGCGCAAAAGTCATCACCCTATCGGAAGATGCAATAATTTTTGCAAATGGCGGCAAATGTCAGTTCTGCTTTGATATTTGTGGAGTAAACAGATACAAAATACACACGAATAAGACATGAATCGCTGTACCTCTCAAGAACGGAAATTTTTTTTATTTTTTTTATTGACACCGGTCAGTGAAAATCACCAGAATTCTTGTTTGGTGAGTTGCACTAGCCGGCAAGATTACCCGAGTTAACCGTTCGAGACTTCTTTTTGTGGGAATTTCATTATTAAGAGGATACCCGGCGGTGATTTTTCCATACAAACGTATTCCCTATTTATCTCTCTGGATTTTAACCCTAGAGAAAATATTGTTTTTGCATAAAATAGATATCAACTACAAGCGTGTCGGTACTTTTTGTTTTTTTTTGATAAGTTACTTTTTATAGAAGTTATGACCTTCCAAAAATCAATAAAATTGACTGGTTTAAACGCCGTCAAAAGATGTTTAGTATACAAACCAGACAATGTTTTTTTAAAAAAAGCAAAACGTACAGACATAGAATAGTTTTTTCTTATGTAGTTGGTAAAAAAAAATTGAAAATCAGTCCACTTTTGGAGGAGAAAAGTGGGGAATACAAAACCTCCATTTTAGTTAGGTGTCAGTGCATTGTCCCTTTCGCTTAATATCCGGTGGAGTAAGAGCAACAGTGACAGCAATATTTTAGTAAAATCTATTTCTGCACCACCGGGTATCATCTTAACACTCTATAAATGTTTCGAATAATAAATAAATAATAAGAAAGTTGAGTCATTTTTTAAATTTTTTTATTGAAAGCATAGTTATAATAAATACATCAACACACAAGTCCTGCTAAGCTAATTGAATTGGCTTGTCAGCAGGTGCTTATAATTTAGTAACATATACATAATTTACATCTTATATCTACAGATAACATTTTTTCATCATTTTTCATACACAATATAAATATTTTTTTTCCGATAGCCAATTTTTCACCATATATTTAACCTTATTCATAGAATTACATTGCTTTATAGTGTCAGGTAATAAATTAAATATCTTCGGTATGTTGTATTCAAACTTTCTCTGTCCGTATTTATTATTAAATTTCGGAACTATTAACCCGTCGTTGCGCGTGAATCTAGTGCTGTATTTATGTTCTAATTTTTCTTTATTCTGCGGGGTAAATAAATATTTGTATTTTTTTTTTAAAGTTCGTTTTCATAATTAAATTAATTCTACAAATTTTAGTTTTATTAAGCCCGCGAAAACGCCCGGTGAGCGGCGGGAGAGTGTGTGACGTCATCTGGTCCCCGTTTTTGTGAAAAATAAAGGTAAATATTTACAAAGCCGGTACACGCTTAATACGTACTAAAAAAATAAATTAAAAAAGTTGTAGTAGTTAGATTTAGAGTTAGAAGACAAATGTAAGGCCACACCCCGATTGACAAAGTTTAAAGTCAAGTTGTAGCATGAGACGACAATGTTGAAGCAAGAGACCCGGCTTTAGAATTACCTACTGTTAGTTAATTTAGAACTTTGTACCCATCTTTGGTAAGGCCACGCCCCGATTGACAAAGTTTAAAGTAAAGTTGTAGCATGAGACGACAATGTTGAAGCAAGAGACCCGGCTTTAGAATTACCTACTGTTAGTTAATTTAGAACTTTGTACCCATCTTTGGTAAGGCCACGCCCCGATTGACAAAGTTTAAAGTAAAGTTGTAGCATGAGACAACAATGTTGAAGCAAGAGACCCGGCTTTAGAATTACCTACTGTTAGTTAATTTAGAACTTTGTACCCATCTTTGAGTGAAATAACCAATTCCTCTGTTTTATTGCAAATTGCATTATAGATTTAACAACAACCACGTTGATCTTTGGAGCCGCTACGTCTTTCATTATTCTGTATGTCGGAATATTCAAGGTTCATGTCGATATTATTAGCCATTTATATTATATTATTGTAACTCAACAATGTTGCCATATAAAATACGTTAAACGCGAAATAATATAATTTATGTAACTCGGTCGTACCTAGGATCAGTTTAAAATATCAATAGCAATATCGATTTCGAGATTTTAAAATGTCTATTTCAAATTTCCGTGATCTATATAATTTAAGTACCTATGTGTTATTAGGATCAGTCTCATAAATGTACGTTCGAATTTAAATATTTTTTTGAATATATTTTTTTTTTCTTGATGGAATCAATGTGTGCGAGAAGTGGAATTTGGAAGTGGAAATCAACACACCTTCCGACATCCGATCGAGCAGAAACTCGGCATTTAGTCTCGTTGTCGATGACAATGCATTCTATCAACATTTAGTGGCAATCGCACGCACGCACGGGGACATATATCTTCGCATTTTTCCGAAATTCGATGACATTACAGGCACTTGATATACGAAATAAATTTCGGTCTTATCAACTCGGGATTTAACTTGGTTGGTAGCGCGGTTGACTCCAGTTCCTGGGTAGGAAGGTTCAATCCTCTAAAAATACTTACAGGTTTCAAGTTACAAAATTACAACGGAGCTGTCAGCGGTGTACGCCACTTTTATTGCTACACTAAACTTGTTGCACGACTTTCCTAGGCTCGTCTGAAACTGGAAATGTACATTATGTAATTGTGACACTACATGATGGGCCATCCGATGGGCCACTCGATGGGCCACGCGATGGGCCATCCGATGGGCCACTCCATGGGCCACGCGATGGGCCACTGTGTGTAGGGGTAATGGCGTGGGATTGCCCATAGTGGCGATGGGATGGCAGGGGCGTGGCCTGGGATGGTGGAGTGGCCGACGGAGTGGCCGAGTGGGCCATTCAATGGGCCACGCGATGGGCCACTGATGGCGATGGGATGGCGACGGAATGGCCTGGGAAGGCCTTAATAAACACTACCGTTTTCTGCGAGAAAAATAAAACGGTTAAGTCGGCTACCCATAGACATAAAGTCTGTGCGCATACCAGACATTATAGATTATAATTATGCGTATACATATACCCTTGAAATGAATGAACCGAGTGTAGTTTCTGGCCGTGTACGCAGCGTACGGAGATTAAAAGGTAAGTATCTACATACTTTGTCTACGCATTACGATATCTGGACTATTTAGCAAACCATGCATTTTGCTTTGGATTATTTTTTCTGAAGCATCTATTTCCATAGAAAATTTATGGATACTAATTATAAGTACGAGTACTCGTACAGGTCCGGGGCAGGCTTAGGTGTGTTACCTAGCGTATTTTGCCGTACAAATCAACACCGGCCGAAAAAACCGTTCTATAAGTGCCTGCAGTCAGACAGCGCGCTTGTCATTTATATCTATGTATGATCAATTAGCGTACACACGCTTTTTTACTATGAATCGTTTCAAAATATTACGAAATCCAATGACTTACGAAAGAGAGAAATGAAAATTTTTAAGATTACGAAATGAAATAGCACTTAAATAAACGTAATATTATTAAGGCGAAGCTTCAGAGTGATTGACCAGCGGCTGAGAATAAAAGTTTAAAAATGCTTGCAACTGTACAGGGAGGTTCCGATGAGAATGGCCGATTATTCCCCGTATCAAATTTTTAAAATTAAAAATTTAATATCTTTTTATTTCATTCAAAACTTGCTTCAATACATACCTACATACAAGTAAGCAATAAAAAATATTAATTATCGTGTACTTCTTGTAAGTATTTTTGATCATAAATATTTATGATTTTTTGATTCTAAACAAAATAAGTGAGTAAATTTTTTTTTTAAATATTTTAGTTTGTAAGACCTTAAATAAATAGAATAACTGAGGTATTTTTTGTCACAAAACACTTTCTCGGATTTATTTTTTAATGATTTTTATTTAATAAAAATTTAAAAAATGAAAATTGTGTTGACTAGATTATGTATTGATTTATTTTGTTATATGATGAGGTATATGATTTGAAATTTGTGTTATTTAATAGTATATAATATCGTTTGAAAATTGAACAAATCTGCCAACGACCAACGGGATAACCTTGGTATCTTAAAAATACACTTAGTTTTTCAAAATTTTAAAACTGCGTACCAGATAAAATAACAATCTTTCAAAAAAAAAGAAGTTTTTTTGTAGAAAAGAGTCAATTCGTCTAGAATTTGATTTGAAAATGACTAATTACCGGTGTTCTCTGGTAAATACCCTCTTAATACTAAATCACTATTTTAGATTAATATTTACGACTAATCGGTTTACATTATAAATACAAAAAATATGCATTGGATAAATCTTGCATTTTCTTAATTATCCTCGTCTCTTAATGGTGAGGAAAAGCTATTCTTATCTACTATTTTAACACTGTATAAAATGTAAAAATGATGTATTTATTGTAAAAAAACCTATAAATATTAAATAAATAAAAAAATAAAAAAAATCAAATTTCATACGTCAGAGTTCACCATTATATATAGAAACCTTGGAGGGCGAGCGCACGACAAATCACCAAAGTTTCATCGCAACTGGATGAATAGTTTAGGATCGCATACTGGACAAACGAAGAAACCTTAATGTTTATACATTAAGATATAAAATTTAGACTGACTTTTATAAAAGTGGTCGGGCGAGTTCACACGACGCAAATGGCGTATTTATTAGAAAAGTTATTAATGTGAAGTCGCAAGAAGAGTTCTATCTATCCTTTCATTTCCCATTCGCAGCCTCGATTTCTATTATAAATGTGTTTAAACCTGTTTTAAGTGAAAGGAAGAAAATGGTCGAATAATATCTCTTCTCTCTGAATCTTCTCTTTTTTATCTGTGTTTATAACTCTTGTCAAGTATTTTATTGCTTACAATATTCAGTATTGATGTTATCACCTAGGTACATACTATTATTAAACATATCAAAAACTAGTATTTCTGTGAAGATCGCATCCAAAAAAGTGTTTATAATTTCGCCAAAATTTACTCTCAAATCATAAGATTTGTGATTAGGTACTTATAATGAAGCTATACGCCAAATCACTATTTAGATTTATCTTTACTACGAATCGCTTTACATTATGAATATGAAAAAATATGTTGTGGATATATTGAAGCTTTTCCTACTTTTTCAATTTAATGGAATTAAATAAAATTATTAATTACGTTACAAAAAATTTAAGCGCAAAGTACTAATTAATTTGTTTTTTCATTTGATAAATATGAAGTTTATAAGAAACAACTTTTTAAAAATACCCCTTTATGGCCAAGATTATTTTTGACTGGATTGATTGACTAACTTGTTTTCGTTCTTGTAAAATTATTCATTAAAAAAATAAAAACAACTTTGGCGCTACTTTCCTCGTGCAGATAATACCAAAAACACGCGGAGTTCTAAAGGGATAGAAATTAAATATTTCTGGCGTTTATATTACTCTTAAATGCTTGCACATTTAATTTAAAGCATATAATATTTATTTTTAATTAATAATAATAATAGATGTTTATTCCAGTGGTTCGCTACGTTTGGTGACTTTGCAGGGGTGTCTGGGTTCATTGGGTAAGGTTTATCTGGGTCTTGGCGGCGGATGATCTAGACACACTGAACTCCAGATTCCTACCCAATCCTCATACATTTTTCCTTCCCAGAACTTCCTATCCTTCCTTTCCTCAAAAACACCCCCCACACAGCATCCCCAAAGATGACACAGGCCCTGAGTATATATTTTCCTCAGGGCCTCCTGTGTGGACATAATGTGAAGGAAAAAAAAGTATGTGAGGAGTGTAGTGCAGTCCCACACATTCCATAAAGAAAAAGCAGGTAAATAAATGAGTACATAAAAAAAGCAAAGATAATAAAATAATAATAATTGTAAAAGAAATAATATCATAAGCCTTTAGGATGCTCTTACTACATTATGAGCTAGTATTATTCTCCAGTGTGCGTCAAGGCTGGAGGATGGACTGAGGCGGGCTTCCATGATGAGGATATTTTCAGATCTACTTATCCTTTCCCTCATTCCTGCCATCCTGGATCTAATAAGGGCTGCATTACATGCCCTTCCGTGAACATCTGAGAAGCGCTGCAATATCTGAGGAGACCAAACATTATGCAGAAGGCGTTATTGTACTGGATCCGAAGTCTCTTTTTGTAGTTTGCCTAAAGTTCGCATGTATACAACGTTGCGCAGAAGGAAGGGAAGAGCGTCCTTTTTACAGCGGTACTGCAGAGGCGAAATCTTCTACTGAGAATGTTTTTTTTTTTAAATAGGTAATTCACCCTAAGAAGAGTGCTTTATGATTACTTTTACGCTGAGTGCTTGTCTTTGCCTATTTTAGGTTCTGGGTTCGAGTCCCAGTTGCGACCGTTATCTTTTATTTATCTGTGTCTTGTTCCTTTTCATATTTTCGATTAGATTATTAGTGTTATCTTCTTCTTCAATGACATATAATATTTTATGAATCTTTAACCCTTCAAAAATTTGGCGTATTTTGTCAGAGGCTAAAAATATTCCCGCTTTGCAATAAAATCCAAATAAATGGAATATTTGTTAACGTATCCGAAAACTAAAAACTGTTTTCGAAAGGTGATGAAATAGGCTTTGAAATTTATTATTAGAAACAACTATGTAATTTTATAAATATAAAAATTTTGGACGAAAACTTTAAAAAGTTCTAAAAATGGCTCACTTTACGTTGTTTCTAACTAAAATTACTGATAATGAAAAAAATAAAAACACATACATATTTCATTAGACAAATGAATTATAAACGTTACTGTCACCTCACTTTTTTGTTGTTTCATGTAAAAAAAAACTTTAAAAATCATGTAAGGAATTATTGTCCAAATGAACTTCACTAACTAGTGTTTTGAATTATCCCAATTTTTATTTAATACGCTTTATAATACACAGGGTGTTAGGAAACAAACTTGACTTACTTTTACCAATGATTCCTGACATTATTTGAAGATAAAAATGTAAATGAAATATTGGTCCCCGGTGACTGTTTTTTTTTGCTTAAGGAAATATATATTAAATATTGTTTAAGGAAAAAGTGCTGCTAACTCAACTCTCATAAAGAATTATAAAATTATAAAAAGCTACCGACGTAGCTTCTTCTTTCTAAAAAATATTTTTTTTTTTTAAATTTCAATTTCGTGAACGTTTCGGTGTAGAAAAGTGTATTCTCCATAAACCCCTTTTCGAGCGATTTCTGTAGGTAAATTTGAGCGTTGTCTCATTCGCACATTTCGTATTCGCATGTATTGTAAGTGTGCGTGAGCTTATTGTGAGCGAGACAGAATGACGGACGCGTGTGGTTCAAAGTCTAGCCTCTTAATTGGTTTAGCTGTAAGAAATGGGATGTTCGTATAAACTGTACTCTGCACTTTATGTATATTTAGTAGGTACAACATAGATTTTTTTATTTGAATTTCTCAGTGAAACTATAAAATCCCAATAATTATAAATTGAAAAAAATGTGAAAATAAGTACCTAATAATATTTAGAAATTGTTGCTAGTTTGTCGATATATAGGCGATTAGTGATGATTAGCAGTAATGCCAAAGTTTATTTATTTATAACCAGGATATTATTATTATTAATACATCTGAACTACAATAAATAAAAACCTTTATATACATATTTCTTTGGTGAAATCATTTATGGTAATTGCGTGTAAAATCCTTCAGCATCTTTTTAACCTGATATTTTTATTACCCAAGATGTAATTATGTATTGGTAAAGAGAATCATTTTTCAGCTTATGAAATCTTACGTATTCAGAAAAAGAAAATGAAGATAATGTTGGTAGTTCTCAGTCGAAGTATGGATACAGTTAAATATGACCGAGTCGGATAGGGACACATTAGCCCAGTTGGTAGAGCTTTCATTAATTAAAATATTATAATTTGAGGTTTAACTCATTAAGTTAAAATAAAAATAAAAATATTTCATCCTAGATTTGCAGAAAAAGTCAATAGATGTCGCATATAAATAAAAAGTGATAAAATTTATCCTAACACTATCTAGATAGCATTTAGTTCGAGTTGAATTTTGCAATCATACATAAAGATAGCAGCCAATAAAAATATGCGTTAAGAAAATTAAAATAATGTTGGTGGTTCTCAGTCAAAGTATGATACAGTTAAAAATGACCGAATCGGATAGGGATACGTTGGCGCAGTGGATAGCACGTTGGCCTGGATTGCCAGAGGTCCTGGGTTCGAGTCCCAGATGTATCCGTATCTTTTTATGATTTTTCTGTTTCGGATTTTCAATTGAATTTCGCTAATATTATCTTCATTAATTCAATTATTTAACTCGTTAAGTTAAAAAGTTTAAAAAAAATAATAAAATGTGTTCATAATACATATTTTACAAGTGAACAATAAGAATAATAAAATATGTGCAATCATTCTTGCGATGCTCCTAAGTAATATCAAGCTATATATAAAAATACGAGTGTGCTTTAGACCACACGACTGAAGTAAATATTTCTTTATTAATCTAATCTAATTTTTATTCTGGCATCGAATAAAACCATTCCAATCATCAGTGTATAAGAATCTATATTGAAGATTCGTTTGGAATGTTACCAATCATCGTGACAAATCAGTCGTTTAATGCACTGTTCGCACACTCTAGACGAAAATTTGATTAATTTAATTATGGGAATTACTCTTAGAATGGGATTGTTGATTTAATTCTTACAAAGTTTAAAATAAAACTTGTTTGATGCGGATTCTAGTAAGAGAGCGAAGTTTATTCACATTTGCAGCAGGAAATTCAAAAAATACCAATCGAAAAATTGCTAGTTATTAGTTAGATTTTAACGTTTAGAATGTGAGAAACAACAACACAACATAAATGCCAGCACCCATTCCAAATGTCATTACTCATTACTATGGATTTGAGCACTGTTGTTACGATTGTGATGAATGAAACTCAAAATGAATTTAAATTTATTATCGTTCGCCTCCATAACGTTCGTAACGCCCGATATTACGCCTCTCGTAACGCTGCAATTTCCGTAACGCATTCGCCAGTTTACCCCTCAAGTCAAGCGTGCGTAAATAAGTATTTGCTTAAAAAATATCATTCAGGTATTTCGTTAATACTGGTAAACTTATATTGTATGCACTCTTCGATAATTTAAATGCAAATTTGACCGCATATTCATCTGTCTGGTGACAAGTCGTAATGGCCCACTAAACCTGTATCGAACTGGTCACAACATATCTGTAAGTCAGCTGTTCAACATTATAATCGTTCGCAAGATGTCGTAATAATTTGTCGTGGAATTTTGGAAATATAATTGTGTGACTGAAAACTTCCATGACCTTGAGTGGTTAATTTCGGGTACACTCCCCCTATCCAGATATGATCAACGTGCATTCATCATATTCGCCAATTTAATAACTCAGGTACGGGACATACGTCATTCCTATGTCTACCTACGTTAAATTATCGTGAAAACACGCTTATTAATCCAAGCGGTTAAAAATATTCAAACCTATAAAAAATTTAACATGTCATTAGTTAGGAGTCAAATCGAGTACAACTCGACAGTGCGGTCACCTAGTTATGCTAGTCATTCACTCACGATAGAAAGAATCTGTGTTTTTAATTATGTTATTGTTTTTGATTTTGTTTTTATTTATTTTGTTTTTTGATTTTGTTATTCTTTTTGAGATGTTCTTTGTGAATAAAAAATAAAATAAATAACACGTAAAAACCCAGTTGGGCGTGAAATACAAAATAAATAAATAACTAAATCAATCTTCATTTACATAGTAGATACATTCAGTATAGCCTTGGCCCCCTAGCACACTCGATCGATAAGAATTGACAGGATAACTTTCGGTAACTTCTCATCGTTCCCTAGCTTGACTGGAAATCGCCAACGAATAAGTGACAGATCACAATGACTAAGCGTCATTAGTATATTTGACATCAGCTGTTGTTTGTATGTTGGCGATCTGCAGTTGTCATAGGGAAAGATGAAAAGTTACCGACAGTTACCCTATCAATCCTTATCGATCGAGTGTGCTAGAGGGCCAGGTGTAGTAAATCTAATTATTTTCGAGTGTATATTGATGAGTATTCAATGTCGAATACTCTCCCATTCCCGCATCGCTCTTCCCTTAACTAATAAGGGGTGAGGGATGCTATTGGTTAGATGCCAAAGATGTCGATGATGGTCTGATCGATATAAGTTCATGTTTTAACTCTAGAAAGTTAAGTTTGCCTCCCCGTCTGAACCGCGCAGCTTCAGGAAAAACTCTGGCAGGACTGTATCAAAGAGAGGCGTTGGTGATACCGTCTGCTTGTGAGTTCAGCTAACCTAGAGTGATAATAGACTCGTGTAACCCTTTTAAAAGATTTAACGAGCTAAGGTTGAGGGAACAATCGAGTCCTTTGGGTTATTGTTAAAGTGCCCATAAAGCTATTGTTAAAGTTTTGTACTGTATTACTATTCTTATTGAACCACTTGCAAAATGGTTGTACCTACTACAAATAAAGACCAATTGTGTTTACCGTAAAATAATTGTGGATTTTATTTATTTATGTTGTTCTTTTACGCGGTTGGGTCTTAACCCCCATTTTTTTTATCACGCCAACGTAGACCCCCATCGATTCTCTCGTGGACCCCCGGACCACTTTGGGAATCACTGGTCTAGGGTGTAGCTAGAAGTAAGATTGTAGAAATGTATTGAAATTTGTACAGGGCCCTTGAGGTGATTTTTCACAAAAACGGCGCTATACAAGTCATCCATATATTACTACAAGCTTCTGCCCGCGACTTCGTCTGCATAGGATTAGTACTTCGAGTAATCTATTTTCTTTTCCTAGGTCCCATCTACGTTTATACCAAAATTCTTAACCTATCTATTTAAAATATGAATAATTCTTGATTCGATTCAAAGTCTTAGGCGAGTACTTGAAATAAATTCAGTAATTTAAATATTTTCCAAAATAGAATTTTGATTTAACAATCAATGTTTTGCAAAATGTCATTCTCAAATTTTGACGTTTTCTATTAAACTATAATTATTATTTTCAATATATTGAAAATAAATAGCTAGCTTCATATATTATAGCCTATATGTTATTCTGATGTATGAGCTATATTATTGTAAAGTTTCATTAAAATCCATTCATTAAATTTCGACTTAAAGAGGAACAAACATACATACATCCATACAAACTTTCACGTTTATAACATTAAGTAAGATAATTATTATTATTGCGATATTCACACAAAATTGTATTATTTTTACGTTCACTAAAAATATCAAATTAATAGGCTTTGAGATATGTTCATCCAGTCAACTAGTGGAGAGAAATTGTAATTTATAGTTATGCAGGAAATAATATTAAATTACATTTCAATAATATTGCAGACAGCCGCTTGCTTCTACTGTGTACAGGAATTTATCAGCAAGTACCTACATAATTATTACGTGATCACCGGACTGTGACTATATATGGATCGGCAGGTTTCCCTGCTAGTTTGAAAATGCTTGTCACGTCACAATGGTCGCATTGACTTCTTTTGAAATCATGCATTGATTTTTGACGAATTTAAATCGACAATCAAATTATTAGCAATTTGGGCATCGAAAGAAAATTAAAAACTATATTTTTTTGTGGAAGTTGAAAAGTAATCACAGATCGATGCAACCGTTTAAATCTATTTGATTGAAGAAGAAGACAACAATAATAATCTAAATTAATATATAAAATAAGGTATAAAATATGAAAATGAACAAGACACAGAAAAATAATAAAACATAATGGTCGCAACTGGGACTCGAACCCAGATCTCACGTATTACCGGGACGGCGCTCTACCGATTGCGATATAAAAAGAGTTTTTCTTACAAAAAATGAGCATCTATTTGAATTTCTCTTTGATTTCTTGATTGAATGTATGAATAGCGTGAAATCTTGGAAGTGGAAATTAATACAATTCCCGACTGATGATCGAGCTGAAACTTGGCAGAGAGAGATAGTTGGTGGCAATCATGCAAACGCATGCCGACATATACGCATTTCTATGACATTCTATAACATTACCTATATTTTTTTTTATACATTATCTCCACACAGAGACCCCGAGGAAAAAAATCCCACAGGGCCTATGTCATCTTTCAAGATGCTGTATGGAGGGTTTTTTTTAGAGAATGGAGAAAGAGAGGAAGTACTGGAAAGGAAAAATGTACGTGGGGTGGATAGGAATTTAGGGATCATTGTGTCCAGGAGTGACGGACGTATTAATCCATTTCTCCCACTGCCCAACGAGTCTCTCACGACCATCATGCAGTTAGTGGGCAGACACATCCCCCGCCAATACCTAGAAAACCCTCACCCCATGAACCCAGGCACCACAAAACGTAGCGAACCACTTGGGACGATTCGTGACAGGGGTTTTGGTTATCCGATAAATGGTTCCCAGGGCGGCGTTAACCATGCCCACCTCCCAAATTGGCGTTATGGTTAATCTGGTTCAACGCTAATATTTTTAGAACTCGATGTTATTTCCATCATTGCCTCAAAATCATCGATATAATAACTATACCTTATTTCAAAAGGTGTGCCCCACCATACCTTATTTCAAAAGTAATATCATCTGTGAGTAATTTCATAATTCAAACTATCCATCGAATTCCGTCGCATTTCTTGCTTGACGTAGTGGTTTTGCTAGGAATAAATTAAACATTTTTTATCGATACGTTTCCCCGAATCTATATGTTAAGAGGATACCCGGCGGTGATTTTTCCATACAAAAGTATTCCCTATTTATCTCTCTGGATTTTAACCCTAGAGAAAATATTGTTTTTGCATAAAATAGATATCAACTACTAGCGTGTCGGTACTTTTTGTTTTTTTTGATAAGTTACTTTTTATAGAAGTTATGACCTTCCAAAAATCAATAAAATTGACTGGTTTAAACGCCGTCAAAAGATGTTCAGTATACAAACCAGACAATGTTTTTTTTAAAAAAAGCAAAACGTACAGACATAGAATAGTTTTTTCTTATGTAGTTGGTAAAAAAAAAATTGAAAATCAGTCCTCTTTTGGAGGAGAAAAGTAGGGAATACAAAACCTCAATTTTAGTTAGGTGTCAGTGCATTGTCCCTTTCGCTCAATATCCGGTGGAGTAAGAGCAACAGTGACAGCAATATTTTAGTAAAATCTATTTCTGCACCACCGGGTATCATCTTAAGTATAAATTTTTAAGTGTTTATATAACCGATGAAATTGTTAATAATAAGTCCGTGATAGCTCATACCTAATATATTTTTATATGTCATTCCGTTGCCGCGAACTTGCTGGAAAAAGAAATTTGTTCATCGCAACCAATGCTTTTGCTATCTTGTCTGTGAGATAATGCACTTTCTTTTTGATAAATGTTTTCATAAATCAATATTTTTGGTGTCATTTTTAAGACCCTCACGGCTTGTCTTGATATACTTGGTCGAATCTTAAAATATTCACAATTTAAGAGGAACGGCTGCGCGACCGGTTTCATACAAAACGAAGTTTTGGATTTGAGGCCAAAATACTCAACCAAACTGAAAAATTATTTTTGTAATCAAAAGTCATGCCAAATATCGATCTCCGAGAGGAGCTACTTTATTTATTTTTGCTTTAAATTATAAAATATAGGCTATTAAAGGTTTTAACAACAATTTTAAAGTAAATAAATGCGAGTAAATGTAAACATTAAAAAAAAATTGTTTTACTATTTATATCGGAACAAAACTTCTCGTTTATATATTTAAATTACTATCTACTTAAAGAAACACATTTTTAACATTTTTTTTATTTTCTATTTTATTTTTCATTATATTAAAACAAAAGATTGAGTAGATTTTTTTTGTCATCTTAATATATAAAACAAAGTCGGGTTAGTTACACCATTTATAACTCAAGACAGGCTGAACCGATTTTTATGATCTTTGATTTCTTGGATTTGTCTCCGTCCAGATTAACAGAATAACTATTAAAACATCGAAAAAATCGCGGGAAAAATAATTATGAATAAAATTAATTTTTTGATATATTTTGTATGGAACGGCTTTTCAAATAATGTGCGTTGGTCGACATAATTTGAATCAATTCGAACTGTCAATGGTGTAGTGTGCCGAACATTTCGTGCTTAGTTAATAGCTCAATTTCATTTTTTTAAATATTTTTATTTTTAACTTTTTAACTTAAAGAGTTAAACCTCAAATTATAATATTTTAATTAATGAAGATAATATTAGCGAAAGTCAATCAAAAATCCGAAACAGAAAAATCAGAAAAAGATACGGATACATCTGGGACACGAACCCAGGTCCTCCGGCAATCCGGGCCGACGCGCTATCCACTGCGCCAACGTATCCCAGATGTATCCGTATCTTTTTATGATTTTTCTGTTTCGGATTTTTGATTGACTTTCGCTAATATTATCTTCATTAATTAAAATATTCATTTTTTGAACTTAGCGTAGGTACCTATTTATTTTAACTTAATAAAAACTTAATTTATTTCAGCTGATAAATTAAACACAACATTTATTGATTCTGAGGCGATACGAAGTTTGCCGGGTCAGCTAGTTATTAATAACTTACAAAAAAATTCCAAAGTTGCTTCCAAAATGAACCAAAACTGATTTTTTTAATTACCTACACGTCATCATTTAAAAGCAAAAATAAGTAGCTCCTGTCCGAGCTAGATATTTGACATAGGTACCTTTTTGTTCCAAAAATAATTTTTCAGTTTTGTTGGGTATTTTGGCCTCAAATCCAAAACTACGTTTTGTATGAAACCGTTGGGCAGCCGTTCCTCTTAACCGTAGTAAAATAAAACAAAATGGAAAATTACACAGTGACGCAGTTACAGTAATAAGTTAGCTACAGCATTGTAAATAATAATTATAATAGTAAAGAATTTTATTGTAAACATTAATTTGCAAATACCCTTGACAGGACATAATGCCGGTAGACCGGTTAGATGACCTGCATGCTATATAATACATGCAATATAGGTATATTTATGTAAACCTACCTCAATTTGCGTTGCACTGATGTTGTGACAATGTGTCCCCGCCAAGGTGCGTGCACACGTGCGCACAACGCGTGAAAAGACAACAAGACAAAGTTATTAAGATGATAGACTTCGCTTTTCGGCCCATACAAAAAGGACGCCTGGGAAAAAACACTTTTCTACATCGAAAATTGCACAAAATGAATATATTTTTTTTATACTGCCTTCTAGAGGGTAAAAACTATGTCGGTATGTTTTCGAATTTTCGATGCGTTTCGTATTAACGTAAACATTCACTGTCAAACATGTACGATTTATCAAAAATATTATTTAAGGAAAAAGTGCTGCTAACTCACCTCCCACAAAGAATTATAAACTTATAAAAAGCTACCGACGTAGCTTCTTCTTTCTAAAAAATATTTTTTTTTTTAAATTTCAATTTCGTGAAAGTTTCGGTGTAGAAAAATGTATTCTCCATAAACCCCTTTTGGAGCGATTTCTGTAGGTAAATTTGAGCGTTGTCTCATTCGCACATTTCGCATTCGCATGTATTGTAAGTGTGCGGGAGCTGATTGTGAGCGGGACAGAACGACAGACGCGGGTGTTCCGCGTGTGGTTCAAAGTCTAGCCTCTTAACCCTTCATTAAAACAATTATAATGTCTTCTTTTATAATCCCGAATTCACGTTGTGACGTCTTTTAATTAAATGAAAACAAATCTCTCTGTTTACGCAACTTATTTGATCAAAGTTATTGCACATGTTTCAAAACAATGGTTTCTTCGTTAGGATAAAATGAAAATTAATCAATATTAATTAATAATTTTATAAGCAATTTAGTTGAATTACAACACTGACGGCCTCCGTGGTCGAGGGGCAAGGCTCTCGACTAAGGTCGCGATCTCAAATCCCGGCGTGCACAAATAAGTTTTATTTGGTTTATTTGTGTTTTAACAAATTAATCATTTAAAATAATACAAGGCATATTTGCGGCGCAAGAGTAGTAGATACTCTCAGTATCGCCCTGATGTAAGACCGACATTCAGAATTTTAATGTTTCTTAAAATGGCTTTATCTATATTTGGTGACTAAATCTGAATAGCTGATACTTCCTTACCTTCCTCTACTGCATCTACTTCCCCTTGCCACTACCTTCAACCTCACAACATACCCCAATTGGGGGATGCGATAGTCTCACCGGTTCCAGACGGTTTGGAGCAATTGGAACTGTTGTGCGCATTCACATAAAATTAATAAAATAAAATACACTATTTTAAATTATATGCTTAAATTGTCAGACAGAAGGATTTTCACTGAGTTTATTACTATAAAAAAAAATAGTCACATCTAGGAATCTAACCCAGGTCTCATTAGCTCAGTGGTATGGCACCGCCCCGGCAAGGCTAAGGTCGTGGGTTCAATTCCTGTGTGACCGTATCTTTTTGTGATTCAAATTTTCGGTTGAGTATCGCAAATTATTGTCTTCATTAATTTAAAAAAAAACGTAAGGTTCCGTGCTTGCTAGGCATTGGTGTTCACGTACATATATTTGACGACCGTCCGTGGTCGAGTGGTAAGACACTTGACTCCCATTCGGAAGGTCGCGGGTTCGAACCCGGCGTGCGCAAATAAATTTTATTTGATTAATTTGTGTTATTTCACAATTAATTAATAAAAAAATTATATATATGTTATATTTGCGGCACGATCCAGAGTGGAAGATACTCTCAGTATCGCCCTGGTGTAAGACCACCATTCAGAATTGAAACGTTGCTTAATAATGGCTTTAGCCGTGTTTAGTGACTAGATCTGAATAGCCAGGTACTTTCCCACCTTCCTCTTCCACATCTCCTTCCCTTCCCCACTTACCTTCAGCCTCACAACATACTCCAATTGGGGATGCCATAGTCTCGCTGGCTCCAGAAGTGAGCAGTTGGGACTCTTGTGAGGTATCTCTAGAAAAAAATTATGAGTGAAATACCCAAAGTGAACAAATTAGCTGGAAGGGTTAAAATGCGTAGAACTAAAGTTTTCTTTAACTGAAGTTACTGAAAAAAATCTAAATGCTCAGATAGAATTTTTTTTTTTTTTGCATTCTACATGTATTGTGTTTCCCCTTTGTTCTACGAGTTTCCGGACATTGTGTATAAGTTGTAGCCTTTGCAGGGCCAGGATAAAAATTCCTAGGAAGAGGGAAGAGTGTGTGAGGTGAGTATGTTGAGGGAATACCTGGCTGTTTTGATTTTCTGCCAAATTCAATTGGATATTTCCAATATTCGTGTGATCTGATATTCCCTGTTGATGGCCTCTAGAGTAATAGTACATGCCTGGGAAAAGCAGGATAATCTACCCAAATATTGATAATAGTAGTAGGTAATATAAGAGTTTATAATTGAAATATAGAGGTAAGATAAAAAGAACATAAAGGTTTCTGGTTATAATTAAAGATTTTCATCTTTGAAGATGCTGGGTGGAGGGTCTTTTTGAGGAGAGGAAGGAGTGAACATGGGTTTTGAAGAGATCCATATTGTAGGAAGGAGGAAACACAGAGGCCGGCAAATCGTTCCACAGCCGAGCTGTTGAACTCAAGAACGAGTCGTATAAGCGACCTGTTCTCGTGTGAGATATACTAGTTCGCATTCGCGTATACTTCTCTCTTTGTATTAATGGTTAAAGATTTTGCACAACCACGAGAGATATTATTGTCTTCAAATCGGGAGGCGGGTATGGGTGCCCACGCCCTGGAAACCATTCATTGGATAACCAACACCTCTGCCATAGGTCACCCCAAGTGGTTCGCTATGTTTGGTCACTTAGCAGGGTGCTCGGGTTCATGGGGTGAGGTTTGAACCTACTGAATTTTATTGAACTGAAATTTTATTTGATTAATTTGTGTTATTTCACAATTAATTAATAAAAATAATATATGTTATATTTGCGGCACGTTCCAGAGTCGAAGATACTCTCGGTATCGCCCTGGTGTAAGACCACCATTCAGAATTGAAACGTTGCTTAACAATGGATTTAGCCGTGTTTAGTGACTAGATCTGAATAGCCAGGTACTTTCCCACCTTCCTCTCCCCCATCTCCTTCCCTTCCACGCTTACCTTCAGCCTCACAATATACTCTAATTGGGGATGCCATAGTCTCACTGGCTCCAGACGGGAGCAGTTGGGACTCTTGTGAGGTTTCTCTATATAAAAAAAATACATATTTATTTTTCGAAGACCGAAGTTTTTTTCGGCTGTGTCGCTAATATTGTCTAACTTATTTTTTTTTTAAAGTAAGGTTTCGCGCTTGTTGGGCATTGGTGTTCATTACCGAATTTTTTTCCGACTGATATTTTTAAAAAATATCTGCCTTTTGATATAAATTTTTTTATACAAAATCTGACCGGAAAAAAACTTGTACCATTATAATCCTCAAGCAAATTTCAATAATAATCACAATTCTGTGGCACTTTGATCCCTCTTAATGTGGCCGGTGTACCAACTACCAAGTACTTGGTCAGGTGTACCTTGTGCTTGCGTCTTACCGCTTATTTACATTGCGCAATGATGAGATACTGGAACTGTCGCTTGCTAACATTGCAACAAGGTAATATGGCAGCCACGTTATGAAGTACTTTAAAAGTACAAAAATAACTTCGTTAAGTACGTAATACAAAATAAATTTTAAAAATCTCGTGTAAACTGTGTCTTGAAGAATATATACATTTAAAGTATGTTTGATTATTTATAATCAAACTGAGAAGCGCTGACAAATCAGCTTTCATTAAATAATGCTTGTATGATATTCTTATAATTTGTTTAAAGTATCATAAACAACATATTTATTACCAAGTATGTGCAGACGATTCATTATTGAATTTAATTTAGCGTTTGAACCTGTATTGTTGCAATAATAAGGTAATTTTGTAACGAACTGATCTGCTCGGTACATGGAAACATATAATAATAATATTTGGATGACTTGTATAGCACCCCTTCTAAGTCACCAAACGTAGCGAACCATTTAGAGTGACTTATGGCGGAGGTGTTGGTTATCCAATAAATGGTTTCCGAAGTGGCGATACCCATACGCGCTTCCCATATTGAAAATATATCATTATCGAAGAAAGCAAACACTTTGTGGCTTGACATTATACCAAATAAAACAAATAACTTAGTTTTAAAACCACTTTATATTTATTATTATATTTGTCGACCGGTTTCGATTGGACTCAATCTTCATCAGGACAATAAAATAAACTAAATCATAATACAGAGAAACAATATAAGGTAAACAAAATAGAGAGAGAAAGCAATATATGGGAGAGGGAGAGAACATCATAGACTGGTTGGTGGAGGGGTAGGGGGCGGGGTAAAGGAAGGGTGGGGGTTACATAAGGAGTAAGGGAACAAATAATTTGCAAATTTTAAACAAACAACTAGAATTAACAAACAGTCCAATTTTAAAGTTGTTCCCTTACTCCTTATGTAACCCCCACCCTTCCTTTACCCCGCCCCCTACCCCTCCACCAACCAGTCTATGATGTTCTCTCCCTCTCCCATATATTGCTTTCTCTCTCTATTTTGTTTACCTTATATTGTTTCTCTGTATTATGATTTAGTTTATTTTATTGTCCTGATGAAGATTGAGTCCAATCGAAACCGGTCGACAAATATAATAATAAATATAAAGTGGTTTTAAAACTAAGTTATTTGTTTATTTGAAAATATATCGGTAATATTGGTGGAAGACGGAACCTTTGCAATAATGGAGAATATAGCTAGCAGACGATTGAACTCTCCAGGACGATGTGGGAAACCGAAACATTCGTCCACTCGGCTACTAGTGGGGTCTGACCATCGATGATATCGACCCTTTCCAATATTTTTGCAAAGATATGAACTGTGACATGGTTTTTTTTATGAGTTTTCTTCAAAATTTCCTGCTTTTCCCTTGCAAACCGTAAAATCCCTTTTTTAAGATTCGTTTTTTCTGATCCCCTGACAGTTGGCCCCCGAAATTATAACTACTATAATTTTTCATTGAAGAAGAAGACAACAATAATTATTTAAATTAAAAATGAACAAGACACAGAAAAATAATAAAAAATAACGGTCAGGGGCGGTCCGTGAGTTTTCAGTGAGCTTGAGTGCCAAGATTGAAAAAAAAAACGACGTTACTGATGTTATTATAGCTGAAAAAAAAAATCATTTTCAGCTACAACAACATTAGTAACGTCGTTTTTTTCAATCTTGGCACTCTAGCTCACTGAAAACTCACGGAACGCCACTGATAATGGTCGAAACTGGGACTCGAACCCAGATCTCAGGTCTTACCGGGACGACCTTCTGCCAATTCAGCTATTGCATTTATTACATTGATGGGAATAATCTTCATAAGTTAAAAAAGAAAGTTTTTCTTATAAAAAAATTTAAAAATTTATTTATTTATTATGCATTTTTTACCAATTTTAAACCGAAAATTACATTAAGGATAAAATACAAATATAAATTTGAATGAAAATTCGTTTCATACTTTTATATTTATATTCTGCGGTACTTCTTCTTTGCACACCCTTTCGTGGACACTTACTTATATTTTATGTAAATGGGTATACCGTATGTTCCGTAAATCGACTGCATATCGTATATAAGTAAGAATTCCCGGGGGTAACTGTCGATGGATCGACTGCAATGGAACCGGTTTTCTAATCCGGCTAAACAATGTTTTTTCCAATATTTACGTAGACTTAAAGTTTTCTAATTATATCAAAACCTGTTTTTGCAGTCATTAATAATGTTTACTTATTCTCTGACGTATTTAGGTTGGTATTACGGCCTACCTGTTCATGGTGTCCTTTGTACCGAAACGTTTTTATAGCGAGATTTGAAATATTTAACGCGGCCTTAATTATTATATTAGCCATTATTTCTTATACACGATAGTCCCTCATTTGACGTAAGTAAGGTTTTCTGAGAAAAAACATCTGAAAACAAAGCCATGTAGACCAAGCTGGGAAGATATTTTTTTCGAATTATAAAATAGGCCAGGGGCTTGAAGGCCAGTCATCTTAAAAGTTGTTCATTTGTATGCTGATAACGTATAAAATATTTTGGATAATGGTTCGTTAAAAAAACCTCCGTTACGTAGTAGAATTTTCGTTGTAATTTTTTTTTGGTTTGATTATAAAACCGGCGTGTTGACTTGTTGAACATCATCGTTAAAACGACCCGTTTTCACATGGCCAATATTGATTTATTACACGCCCTAATGGGCTTTCACATTCTAGTTTATAATGAGTTGATTTTCACGGTTATTTTAAATATGTACTTCAAAATAAAGAAAATATAATACATTGCAAAAAATATTACAACAAAAGCATATAATAAAATAAAATACATTGGTAAAAATGATAAGAAATCTCACATAAATAGACATTCCATATAAACAAAAAATGCAGAAATTATATACACCTATTTGTGTCTTGATGTATAACAGAATTGGAATAAATAATGTTTATACTTGAAGAAGAAGATAACAATAATAATCTAAATTAAAATATGAAAATGAACAAGATACAGAAAAATAAAAGATAACGGTCGCAACTGGGACTCGAACCCAAAACCTCTCGTCTTAGCGGGGCGGTAATGATCTTCAAAAGTTATAAAAAGAGAGTTTCCTGAAAAATTTAATATTTTTACTGATTATTTTAAAGGTGAAATAGGTACATCTCCCAGATCAAAATATTTATAATCGGGGAATGTTGATAAGACAGTGTCCTGGGGCCCTAGCACACTCGATCGATAAGGATTGATAGTATAACTATCGGTAACTTCTCATCGTTCCCTAACATGACTGCAGATCGTCAATAAATAAGTGACAGTTCACAATGACTACGTGTCCTTAATATATTCGACATCAACTGTTGTTTGTTGTTTTTAGTATATTTTATTTAGTTATAAATGTTTACATTTTATATCTAATATATTCTATTCTAAAACTACTATAATATTATTTACTAGGTATCTAGTTACTCAAATTTGGACTTCATAACATTGAGAAAGTACGTTAGCGATCATCAGTTGTTCTAGCACACTCGATCACTAACGTACAAGACAGTTGATGTCGAATATATTAAGAAAACTAAGTTAAGTAACTAAAAATATTAAGTCATTGTGAACTGTCACTACTTATTCGTTGGCGATTTGCCGTAATGTTAGGGAACGATGAGAAGTTACTGAAAGTTATCCTATCAATCCTTATCGATCGAGTGTGCTAGGGTAACAGAAGGGGGGGTGGTATTGTTAAAATAGAAAAATATATGTATGTATTATGCTATTTATGAACAACAAAGATGAAAAACAAATTATACAATATGTTCACACAACTTCCGTTGAACACAGTAAATGAAACATTATCATAACAAGTTTACTACAATTATTAGCCGCATACCGTTCTCAATCAATGGTTGTTGTAATTATATTGACTAATAACTTAATGGTAAGTAATGGTAATGACTGTAATGAGTAATGAGTTAATACTCAATATATTCTTTGCTGTCTTGTTCGTGGAAACTTTAACTGGCAAATCTAATCATTCACGGCCGTGGCAATATACAGTATATCGATCGTCCAGACATATCCGAAAAATCGAAATTTAAGTTAAGAGGATATCCAGCAATCCATTATTCCGTTTTTGTTAGCAGCGCTGCGCGCGGATGTTTTTACAACCATGAAGCTAAACGGTATTAGTTTTAAATTTATTGCAAAATGTTGTCAAAATGAGCAGCGCGAACAGACAACCTCGCACGGCCGCGTCTCGGCGGCTACTGAATCGCGAGAATTTATATCTCGAACTGCCATAAAAATGATCAAACGGGAGATGGTAAATGAATGAAAATTATACACTTCTTAAAATTAATTTTTGATAAAATAATTTTTAATTTTTAATGTCTAAACAAAATAAGTGTGTAAAAAAATCAGAAATATTTTAGTTTGGACCTTAAATAAATAGAAAAACTGAGGTATTTTTGTCACAAAACAGGATTTATTTTTTAATAATTTTAATTTAACTAAACTTATATTTAATTTAACTAAACTTTAAATTTTGAAAACTGTGTTGACTAGATTATATTATATAAATTTATTTTGTTGTATGATTATATGATTTGAAATTTGTGTTGTTTAATAGAATCTATCGTTTGAAAATTGAACAAATCTAAACATAATATTATAAATACACTTAGTTTTTCAAAATTTTAAAACTGCGTGTACGAGATAAAATAACAATCTTTCAAAACCAATTTATGTTTTTTTGTAAAAAAGAGTCAATACGTCTAGAATTTGATTTAAAAATGACTAATTTGCGGTATTCTCTGGTAAAACACTTAAGTATGCAGTTATACGTAGAAGAATACCCTCTACCTGGTACAATACTCAGATTACTCATAATCACCATCAAATCAATTATAATGCAGAATAACTTAATGGATTAAACAAAATGTTTTCTGGGTCACTAGTAGCTAGTAGGGATATTTTAAAATATCACGAAATGTACCGGACAGTTATGGTAGATTCAGACTGTGTCGACGTACGTATTCATCGCTACGCCTAACAATATCTGGGCTACTTAGCAACCATAGATTTTCAATGAAAATTTATGTTTTAGAATCACATTAGCCACACGCATCGCGACGTGCGATGTCTGTGGCCATTTTCATAGAAAATGTATGGGTTGCTAAGCATTGTTTGGCGTAGCGATGCGTACGTACGTCGTCCAGTCCGAATCTACCTTTATGCTTCTTGATTTTATTTTATAGCATATTTAAAATGTAAAACACAGAAGTGTAAACAATATTTCATGAGCATTCGAATATTGATTTTCTCATTATCTCAAAACTAAGTATTTGGAGATGTCTGACTTATAAACTGGACGATCGATAAACAGTGTTAAGGTACGTCCTTAACTTACTTTATTTAACCAGTGATTCCTGACATTATTTGACTTTAAAAATGTTAATGGAATTTTCGTCTTCTGTGATATTTTTGAGTTTTTTTGTCATCCTCAAACATAAAAAAATAAACAAATAAACACAGATGTAATACTTTTGCATAAAATACTTCATTACAAAATTGGCTGGCCTGAATTGCTTCGATTAATAAACATCCATAGGTATACCCAAAAAATCTTGCCGAAAATTACTACCCTTTTATTTTAACGCCAGGACACTGTCTTACCAAAATTCCCCGATTCCGAGACTTGTTACTTATTATATAAATACAGGCAATACTTATTACATAAGTACAGGCAATACTTATTATATAAATACGGGCAATTTTAACGATTTTTGGAGGTCCCTAACTTTATAAGAAGTAACTTCAAAAATCAATACGTACACGCTAACGGTCGGCACCTACATATTATATTATATTTTTTTAAATGTTTGCGCTAGTGTCAAAACCCAGAGAGGAAATTGTGGAATAGGACAAAACGCCGCCCGGTTTTCTCTTAAGCCCCGGCATTCCGCATTTTTACCGATTTATAACATATGTCTCTTGAACACTTTCAGTTTTTAAGTTCCTTAAAAAATATATTATGTTATTTTTGAAAATAATATCTATACATTTGTGGAGCCGAAACGGTAATTGTATAAAATTCCCTCGATAGAACAAAATCGCGAAGTATGCTCCGAAAATTATTATAAAACACATTTTGTTTTGTTATTTAACATAGCTATGAAAAAATTCACAGTGTGTCTTTACGTGCAACTTAAGCATTAGTCAGAGATTTTTGTTCTATTTTAAACGAGTGTTTTATTAAGAGGCTAGACTTTGCAACACACGCGGAACACACTATCTGTCATTCTGTCCCGCTCACAATAAGCTCACACACACTTACGATACATGCGAATGCGAAATGTGCGAATGGGACAACGCTCACTTTTACCTACAGAAATCGCTCGAAAAAGGGTTTCGGGAGAAAACATTTTTCTACACCCAAACTTTCACGAAATTATAATTTAAAAACGAAAAAGCTATGTCGGTTTATAATTTTGTAATTCTTTATGAGAATTAAGTTAGCAGCACTTTTTTCGCCATATTTTCCGATAAATTATACATGTTTGACAGTGAATGTTTACGTTATACGAAATTCATCGAAAATTTAAAAACATACCGGCATAGCTTTCACCGTCTAGAAGGCAAGTAAAAATATATTCATTTCGTGCAATTTTCGATGTAGAAAAGTGTTTTTTCCCGGGCGTCCTTTGTATATGGGCCGAAAAGCGAAGTCTATCGTCTTAAGCATTTTGCTAAGTTCTTTTTAGCTTGAATTTTATCGTTTTTAGTATTGGCGGGCTCCCTCTAACATTCGTATTATCGTATCTCTCCTTCTTTTTGAGAGAGTAATACCGGGCCTTGATAAGTTTATTATGTGTTCTCCTCGTCACCTTTACTTAGATTTGTGTGAATTATTAGCATTTTTCCGATTACACTTTCGTCACAGTCCATTCTTTGCTTTACCGAGGCGGGCATTGTTTACCGTCTCTAGGAACAATGGACACGCACATAGAAAATATGCGATGGATTTCCTACGACAGTATGTTGAAATATTCTGGGTTAAATAAATTGCAGACTGGGTGCATTCATTCGGAACGAAAATGCATTATTTTATAATCTAGGTAAAGTAAAAATAATTACAATGGGGTTAACGCGTTCAATTTATTTAACCAGATTTTTAAACTGCAACCAAATAATCGATGAAAATACACACTTAGACCGGTTTGTAGCCGAGTGGACTAATGTGTCATATTTCCCAACCATGCGTCGCGGGTTCAATCCTCTGCTAGCAGTCCTGCATCACTGCACAAGTAATATTTTCGCTTAAGATCGTAGTAGGAATTTTTTTTAACATTAACTCCACACAGGAGGCCCCGAGGAAAATAACTTCCTTCCGAGCCTACGTCATCTATGAAGTTGCTGTGGGGAGGGTCTTTTTCAGGAGAGGAGGAAACACAGAGGCCAGCAAATCGTTCCACAGCCTAGCTGTTGAACTCAAGAACGAGTCGTAGAAGCGATCCGTTCTCATGTGACAAATGTCAACCGTGTACATATGTTGGGCGCGCGTTTGGCGTATATCCCGATTATGCACCGGTGCCGAGGGGTTCAATGATGCGGAGCATCTTCTATTGAAATACCGGTAGAACAAGGACAACAACATAATACTCAATCTATGAAGACAATATTAGTAATTAACGAATATTGAAACAGAAAATCAGAAAAAAGATTCGATCGCATCTAGGAATTAAATTACCCTTGCCGGGGCTCTGCTCTATCCACTGAGCTAATTCGACCCTATCCCCATCGGTCATATTTAACTGTATCGTACTTCTACTATGAACTACCAACATTATCTGCATTTAATAACGCCAGAGCTCACTATTATAATATAATATATATATTATATTATATATAATATATACTATATTATATATTATTATAATATATATTACTATATAGCTCACTATTATATATATGTAAAAACCATCGCTTCGTCTCTCTATTTTCAATTATAATTAGTGCAGACAGGTATCACCCTAGTTGTTTTGTATTAACTTTGCTTATTCTTGGGAACAATGGATTAATGTTTTATTTATGGTTAAAATATTGTTACAATACATTCTCGAAGTACCCATTTAACCACTCTTCTAACATAGATATTTATTTTATTTCTCTTTGTAATATTTAGTTTTCGTATATAGTGATTACTTTGTGTTACTTCACTCAATTGTGTAAATTGTTAACCACGATACATTTATTAGTTGTGAGGTTGATTTTTATGTGAAAAATTGTGATTTATGTGAAAAATTGTAATTTATGTACAGTAAAAAGCAATAAATAAACAATTAATTTGTATGAAAAGCACTTCTAGTTATCTTCTTTATTCTATGATCTTGCCAGTTTTCTTCATTATTCTATGATATTGACAACTGTCTTCTTTATTCTGTGATCCTGCCAGTTTTCTTCTTTATTTTATTATCTTGACACTTTTTTTCTTTATTCTATGATCTTGCCAATTTTATTCATTATTCTATGATCTTGACAGTTTTCTTCTTTATTCTATGATCTTGACAGTTTTCGTCTTTATTCTATGATCTTGACAGTTTTCTTCTTTATTCTATGATCTTGACAGTTTTCTTCTTTATTCTATGATCTTAACAGTTTTCTTATTTGTTCTATGATATTGACAGTTTCCTTCTTTGTTCTATGATCTTGCCAGTTTTCTTCTTTATTCTATGATCTCGATAGTTTATTCTTTGTTCTATGATCTTGACAGTTTTCTTCTTTATTCTTTATTCTAATTGAAAATAGTATTTTTAATAATTATACGTTATAAATTGTAATAGTGGTTACTACCCGGCTTTGCCCTAGTTTCAACAGTTCCTTTAAAATCTTAACCCCTCAGACTAATTTGTTCGCTTTTGGGAACAACTCGTATAGATCTTATAGACATTGTTGTGTCTCTCTTACACTATCATAGTGAGAAATATTGATTTAAAAGGTGTTAAAAATATAAATATTTATATTCAAATCCAAAATTTAACCACAAAGGAATTAAAATGTTCTAACCAACATTACCAACCGCAATTTGAAAAAAAATTACGATTTTTTTTTGTTAATTATTTTTACATGCAACATCACGCAAAAAAAGTAAGGTGATGATATATTTGTCTAATAAAATATGTGTGTTTTTATTTATCTTAGTTTTCAGTAATTTTAGTTAGAAAAAACGTAAGGAGAGCATTATTAAAGTTTGCATTAAAAAAAAATTATTTAAAAAATTACATTATTTATTACAATTATTTAAAAAATTACAATTTATTTCTAATATTAAAATTTGAAAACATTTTTCATAACCTTTCAAAAACAGATTTTAGTTTTCGAATATGTTCAGAAATAAACCATTTAAAAAAATTTTGATTTCTGTTACTCGTGTGGAAATAACTCGTTTTTCTAAAAAGTATTTACATTAATATATTAATATTATTCAATGAATATATTATTACGTTAATTAAAAAAAAAAATACTGGTTATTTATTGCACAAAATGAGCAAATTCTAACATTGTATTTTACATTCTTGCAATTACATCCATTAAAAAAATAATCGACTTTCAAAGAAGCATTAAGATATGGATTATGGACATGGGAAGGAAGAATGTTGATATAATTTTACAGCCAAACAAAGATTATATTGTGCTTGTATTAAAGCTTGTATTTTATTATATTTTCTAATACATACAAGGTGTGGCTATTAAATAACGATATTGACGCTGCTGCAGAAGAAATACGCATGCGTCAAACGCCAGCGTCCAATAGTTGTGTGGCGTGAAGCCTTCTCTTTCGAATGCAGTACCTCTTGCTTCTGTAAATAAATCCGTATAGCCGTAGCCTTCGTTCGCGTAAGAGTTATTTTTTTTTGTTTTGCCGGAAAAATTATAAGTTTAAAAAATGGATAAAACGAATTTTTGTGAGATTTCACATGAAACTTGGATAAACCGCTACCGAAACTTATAATTTATTGAAAGAAGTGTATGACGGATGACAATATTGAAAAAAAATCGGTAATCTGGTTCGATCTGATCGTGGGGTAAGTATTTGTGTGATTTCTGAAACTGTAGGATTTGACAAAGAACGCCTATGGAAAATTTTACATAAACAAATTTTATCACGCAAAAAGTCTGCCAAAATGGTGCCTGAAATTCTCACGTTTTAACAAGAGCTCGCAAAAATGTTTGTTCTGACACTTTATACTGCCTTATTTGCCGGTTGTTGCGCCGTGCGCCGTTGTTCTCCAACGAGAAATTTGCATTATAAGGAACAAGATTTGAGTGCGTTGAAGTTGTGAAAGAGAAAAAAAGAGCTAGGACCGAAAGCGTCCTTAAGATGACAGAAAAAGACTTCGAGCACTGTTTGGAACAATGGAAGATTCGCATGGAACGTTGTAGGGATAGAGGAGGGACGTATATTGAAGATGGCAATAAGTGAAATTAAAATAAAATGTTTTACATCGTCTGTCTCGTTAGTTAATAGCCACACCTCGTTGATATTGTTAAATAATTTTTCTCGTATTATTTAAACATATTAATTTAATCACGTAAAAATGTACAATGTGACCTTAGAACGGGGACTCCAGTAAAAATACATTTTCTTTTAAAAAAATGGAAAAAAAAAATTAAAATTGATTTCCCACAAAATGAAAATATTTGGCATAAACATAAGTCATACGTCATCTTTGGGGAGTCCTCAGGGACTTCTTGTGTGAAGCTAATGTAAAAAAAAACCATAACCCAGCTAATGTGAATTTAAATACATAGTAAATTATATTTTCTTATTAAAAAAATTAAAAAATATTAATTTTACTTTTCTTTCAACAGATGGCGGAAAAGTCCCAAGTGGCCGACTTCTACTCGGGGAAGAACCTGTTCATCACGGGCGGAACCGGCTTCCTCGGCATCTGTCTCATTGAGAAGCTGTTGCGGAGTGTGCCTGACCTTGGCACCGTCTACCTACTCATGCGGCCCAAGAAGGGCAAGCAGATCGAGGAGCGCCTTCACGAGATCTCTAAGAATGTCGTAAGTTATTGTATAAAACTATGTCAAAGGTTATCGAAACACAATTGATAAAATCAAAAACTAATTATTATTGCCATCTGTGGCATATAGCAATAAGCTGGAATATAAAATGTATAATAGGTTCAGCACTTAGCTGTACCCTGGAATTATTTCTAGAAACTAATTATCGGACAGTAAAACAGATATCTACCCAGCTGGTCGCATCCAGTTGGCAGTTGCGTGTTATTGTTAATTTATCTTTCATTGTACTAGTTTTTACTGATTTTATTTAAAAGCGATGTAGGACTTTAACTCCTTTCCTTCTCCTCGAATAAGCCAACGAACTAAAGAGTGTCTTAGACCCCAGGGACCGAACCGTTGTGAACCACATTCAGTATAACGTTAAAAAATAGTGCAAGTCATGTTAAAGGGAACTTGTAACATACTTATTTGAATTGGAGTGCTTTTTATTGAACGAGGCCTGATAAATTGAACAACAATGAGAAAGTTTTTCCCATGAAATTTGAAAGACAAATAGAACATTTTTAAGCCGTTTTCAATTATTATATAACACAAAAATTCTATTTGGTGTAATAATTATGCCGGGAAAAAGAAACCCCGGGTCATACAAATTATTCATTTGGAAACACCTTACGTTCACAACCTTTAATCAAAAGACAGCCAGACGCACAATTGTGTCCATTCTTGAAGAGCTAGGCATCCACAATAGGCTTTCAACTATCTGCCTACAATGTATTTTAAGACCCATTGACCAGCGGCTGAGAATTAAAGTTCCAAAATACAAGCAACTCTACAGGAAGGTTCCGATGAGAAAGGTTGATTTTCCGCGTATCAAATTTTTTAAAGTAAAAATTTAATAACCCAGGTACGGGACATACGTCATTCCTATGTGTACCTACGTTAAATTATCGTGAAAACAAGCTTATGTGTCCAAGCGGTTAATGTCGATTTATTTCATTCAAAACTTGCTTTAATATACAGGGTGGAACAGGACGAACCCGAGAAATTTTACCCAGCGATTCCTGAGTATATTTGGAGTAATAAATGTATTTGTCATTTTTATGTCCAAAGATATTTTTTCTATTAAAAGCCAAAAATATATTTTTCCATCACACGTCGCTATTGATCCCGTCGCTATCGCAAATACCCCGCCATGATGGGTTTGAACGATTCACGCGCTGTTTCGTGCACGCGCCATGCTGCTAGAATGAGACACAACGTTTATCAAGGACACGCTAGAATATGAACGAGCTTCTCTAGTAACAAACTCAGTTGCGACGCTTGGTGGAAAAATATTTTTAATGTTTTTATTAGAAAAAAAATGTCATCGGACAGCAAAATGACAAAAAACATTTATTACTCCAAATATGCTCAGGAATCGCTGAGTAAAATCTCTCGGGTACGTCGTGTTACACCCTGTATTACATTCAAATAAGCAATAAAAATCCATTCCGGCCGTTCTATCTCCCTTCCGCCATCGTTTTGGAATGAGGGAGGCAGAGGCGAGGGCGGTTCATATATACGTTAGACCCCAATACCGTTGGCCCTCCGCCACCCGCTGCCGCTCCCTACCTCATGACACGGGCTGTCAACAAGGAAGAAGACGCTGTCTTCTTCTTCTCATTTATGCTGTGTCTGCGAATTTATATGTTTTGCTGATTGTATTAGTTATTCAGGGTGGCCACAGAACCTGGAAAACCTGGAATACCTGGAATTATCAGGGAATTTTACCGAACCTGGAATTATCAGGGAAATGTCAGGGAATTTCAAAATAATTTTAGAATATCAGGGAATTCCAAAAATAAAACAAAATTCGTTATTTTACGATTTGTGAAGTCCCAAAGTTGTGTTTTATTACTTTTACTTGTGGCGTGTGTAACAAAAGATATGCCGACAATGACAAACTAGATAGTTAGGTATTTATTATTATTATTTTCGTAAATAGCCCTTGCAACACATCATGTCAAAAATCACACGCCTTGGTAACAAGTGTATATTTGTTTATCCACTGAAGCGTCCACACGAAATCAATAAATTTGTTTCGATTGCTCGAGATTTCCAGACGATCGTTTTTAAAAATTTTCGTTAACATTAAAAAAATTATACTTTCGAATTTTAACATGGAGACATAAAAACTTATTAAAGTGCTATATAGCCAATGAATTAACCTGTATTTTGCTGTTTATTTCATATTTGTAGGATTTATAAAAAAAATATAAAAAAATCGTAAAATTTATAACTGCGCGGATCGTTTGATACTTTGAAACTGCCTTCAGAAGTACCTATTTGAGTCGAAATAGAATATTTTCGATTTCTGTATGCTGCCTGTGATATACTTGATAATTAAAGATAGATAGATATCTTTGGAAAAGGGACTTAATTTTAACCGTAAACAGCTGATCAGAAATTTGGCGCTTAAAATTTATTTTTAACATCGTTCTAAAGTAGTCTACGAAGTTCAGATTTGCAACAACCAAAAATCGCTCCAGTGGTTTAATAGATTATTGTGATGCAAAGAAATAATAAATGCCATAGATGACGGAGTTCTCTTTATTTTTTTCTAACGAACGATATTTATTCCCTTATATCAAATTAAACTTATCAGGGAAAAATGTAGAAACTGCCCTGGAAAACCTGGAATTATCAGGAAATTTTGAAATCCGTTTTTTGTGGCCACCCTGTTATTGTCTAATCGTTATATGTTTGCCCTGAGGAAGGAACGGTTGTTCCGAAACCGGTCGGCGTTAATTAAATAAATCATTGGTTTTAACAAAATAAATCAGTGGTTTTAACAAAGTTATATTGTTTCATTTAATTATGATGGATAATCACAAAGTAAAAGCCATGACATCGTATTAGCTTATTAATTTCGTTGCAATAAATATTAGCAATTTAACCTTTATCCTTCCATTTCCAGATCTTTGAGAAGTACCTGGAGACCAACACACCGGATGTGTTCAACAAGCTGGTGGCCGTGTCCGGAGAGATCGGAGAAGAGAACCTCGGCCTGAGCCCCGAGGACAGGGCCATGCTGAAGAAGAACGTGGATGTGGTGTTCCACTCGGCGGCCACGCTGGACTTCCAGCAGAACCTGCGCCCCACCGTGCAGATCAACCTTCTGGGCACCCGCCGGGTCATGGAGCTCTGCAAGGAGATGGACAAGCTGAAGGTTGGCATTTCTTACATTTCTTGCATCCAAAACTGCTTAAGAGTTACAGCTTCAGATGCACTCGAAAATGGACTGTAAATACTAAAAATGAAACTAGACGAAATGGTGTTAGCTGGAATTGGGTGATAGTGTGTGACTAATCACTTACCACTGTATCTCTGAGAAGTAGCACACGACACAACCACAATATAGTTATATAATTCCACCGCGATATCTCGAGGTAATTATCGCCAAAACAAAATGAATGAATACAAAACGATATTATCCACTTGAGCACTTTTTGCCACAATATGGCACTACAGTGAAACCCTCTTAAGAAGTTCTCGCTTAAGATGTTTTCCTGCTTAAGAAGTTTGGTTTTTTTGGTCCCTTGAAGATCAAATGGCCCAATTTTTTCCACTTATAAGGTTTTCCCGCCTAAGAAGTTTTTTTTCCCGGTCCCTTAGAAAACTTCTTAAGAGGATTTCACTGTATTTCCGCAACCAGGGATTGCTTTGTTGCCAAAATGTGGCAAATTTAAAATATATATATATATTAAAGCGACTATATAATATGTTGTACATTCAAAATATAACAAAATAAATATTCTCTAGATTCTTTAATAACTCAGGTACGGGCCATACGTCATTCCTATGTCTACCTACGTTAAATTATTGTGAAAACACGCTTATGTGTCCAAGCGGTTAAAATGTTTATAAGTTAACGATTTAATATTTTATTTTTATAAATCCTACGAATATGTGATAATAGACAAAAGATAGGTGAATTCATTGGCTATATAGAACTATAATCAGTTTGTATGTCTCCATATTCAAATTCGGAGGTATGATTTTTTTTAATGTGAGCGGAAAAATTTCCTTCAGCAATCCGAGGAAAAAGATTTAAATTGCTCTGTCGCTCCAGTTGATATGTACATACTTACGAGATGGTCAAATTTCTTCTTTTTATATGAAAAACAACATTAACTTGCTTCCAAGGTATTTCCAAATCTTGTGTTTTCAAAACAAATGCACTCGATTATTCATTATTTTTCTTCCCATTGTTCCAAATTGCAAATACTTTTCTAGCAAGGTGATGGTTAGGAAGAGGTAGGAACTGGATAAATGACCTCCCGGTAGTAACTAAGAATATTCTCATTTCAAAACCAAACAGTTACTTTACGGAGAATCGTTTTAAGAAAAAGATGGAGTGAGACTCGATCTTGGAGAGACCAGAGTAGGCGGGGAAAAAAACAATCGCCTGTAAATCATTCCACAGCAGAGTTGTTGAGAGGACAAGAACTAGTTGTAAAAATGACTCAATCTTGTGTGGCAAATGTTGGGCATGTGTTTGGTTAGGTATTTCTCTACTGTTTACCGGTGCCGAAGAGATCAATGATGCTTGTTCTACCAAGCACCTTCCATTGTTAATTGTATTTTTTTTATCACCGTTTTCCTTGTCGGATCGAAGAGCCATCAACAAGGCGCCTGATGGTATCCTTATTTTGTTTTACTTCGATGGTATCAACTCAGAAAGAATAGTCATCTGTGATGATGCGTATGATGTTTGGCGGAATTGGGTGATAGTATGTGAAGGAAAAACAAGGTATGCAAGGAAAAAGGAATGACCAATCACTTACCTCTGTATCTCTGCAAAGGAGCACACAACACAACCACAATATAGGTATATGGTTCCATTTTGATACTTCAAGATAATTATCGCCACAACTAATTGAATGAGTACAAACTGATATTATGTACTTACGAGATGGTCAAATTCCTTCTTTTTACTTAAAAATGAGCTCGTGCAAACAGCATGAACTGCCACTTGCAGTTGGTTCGTTTCTTTCCATAATTCCTGGTTCGGGTCGCAAGTGTAAACACACCATTAGTTGTGCTAGGTGACCTTTTTTAATGATATTTTTTGTTGTCGTTATATGGTGGACTGTTGTTTTGTAGGTGTTGATCCACGTGTCCAGCGCCTTCGTCAGCTCCTTCCGCCTTTCCTGCGAGGAGATCCTGTACCCCGCTCCCGAGGATGCGGAGAAGATCATCGGCCTGTCCACCACTCTGACGGACGAAGCGCTGGAGGCCTTGGAACCTTCGTGAGTAAACATCGCCTACCATTAATTAAACCCTTATGCAAAAAACAGCGTTATCGAAATAACGCTGTTTGTGTGCAGATCCATTCAAATTATGCGCTATAAATACATCTACGTTTACAGAAAATTAAAAAAGTTAAGATCTCAACTACAGATGGCAGTACAAGGCCTATAGTAATGACCGGTAGCTCATTTTCCGTATAACGGTCAAAAAATTAAATGTTTAACCCGTCAGGCTAATTTGTTCAACTTTTCAATGAAATTAAATTAAATATGTACATTTTTCTTACGTGCTACATTTCTTGATATCAAAAACAGTAAAAATGCAGAAACTAAAATTTATAAACTCTACTGCAAAACTAAAAAATCGCATATCCGACATTGTGCTTTGGGACGGTCAAAATGGGTATGTGTTTTTTACTCTCTGACTAAACATGGTCGAGGCCTGAGGGGTTAACAGCCAATAATATCTGACAACTCATTTATTCACATAACATTGTTTTTTCTCATAAAGGCTCAATTATTATATGTAATGTATTCATATTGTAACTTCACCAAGCACATAACTTACATTGTCACAGCCTTTATGACAGTCCGTGTGGTTTGGTGCTAGTTCGGCCATAGTCATCCCGTGTCTCTAATGACTAATGAACCTTTTGTATGGTTTTGCAGGTTGCTGAAGGACCACCCCAACACGTACACCTTCACCAAGCACCTGGCGGAACACGAGGTGGCCAAGTGTGCTGACCTCTTCCCCTGTACCATCGTAAGACCCAGCATGAGTAAGTTCTTTTTCAGATTCAGTTCTGTGCCAATGAATCCATGTTTATTGAAAAACATATGAATATTTTCTATGAGTGAATTCCGAATTACCCAGAGAGGGGGAGTCCAAAGGGGTAGCAAAGTCAAATCGAAGTTCAATGTGAATATCTGAAGAGAGTGACTAGAATGTAAAAATCTGGAGAGAGTGACTAGAGTGTGAAAATCTGGAGAGAGTGACTAGAGTGTAAAAATCTGGAGAAACTGACTAGTGTGTGAAAATCTGGAGAGAGTGACTAAAATGTGAATATCTGGAGAGTGTGAAAATCCGGAGGGGGTGACTAGAGTGTGAAAATCCGGAGTGAGTGACTAGAGTGTGAAAATCCGGAGGGAGTGACTAGAGTGAAAATTTGGAAAGAGTGACTGGAGTGTGAAAATCCGGAGAGAGTGACTAGAGTGTGAAAATCTGGAGAGAGTGACTAGAGTGTGAAAACGTTTTATTTATTTTGTGGTTAATTTTTATATTTCAACTAGCTGACCCGGCAAACTTCGCACCGCCTCAGAATCAATAAATGTTGTGTTTAATTTATTAGCTGAAATAAATTAAGTTTTTATTAAGTTAAAATAAATAGGTACCTACTCTAAGTTCAAAAAATGTAATTGAGCTGTTGACTAAGCACTACATGTTCGGCAAACTTCACCATTGACAGTTCGAATTGATTCAAATTATGTCGACCAACGCACATTATTTGAAAAGCCGTTCCATACAAAATATATGAAAAAAATCATTTTCTTCATAATTATTTTTCCTGTGATTTTTTCCGATGTTTTAATAGTTATTCTGTTAATCGGGACGGAGACAAATCCAACAAATCAAAGATAATAAAAATCGGTTCCGCCGTTCTTGAGTTATAAATGGTGTAACTAACCCGAATTTGTTTTATATATTAAGATATAAAGTGTGGCATTTTCTCTTTCTAACACCATTTATATAATATTTCTTACTATGAAAGTAAGGGAGACACAACGATTTTTATGAGACCTTGAAAGACCTGAGAATTATTCTGAAAAGCGAACAAATTTTGGTTGTCCCTTTGATATCTCTTGTATAAATCACAATTATTGTATTTACAACGTGGTGTTTTCCCAGTAACGGCAGCCTGGAAGGAGCCCGTTCCCGGCTGGACTATCTCCAAGAACGGCCCCCAGGGTTTCCTGATGGGGGCCAGCAAGGGCGTGGTGCGGAGACTGCCGGTGGCCAAGGGGCTGATCAGCGACTATATCCCCGTGGACGTGGTGGTCAACGAGCTCCTGGTGGCCGGGTACAGAGCCGCAACTGACAAGTTAGTAGCATTACTTCCATTATCCGTCCAGTTTCTGATATTACTCATCTATGGAAAGTATCGTCTTGATTATCAATTGATTTTGGAGATGGTCTGCATAACCCCTGTTTGGGCTATCTTTGTAAAAGCTTATCTAACCCTTCCGCACCAGGGAGGGGTAATTCAATTCCCCCATACGAGAGTTTTGTGTGATATCTGAGTTGTTTTTTTTATCACAATTTTGTTGAAAAGGCAAAAACAATGCAGTGATCGATCTGCATTTAAACAAAAATTAACTAGTTGTAATAACTTTTGAAGGTTATACCTATTAATGGAATGTGTCATTACATTAATATATAAATGAAAATATGAAAAAGAACAAGACACAGAACATTAAAAAAAGTAACAGTCGCAACTGCGACATGAACCCATGATCTCTTGTCTTACGAGATAAACGCCTTAACCAACTCCGCTATTGGGACCTCTTTATTTTTAGTACCAGTTGCGACCATTACCTTTTTATTTTTGTGTGTCTTGTTCTTTTTCATTTAGATTTATTAGTATTATCTTCTTATTCAAAAATATCGCCCCCCAGATCTTCATTACTACTTTTTATTATATTCCTCTCCGTAAACAAAAAGTGCATTTTACTCGAACAACAGAGCAATTTAAAACTTTTTTCTCGGATTGCTAATAGAAATTTTTCTGCCCACATTAAAAAAATTATACCTGCGAATTTGAATATGGAGACATACAAACTGATTATAGTTCTATATAGCCAATGAATTCACCTATCTTTTGTCTATTATTACATATTCGTAGGATTTATAAAAAAAATATTATTAAATCGTTAACTTTGAAACACTTTAAAGAATTTAGAGAATATTTATTTTGTTATATTTTGAATGTACAATAAATCGCTTTAATAAAAATTTTTTTTTTTAAATTTGACTCATTTTGGCAACAAAGCAATCCATGGTTTTGGAAATAGTGCCATAATGTGGCAAAAAGCGCTCGAGCTCCATTTCGTACTATTTATTTAACCATTTTGCATTACTTAATTCACTGTTGACTGACTGTTAATTGACTGTTGGACAAAGAAGGACGATGTCCAATGGGACTGTAGCTCTGTAAAATGGTAAGTAGTTACTAGAAGTGTTACTGGAAACTGCAAAGGAATATTAAGAGATTCAATTTATGGGGGACCCAAGTGACCCCACTTCGGGTAATATGTGATTTTTACCTTGAGGTTTTTTTTTTACATTAGCTCCACACAGTAATCAAATAATTCCCCTCAGGGCCTATGTAATCTTGGGGATGCCGTATGGAGGGGCTTCTTAGGGAAGGAAGTTCTATGAAGGAAAAAGGTGTGGGGGGTGGGTAAGAATCTAGGGGTCCGTGGGAGTCCTGCTGGAGTGGTCAAAACGTCTCCCTCAACCTGTCTGTCCCAATCCGGCCTGCCACGTAGTTGATGACGCATCCGTTGCCAAGACCCGTACAAAGTTCACCCCTATGAACTCGGGCATCCTTGCTCCAAATCACCAAACGTAGCGAACCACTTAGGGTGACCTATGGCAGAAGTGTTAAGTTATATTAATAAAGTATATTTGTGTTTGCAGGGGGCCACTCAGCATCTACCACTGCACCTCGTCCACCGTGCGCCCCTTCATGTGGGCCAGCGTGGAGACCAAGGTCAACGAGTACTTGCACAAGTACCCGCTCCGGAGCGCCGTGTGGTGAGTTACCAACCAACCAATTTAATTACTATTATTATCTGTACAAAAAACTGTAACGCACAATAACATATTGTGTGAAGCAGCGCCCTTGCAAGAATTACTCTCAAAATAGCGCAATCTAAAGTTGACATCATCTCCTTTCCCATCGCTTTAACATAGTGCCTCCTGGCATCCCTGTCTTTCTTTATTTCAGAAACCTCATTCTCTCCTTACACAGCCTCTAAAGTTGATACATGTTTATTTTTAAATTATTTTGTATGAATGACTATCTAAATATAGTAGTTTATTCACAGTCCTCCTCGCTAGGGATTCCTGTTCCGGGTTGGATTGAGGGTAGTTGTGTTGGTGTTACATCATGATTTCATCATCTTCATTGATTTCTTTACCTTCATGTTTGTTGATTTCCCCATCTTAAAGTAAAGTTAGCCTCTCAGAAACAGAGCGTACTGTACAGGGCCCACAGATACTTTAATAGTGCACAACTGCTAACCCTGCACAAATCGCAAGTGCGCCCCCCGGTTGAATTCGGCAGCCACCTCTGGTCTGGAGCCCCAAAGTAGTAGAAAAAACCCCCGACTCTGTGCAGAAACGGGCGGTCCATCTGATAGATTATCCGGTCTTAACAAACGGATTACAATCTTTAGAGTACAGGCGTCAGGTGGGAATGCTTTCCTTGTTCTACCGGTATTTCAATGGAAGATGCTCCGAGGAACTAGCATCATTGATCCCCTCGGCACCGGTGCATAGTCGGGAAACACGCCAAACGCGCGCCCAACATACACCGTTGACATTTGTCACATGAAAACGGGTCGCTTCTACGACTCATTCTTGAGTTCAACAGCTCTGCTGTGGAACAATTTTCTGGCCTCTGTGTTTCCTCCTTCCTACAACATGGGTATCTGCAAGACCCACGTTCACTCCTTCCTCTCTACATAACACAGCATCTTCAAAGATGACATAGGTCCTGAGGGAAATTGTTTTCTTCAAGGCCTCCTGTGTGGAATTAATTTTAAAAAAAAAAAACTTCATGTTCGTTAAATATGTTGACTTCCTCACCTTCATGATTGTTGATTTCCACCTCTTATGTTTTTTGACTGTAGATTATGTTTATGATTTCCTCATCTTTATGTTTACTTAACCATATTTTGAAGTTGTTGTTTTCGTTCATGCTACAAAATTATATAATGCCATTCCAAATTACATTAAAAAAAACTATGGAGATACATAAACAAGTTTAAAAACAACATCACAATATATGGCATACAAGTAAAAGCATAGATGAGGAAATCATAAAAATTATGAAGGAACACAAACAACATTCAGTCAACAAACATGAAGATGAGGAAATCGTGATGTAGCTTCAATACAACTACCTACAGTCTGCCTCGGAACAGGTGAGGTCACAGTCCTCCCTAGTGAGGAGGACTGTGAATCAACTACTTTATTTGTATTTTTTAAATAGTAATTAATAAAAAAATGTGTTGTGATTGACAGGTATCCCCATCTGAAGTTTGTAGGCTCCATCTGGCTGTTCAAGTTGTCGGCCATCTTTGTCCATTTCATCCCCGCCTACATCCTGGACTTTGTCACCAAACTCTCTGGAGGAAGACCTATGTAAGCTATATTATTATTATTATGATATTCATTATTGAACAATATTACTCAAAAGTTCTTGGTAATAAACTCCCATACTGTGGTTTTTATCAACTACATATTCCCTGAAAATCACTGATTGATTTTATTATCATTATAACCACTGGAGTGTTTTTGGCCACATTTTGGCCAGTTCGCAAACACCCTTGAGCGTTAGCTGGCCAATATGTGGCCAATTTGAAGAGATATTTTAAAACATTTATTAGGATTATTTCAAAGTCTCGCATCTATTCTGAATTATTTGTTATTGACATTTCATACAAAATATTTTTTTTACAAATCATTGATAGTGTATTACAGCATATTAAATGTATGTTCAAATTTAAATTTATTTATGTAATTATCAACTAGGCGGTGACCGGTCTCCTCAGGGCCGGTATATCAGTCTTTGCTAAGGAGCACATTCCTCGCTCAACTTAAACCGCCGAAATTGGCCGCTTAAGCCGTGGTAAGCCGCAGAATAGTTCCTTTGCTAGATACTGTAGCGCTATTGGCAAAAACACATCTGTCATCTGTCAGATTTCACATTGCTTCGGTTTCGATCTGCTACGTACGGATGCAATAAATTACATTGGAGGAATAAGTTTACCTATCAACATGGAATTCGAACTTTCATCGAGTGATGACGATTTAGACATCGTTTGACGTTTGGTTGTTTGGTAATAACCATAGAGTCCATAGATACTTACATAAATAGATTGGTTCGGCATAAAAATAACTAAAATTATCATAGACTAAACGATTAAAATTGGTCAACTCTAGGATTACGACTGATATACGGATTGCGTGCTAAGCGATGCTGAGCTCCACATTCCGTCAAAGCCGAGCTTTGGACCAACTGATATACCGGCCCTCAGTGGAAAAGTGTATGAATATTGAGTACAAACTTTTCATCGGATGTTTGAGTAATTCCTCACATGAAAATTCATCATGTCTCGAAGCGTCGAAAACTGATAATTGGGGTTTTTAACCTTAGGTTAGGTTAGGTTAGGTAAGGGGGGAGAGGCAGGGAAATGGAAGGGTAGGTTAATGTGAGTTATGATATGATGAATTATCATGTGAGGAAGTATCGTGTCTGAATAAATTTATTATGGGAATTCAGAGGCTGAGGTGTCATAGTCCGATTAGACATGGAACCCAACTAGGCTACAGACAACATATTGAAGTCATAATATTTAATATTATCCAAATATGTACTATGTGCGGCGTACGCCAATTTTAAAGTAAATAAGTATGCAGGATTGGTGTTTATAAATTTAACGATTTTTATTTAAAATCCCCGCAGACTGGTTCGTCTCCACACCAACGTGAACAACTCCCTGGCCCGCCTGGACCGGTTCATCTTCACGGAGTGGAGGTTCTACAACCACAAGACCATGGAGCTCAACAAGACCCTCAACGAAACGGACAAGATCAAGTATCAGATTGACATCTCCACTCTTCAGGTAGGCCACTCCATCCGCTTTCACCATCTCATCTCATCTACTTGAATAGGGGATTGTTTGTTACTGCGGGATTATGCGAGAACAATTTACATAATTGAAACGATGAATAATTTTATAGATTTTTATTAGCAATGTGGACTCAACAAGCAAATGCAACTGCTAGGAATGGATTTTCTAAATTAAAATGAAAATAAGGTATTTGAAATACATAAGTATATTGTAAGTTTTAGAAAAAACCATCCTGATTCTTAAACCTTCTGGCGTAAAAGGGCTTGCTTAGGTAATAAATTGATGGTGATACCGTGACGAGTCGTGCAAAGCTGAAGGGTGGCTTGTGGAAAACTCCTCGATTTTGAAAAGAATCTCACATCTTGAGAATGGAACGTCTGCAGATTATTGGCTACCAGCCAAAAAGGCCTTCCTAAAGCAGAACAGGCAGATGTCTTCAGAAGCCGATTATCAGCCCAGCATGACCTCAAGTCAATCGACAAGATGGCGAGAGTCACTTGCAAAATGTAGGATCACAATTATCGCGATTTTAAATTGATTCGTCGAAAGTCAGTCCAGAGGATCGCCCAATGCTCTGGGCTACTGCACATAGAATGAAGTAGCTTCATTTGAATTCTGCAGATTTGAATCCGGCCTGCAGGTTTGACAACAATATAACTCCTAAATATTCCAGCTCTTCTGACCAATCACAATTATCAATGTGCTGAAGGTGCCACACACCGAGACCATAAATATGGTATGTATAAAAGGGTGCACACCCTTTGTTACAAATGATTTTATGTAACAATTGTCAATATTCTTCAACAAATGTCGTTAGTATAGTTATATGTAGTTTTGAGGTATCTTAACAGATTTCAATTAAGTAGTACCTTAGAAGTGTCGACTATCGTTGTTCGTGTCTAGTGCGTGGAAATGGCCAATTATTCATGATAGATAGCCGGGCACCCGCAGTGTCGGGTTCTCTGGCTTCAAAATTAGTTAGAGCATTTAATGGGACGGACGTCTGGTCCGGTTAACCTTTTGAAAACCAGCATAGGAAAAATATATTCTTTTAATACGACGTAAAATATTTGACATTTCTCACTTTTCTTATGAACTCAATTTTTATAACATTTCTTTTGTGATATATTACAAAAATTACATCAAAATAATGTAGATAAAATGATATTCCTAATAATCACTCAAATCTATTCTTTCCACAATGGATTTATATCAAAAACAATGAAAAAATATAGACTTCGAATACGACTCCGTTCACATTATCAAGCGGCGGCCATTTTGTCGGCCATCTTTGATGCCCGGCGCGTCATTGTGAATTAATTTGAATTATTCGGAGAGGCTAGACGCTATCCAGTATTTCGTTACGTCAAGAACGAGAATGACCCAAGCGATTCTGACCTTGTTCTTTTTACATAAGGGACAAAATCGCTTCAAAAATCCAGACCCGCCGGGGAACTGCGGCCTGCGACGGGTTAAATATTCATTGTAAATCTTACGATAACGTAAATAAAGCAACTTGTTATCTATTATGAGCCCGTGACTTGAGTGCTCACGTCATAACGTAAACGCATCCAAAAAAGCTTATGAATTAAAACTAAACGAGACGAAATAGTGTTTGCTGGAATTGGATGAGATAATATGCGTAAGAAAAACAAGGCATGCAAGGAAAAGGGATGACCAATCACTTGAACACTGTATCTCTGCCAAGGAGCACACAACACAACCACAATATAGTTCCACCTCGATACCTAGTGGTAATTATAACCACAACAAAACGGATGCGTACAAAACGATATTATGTACTTCCGAGATTAAGTGCCCTCTTTTTTCTTAAAAACGAAATTGTGTACATAAAAAGCACCAACAACTTGCTCTCATGGTAGTTTCTAAGTTTCTTATGTGTTAAAGCAAATGCACTCCAATTTGCACTGCTTTTCTTGACACTATTGGGAGGTAGGGCTGGATAAATGTCAACCCAGTAGGAACTAAGCAATCTCCGTTTTATTATAATAACGAAACAAAAAAATAGTAACGCTGATTGCCGGTTTTTACTTGTGATCCTCTTACTTTGGAGTTTTAATATTGGCAATGTTTGTAACTTCCAGTGGGAGGAATACTTCAGTGACCTGACGCAGGGAGTGAGGAGGTACTTGAGCAATGAACCCATCACCACCCTGAAGGCTGGCATCAAGAGGGATGGAGTGTGAGTATATACAAACATCTACATAATACCATTATTACTGCATTACTTAACTTCAACTGCATTACATAAAAATGGCTTTCGTCAAGTGAATGCCTAAGATATGTTAAGGCATTCTTACCTACTAAATCTTTGAGAGTAAATAGCTTTACACTCGCAAGTAAAATTTATGACTAATGTAAGTTAGTTATTCACAAGTTTTATATATTAAGATATAGCGGCCGCTAGCGGAGGGTCCAACCAAATCGGTTGAAATGCTAGAGTCCTTGGAAATTATCAGAAATATTAGATTTATCCGCTTGGGCACATAAGCTTGTTTTCACGACAATTTAACATAGATAGACATAGGAATGACGTATGCCCCGCACCTGAGTTATTAAAAAAAAACGTTATACATAGTATGAATGTCGCATACGCTCAATTTAAAAAAAATGTTAATTGCATAAATGGCGGACATAAAATGAAAATTGATGAAAAAAATCAATCAGCCTTAATTTTCCAATAATTTTTGCGTTATTCGAGGTACATCCGCATAAAAATTTAATTTTCTTTAATACTTAGAATGAAATGAATCTGATGAAAATTCAATGAGCTAAGATTCCAATCAACTTGAAAAAAGTGGTTTTGAGAAAAACGTGTTTTCGCTTGTAACCGAATCGCTCCGTTCTCCGTCTATTTGCTTGGCGTGCACAGCTCCTAACTATATTTCAAGGTCGAATCTGATGTAACTTTGGGAGAGTATTCTTAACAAGTATAGGAAGAGTTTTAGGTAACAAAAAAAATACGATTTTTTGGATCGGCTGGACCAGACCCCCTCCTTAAGTCCTATAATTTTTTGTTGATTTCAACTTTGTCTTTTCTAGGTTGAGGATCCTTCATACCCTGCTGCAGACTGCCATCTACTTGTCCGTGTGGACATTTGTGGCCATGTACTTCGACACCCCGTTCAGAAAATGCGCCTGGATCCTGCCCGTGGCCTACGTACTCTTCGGCTACTTCTAAACAAACCACACACTTTCCAGGAAGGCTGTTCTCTGAATCCAGCCTTAAACTATAGGGCCTAGCGCACGACACGGATGACTCTTGTCACTGTTTCAAAATCCATTGCAGTACCTAACTAAAAGGTCACCTTAATTCTTCTTCTTCCGTATGGTGGTGGGTTAGAGGGGGACATCTAGAACTGTGAGCCAGTCTGGGGCCTCAGAAGTCGCCCGGTGGACCTCATCAATCCCGCCGAAGAATAAATAGAGCAGGTATTCGTTGACCACATGTTCGGTGGTCTTCACTGTACCGCATTCACACTTTGCAGACTCTTTAAGGCTCCATTATGCATCATGTGGGTACAATGGCTGCGAGAGTATCTTATCCTGGATGGTAAGACCAGAATTAACAGCCAATTGCCTCTCAATATTCCGCCTATCTTTTGGGGTGGGAGCTTCTCTCTCTCCTTCCATCCAGAAGGGTTTTCAGGACTTCAAGCGGCATCCAGAGTGATAACGGATATTCTGAAAGTGTCCAACCCTAATACTGCAATGGATTTTGAAAAGTGGCAAAATTGCTGCAGTAACAAATTCATCCCTGTGCGCCCGGCCTAAGATTTCAATGTTGTGTATCTGTGTAGTGTAAGGAAAAGTAAAGGAAATCTCAACTTCATCAGTATAGGTACCGCAACCAGAGTTGACACAGATGCATTGCTCTCATTTAGCATGTTTCAAACATGTAATATATTTATTCTACTTCAAAAAATTAATTTTCAGAATTAAACTTTAAAAAAAAAAGTACAAAAAATAAAAAGCTTGTTTCTTATTGATGTTTTGCAATAACATCAATCTGTTGGAAGTTTATACATATACACTGATACACACAATCCTAAGTGTGTTTTGTTTGGGTCAACTCTATTTGTGTGACCTATAACATTATTGTATACGCTGATAAATTGTGTATAAAAAATGATTATATTTGTAATAAATATAAAGAAAATATAATATATTTATATGCGTGACAGGAAAACGCCATTATTTCATATTAAAATTAATCTGTCATAAATGTAACAAGATCTATAAAAAAATATATGTTTAGACCAATAAGGTTTACATAAGTATTCCTTTTGAAGATATGTACTTTGTTTTTATTTTTATATATATTATTTATGAAGCCACATTCGTAATGTCAGTTCTTAAATGTTATCCTGGAAAAAAATATTTTTTATGTCGATAATTCGAATTAGGATGTTTTTGATATAGGGCGGGCAAGCGGTCAGGGCTGTGGAAGAAGCTCTCAGTATGTCCGCCATTCAGAACAAAAACAATTCTTGAAGTGTGTTGGTTATGATTGTTGGACACGTCTGAACAGTCAGGTAATTTCCCTGCTGCACAACATGACATAGTTCCACTGGCTCTGGAAAGAATTCTCATGCAGTACCACATTAAAAATTACAAGGGAGTAAAGCATAAATTTACACTGAATTGTTTTTATTAAACTTCTAGGTGTAAATAATAGTACAAGAGAGATGTGACATGAACCATTGTGAGCATGAAATCGCACACAGAATAGTGTCAACATCATGCACTGATACCACTGCATAATTGCGCGCAGCGGTGCTCCGCCTTTGTTTCTACCTACACTCCAAACGGTGACCTGACGGTTGATCTCCCGATCCAATAAAATCGACTTCAAAATACCTTAATAAGTTGGTATATAAATATCAAACGAATTTATTTACATTGTCGATTTTTTGTACTTATACACTGGTATTTACAGTATACAGAGAATATTCTCGATGTATTTGAATGAAAATATGTTTTTTACTTTTGTTATCCGGCAGTATATCCTCTCTGCACACCCCTTTTGGGAACACTTAGTTATATTTTGTGTATGTAGGTATACCGTATTTTTTAATTAATGAAGATAATATTAGTGAATTCACTAATTTAAGGTTTCAAATTCCTGTAATATTCAAAAATCTGTTTCTGAAAAAATAAGAAAGTATACAGATTTAGGAAATGAAATTAAAAGAATTTGGCATTCTCAGACTATAAAAATATTAACTTTTGTTATTTCGGCTACTGGCATTATACCTAGCTCTCTTATTAAAAATTTAGGCATATTAGATTTGTCAAAGAATTTGTATATAAAAATGCAAAAATCAGTCATTTTAAATACATGTAGAATTACGAAAGATTTTTTAAATATTTATATTGAGGGATCAGTAGGATTTATCGGTCAAATTAGGAATTCCACAGAGCCGAACCCTCTGATATGAAAATATCTGGAGACGGTGAATTATATTCCCATTTAATAGTTTTGTAGATTAATGTGTTGTTCTTGTATTGTTTTGTATTAATTATACTTATATACAGTGAAACCCTCTTAAGAAGTTTACCAAGGGACCGGAAAAAAAAACTTCTTATGCGGGAAAACCTTATAAGTGGGAAAAATTGGGCCATTTGGTCTTCAAGGGACTGAAAAAACCAAACTTCTTAAGCAGGAAAACCTCTTAAGCGAGAACTTCTTAAGAGGGTTTCACTGTAATACACTTGCATAACGTGGATTTACTAGATGATCATTTATATGGAAAAGTGTATGAAAGGGTTTAGTTTTTCCTATGGGAAAAACTAAACCCGTTCCTGTAAATCTGGTGAAAAAAAATTAGGTTTAACTCTTTAAGTTAAAAAGAAAAAATAAATATACCGTATTTTCCCTAAACTGGCTGCATATTGTATATAAGTATGCCAGGGGGCCAACTGTTGGGAGTTCAACTGTCATGAAACCACTGCAAACGCATCATTTTCATTGTCTCTACCGCTATGATAGCCTGTGCAATTTGTTTGTAGCTTAGCGATGTCACAAAGCTTCCATGCCAAATCTCTCTTTGTTTATATTATATACGCTTCGAGGCAGTGTCAAGTCTCATTTTCAGGAATACATCATCATAAGTGTCTTGTTGTCTGTTATAGATTTAGAAATAGTTTCTGTCAATGTTCAAACATACATGTTAAAATTAAGAACTATATTCATTGATGTTTTATTTTATGTTACATTCCGCACTTTCTAGATTCATTATATTTATACAAAAAACCGCACTGTTTTCAAAAAAGTATTTTTTGTACATAGGTTAGTAACTATTATGTATTGTTAATATTATTATTATTTTTTAAAGGGTTGAATTTTTTTATTAGGTTAGTAGTAGTTTTACAATTTTTATGACTAAACTGTTTGGTTATTTCTGATGAATTTTAAGAATATTTTGTCAAGAGTTATAAAATTCAAATTTGCATAAAAAAAAGTTGCACTGTATGATTATTTTTAAGTATTTTTATTGTCTTAATTAATAGGTCGTTTCATTTGGTATTGTAATAAATATTATTTTTAAAATAACCTTTGTTTTTTTTTAATGTAAGACTTCTTTTAGGGGCATTACGACAGGATACTTAAATCTTTTTTAGACGAAAGTAACATTAATGGAAATGACGTTTGATTTATATTTCATCATATTAACGTCATAGTTATGGCAACCATGAGTGCGAAGCCTAGCAACGAACAACAAAACGTCAAAGCAACCTCAAATCCGAAATTTTTGATCCGAAAGACAGGGATGGCTTTGGTACAGATCCATAAATCTGAACATTAAATCGTCCGACCATTTCAGATATTTTTTGGTTGAAACGGATTCCATGACGGTAGGAACTAGTACCGAATAAATGAAACGCCTGACGTTTACTTTTTCCCGCGAGTAACTAAAAATGATAAGCGACTTGAAACATGTGTTCAGACGCGACGATTCGGTGTAAAACTCGAACGATTAGTAAAACCAAAATGGCGATAGTCATACTTGAACGACAAAAGTAGACGGGCTATCAACTTTCGCTAGCAACAAAAAAAGTTGATAACTTTGTTGACAAAGTGTTCACACGTGTCAATTAGCTTTTAACTGTCGAGTGGACCGACAAAAATCGCCTCGTGTGAACCGGCTATAAGTAAGTATAAGGTAAGTTCAATAGGTTTTTGTTATATTTTGTTGATTATTATATGATTTAACCTCTTGTAGGCCGCAGTCCCCCCGGCGGGTCCGGATTTTTGAAGCGATTTTGTCCCTTATGTATAAAGAAATTGTATGAAGAACAAGGTCAGAATCGCTTGGGCCATTCTCGTTCTTGACATAACGAAATACTGGATAGCGTCTAGCCACTCTGAATAATTCAAATTAATTCCCAATGACGCGCCAGGCATTAAAGATGGCGGATAAAATGGCTGCCGCTTGATAAAATGAATGGTGTCATATTCGAAGTCTATATATTTTTTCATTGTTTTTGATATAAATCCATTGTGGAAAGCATAGATTTGAGGGATTATTAGGAAGTTTGTTTTATCTACATTATTTTCATGTAATTTTTGTAATATATCATAAAAGAAATGTTATTATATAAAAATTTAATTCGTACGAAAGGTGAGAACTGTCAAATATTTTACGTCATATTGAAAAAATATACTTTTTGTATGTTGGCTTTTAACAGGTTTATTTCAAAGATATATAGGTTTGAAACAAATTCCATTTTCTAGAACTGGTGTACCTTGTTTTCACCCGATCAAAGTGTGTTAAAAGGATTTCACTGTAAATGTTTTAAATATCTCTTGAAATTGGCCACATTTTGGCCAGCAAACGGCTCGAGGTTGTTTGCAAATTGACCAAAGTGTGGCTAAAAACGCTTCAGTGGTTATTTGGGTAAAAAATAATAATGCTAATAAAGAAAAGATGTTTTTTTCAGATTAAACAATTTGACTGTTTACTGTACACACATAAATGCCTGCTTCATCTTAAGAACATAACAGTAGAAGTCTCTCAACGTAAAATAAACATATGGAAATCAAAATTTAGCATTCGCACTCGGTGATAATATATAAAAAATATCTTAAAGACCGCTTCCCTTCCGCACACGCATTCACACTTAATACAGATATAATATTCATATTGTTTAATACGGTCAATGATTCCTTAATACCGCCCAAGCGATGGACAAACACTATACAATCAAGTGGTACAAAAAACATTGCATTTTGATATAAAATTTTTGAATCTTTGCAAACAAAAATTGCATCACTTACAATAATATAAATTTATCTTACCAAAACTGTGTTGTTAATTTAATCGGGTCAACCAGAAACCAAGTTCAAATTGCTTTTTTAATAGGTAATAAATAGATATATTTGAAATTCATCAAAGTTTTGATTCCTTTAATTCCTCAGGCTTATTTGTTCCGCTTTTAAGAACAGCTCACATAGGTCTCATAGAAATCCTTACTGTCATGGTGAGAAATATGATCTAAACTGTGTTAGAAAGAGAAAACACCACACTTTATAATCAAATCTATAAGTTAAATACAGAAAAATTAAAATGTGCACCTCCATGAAACCAAAATTTTAGACTACAATTTGAGAAAAATGTATGAATTTTTTTTTTATGAAATGACAAAAAAAGTTGCACGAAAATAATGTTTATAATATATTTGTCTGATAAAATATGTGTGTTTTTCTTTTTTTTTCATTATCATTAATTTTAGTTTGAGCCATTTTCAAAACTCTTACAATCAAATTTTTTATTTTTTATTTCTAATAATAACATTTGAATGCGTATTTCATCACCTTTCAAAAACAGTTTTTAGTTTTCAGATACAGTCAGAAATATTCCATTTATTTGGATTTTATTGCAAAGCGGAAATTTTCTGACCTTCTGACAGATATGCCCGAGGGGTTATGATGCGACTTTCAAGCAATCAACAGCGGTATTAAAAAATCGTCGACGTAATACAGTAGTATCCCATCTTATAATAGACTAGGTGAATTAATAGTTTTAACCTATGGCAGATGTTATTAACTCGGCGACATCGGGGTTCGGGGAACGTGTGGTCAGTTGCATGGTCACACCGTCGCTGAGCGCCAGTCGAGCTCGGACAAGAATGTCCAAATTGCCACGGAAGAAACCGGCACACAGCAACGTGTGGACTGAAGCTCCGTCCGCCACACGCTCCGAACCTTCAGCGGGCATCAATCCTAGGAATGTCAAGATATTCTTAACGGCTTCTTGCAAAGTGGGCACGGTCGTCAGGGCGTACGTATCTTCCACCTCCACGTAACCTTCCGCATTGGAGTTTTCCCAGACGGCATTGAAGTTTACTTTCTTGACTCTTTGAATCTGATCGCTCAATACGACTTCCAAATCCTCCACCATGTATTCGTCCGAGTAACCTTCTTCGGAATCCGGGACGCCGGTAGTCGGGTCACAATCTTTGACCACAAACTTTAGCGTGACGCCAAACGAGCCAACACTCGATCCTAGATCTTCAGGGAAATGCAAAATAGAGAAGACGGTTCCTTTCTGATTGTATGGCAGCTTCTCGCAGGATACTTCTCTTAATAGCCTGTAGCCTTCAGGAATATCGAGACGAACTTGAACGTTCTCCAGCAGCTGGTCGCTCATTGTGTTCATGCAGTCGAATTGCAAGATCAGGTGCTGGGCGTAGACGTGTTTGATACATTTGACCGTGTACTCTGTTTCTGATTCGGTCAAGTGTACCGGTTCGGACGTCTTGAATAAGACTCCGCAGGTTGCGATGCCGGGTATGGAGTTGAGTTTCTCCGCGTAGGCTTCTTCTTTGGATACCTGTTGGGGCTTGGGCAGATTATTGGAGGTGATCACCATTCCCTCGATGGAGTTCTTATGCTGGGCTTCTTCCGCCAGGGACTTGGGAGTCGCGATCGGAACAGACTTCAAATCGAATGGAATGTTAATATCATTCGTTATGTGTTCCTTCAGCGCTCGCTCCAAGGCAGGGATAGACAACTGCGGGATCTCCACAATGTAATTATTAATCAGAGACTTATCTTCGTGCTCGAGGATACTGCTGTAGTATGTTGCACGGTCCCTAACCTCATCATCGGTGTCCATTTGACAACGCGCTAGCAGCACTCTGATGTTAGGCAGCAAATCTGGGCAAGCCGCTCCGAACTGAGACATGGCGGCAACCGCTGCTGCGCGAACCGTGGCGTTCTCCAAGATAACACGGTTATAGATGAACCTTATGTACCTGGAAGGCTGCTTTGTACGCGGTCCTTCCTTTCCCAGCAGATGCAAGATTCTCACTGCCAGGGAAGTGTGTTCGCAATCCTCTATAAACTCGCAAAGATGCGCCAAACCGGTTTCTTTAGCCTCGCTGTTTTCCTCGATGATTGTGATGATGGTGTCGACGATGGACGCTTTGTACTCGAGACCGCCTTCATCGCGCAGCATTCCCGATAGGAAACTCATCAGAACGGAATGTTTCCGTGGGAATTTAAGGCACAAAAGAGTGATTGCTTGGACAACGACGATTTTGAATTCATCAGAAATCTCGGAAACGAATGTCGCGATTTGTTTCATGAGCCGATCTACGGAGCTTTCGGCGCCTGTTTTGAGGAGTGTTGTGATGGCGAGGGTTGCGATGGATCTGTTGGAGTCGGTGATGAGGTTTTCCAGGTCGAGGTTGCAGGCGGTGACGACGGCGGGGTGTGTCATGGCCACCTTGTTGAGGGTGCGGACGGCTGCGAAGCGCAAGGTGGGTTTGGGGGAGCCGCAGAACAGCTGAAGAACGCTAACGGCCGGGGCCAGCTCGCGGGATGTGTTCCTCTTGAGGTTGACGAGGGCGTGTGCCGCCTCGTATATGACCATGTCGGACTTGTGGCGGAGACACGACTCGATGAACTCAAACAGCTGTGTGTTGACGGGTCCTCCTGGAAAGTAAATAATCATATCAAACTCACCACAATTGGAATATTATCTGGTCCAAAATTTAGTTTTTGGCAAAATTAGTGCATATTTATGAATATCGAATTAATGTATATATATTTTTTTTTTGGAATAGACAAAAAGAAATAATATGTGTTGTGCAGAAGACTACCTTATTTGTAATACTAAAAACCTCCTCAATTCTCTAAACGAATGAAAGTTTGAGACAATATTGGTTTAGGTCTCTGGACATCTAGGAATTGAAGATAACGAGAAAACCGTTTCTCTCATTAAACTTGAAATAATCTCTGGTTCTATTCCTTTAGATTTTAGAATTCCTATATCTAACGTCTACTCTGTTCTAAAATCCAACGTGTCTCGTTCCTGGGAAGAAAATTGGACAGATACGAAAACCCAAGCTGGATCTTTCTATGCTGGAAAACAAAATCATATTCCAAGTAAACCTGGTCAACGGGAAAAAAAATCCAAAAGATTTATTTCCTGCTTCTCGACAATGAGAATTGGTCACTGCTCTACTGCAGCTCATTTGTTTAATGTATGTTTACAAATTTGTCGAATACATAAAAGAAAAGATAATTTTGTGAGCAAGCGATATCAATAGACAAACAGAAAGAGGGCGATCAGGTGGGAATATCAGAAGGTTTGGCTTCATTGGATACCATGTCTCACTGTAAAAATCTATAATACAGAAACATATTTGCTTATATCTGTCTTGTATAAATCAACACTTTGAGATACTTTTGTAAACACAGTTATTCCTCACTAGAAATACAAGAAAACTATTTTACGTTGCAATTCATATTATAAATCGAAAAATCACAGGATATTATAATTGTAGGATTTGTGGGTCTATAAACAACATATGGGCATCAGGATGGCCTTTCAAAAGAAATTTTTCCTTTCGAATGCTGTAAACTTGAAAAATTACGACATCTATCCAATGACATTATAATAATACAAGACATGTCATATCGAACAAAAAATGTAGCGCCACTTGTGGAAGAATATGTATGTACGGATGAAATAGCTATGTCAAAGTTAAAGTATGTCCACTGGATCTATTTCGGTGAAACCACACGTGTTGTCACAGCAATCAAGCTGTCAAAAATTTAAATCGAAGAAATACACAAATAAAATAAAGAATTATTAATGAATTAAATCATCTTGGTACCTACTTTATCGCTTCTCTGATATGATTTATGCTCATCAGTTCCAATTTTGAAAATTAAAAGTTCATTGAACTCAAATAATTTGAACTGATTACAGAGCTATAGAGGTAATACAATTACCGCAGGCAGCTTGTGTCTTATGTTGATTTTTAATAATAACAGTGGAACCTCATATGATGAGCGTAATTTGTTCCAGAATCTTACTTGTAATGCGAAACATTTGTTAATCTAAACAATTTTTCACATATAAATATGACTAACATTGAGAATCGAAATGGCAATACCTGTGTTTAGTGACCAAATCTGAATAGCCGACAACTTCCCCGTCTTCCTCTTCCAAATTTACTTCCCCCACCACTCCAATCAGCCTTACAATATCTCCAATTGAGGATGCAATCAATTGCAATACGTACCGTAATTATCTTCCTCTTCGATTAGTTCACACGCCATCCGAATCAACATGCACAGTGCGTAGGGGGAGCGCAGGTTGGCGTGCGTCAGTTTCCCCACCAGCTTGGTGACGGCCAGACGGTCAGAACGACGCACGTGATAGAGCACACCCAGTGCGTGATATTGCACCATAATGTTGTCCGAGTTCAGGGCCTCCTGTAATTATAACAATATAAAAATGTTCAGTATACATTTTTGGCTTTGAATCAAGTATGTATCTTGGAGACTACCGACATTTGATAGATCTGCACGGAGATTCGTACTCATTGCCGACATTTCTCCCGCTACGAGCCGGGCAAGGTTGTTGCCATTCATATAAATTTTGAATTTTCTGCTGTACAGAATATAAATAAATAACAATGTATGTACAGTTTTACGCAGCATAACGTTCATTGGTCAAATATTTATATAACACTTTTCACATGAATATATTTACAAATAATATCGCCTACTTTAGCCCCATGACCCAAATGTGTCGACTATATAACAAGATAGATTGTGCTGAAGTAGATATTTTCGTCGAAAGTTTGTACAAATTCAGAAAAAAAGTTCTGGCGCTGTTAAAAAATATTAACTAATTATAATGTGTCAATTATCTCTCTATGCATGCCTCTCGTATTTCTTGTGCCTCTTGCTACTCATTGTAATATGTTACTTGAGTGAGCTTGTATATAATTTTGTATTTTTATTTGTGATGTTTTTGTTTTACTAATTGTATGTACCTTTATTTAACCGCTTGGGCACATAAGCTTGTTTTCACGACAATTTAACGTAGGTAGTAGGAATGACGTATGCCCCGCACCTGAGTTTTTAATTGTTTGTAATTGTAGATTTTTTTAAATTGTTTAATAACTGAGTTTTTATAACTGGATTATTCTCACGTAAGAACATCTGTAAAACCCAGTATAAATAAATAGATATAAAATGCATTGTACATATAGTTTTGTATTGGTGATTGACGAACAGGTGGATGAAATCTGTTACAATAGTAGGTCTAGTCTGTAATTAAAAGTGAGATAAAGCATTGTAGAAATATATCATAAATTTGTATAGTGCCCATAAGGTGGTTTTTCACAAAAACGGCACTACATATCGACCCTTTGGAATAACAAGGTTCCATCTGTTGCGGAAACATCACGCGGTTATGGGATCTATGGTAAGCTACCTTAGAGTTCATTATCGAAATACGTTAAAGCAACAGATGGAACCTTGTTATTCCAAAGGGTCGATATACAAATCATCCAAATACTGGCTGAACCACTAAACAAGTCCGAACCCACTGTTTTAGTAGAGTTCATTAGTAGCCGCAGAAATGTTGTACCGTTGGAGCCAAGATGCTACTCTAAAATTCTTTATTTTTTTATGCTATTAATTCATTTTTATATCCATAGTTCTTTCCTTTCATCTCACTAATTTCTTTTTTTTTACATTGGCTCTACACAGGAGGCCCTGAGGGAAAAAAAATCTGCCAGGGCCTATGTCATCTTTGAAGATGCTGTGTGGAGGGTCTTGTAAGGGAAAGGAAGGAGAGGAAGTCCTGGGAAGGAAAAAGGTTTGAGGGATGGGGAGGAATCTGAGGATCAATATATCCAGGAGTGATGGACGTGTGAAGCCATCCCTCCTACTGCGGTGCAAGGCGATGGGTCAAGAGGATCCGGTTGGAGAGATCAAAAGGTCTTCCCCAACCAGTATCTCCCGATCCAGCCTGCCACGCAGTTGGTCGGCAGACGCATCCGCCCCCAACTCAAACCTAACCCCATGAACTCGGGCACCCCTGTTAAGTTTTTTTTTTTTTTATATAGTTAATACCTCACAAGAGTCCCAACTGCTCCTCGTCTGGAGCCAGTGAGTCTATGGCACCCCCAATTAAAATATGTTATGAGGCTGAAGGTAAGTAGGGAAGGGAAGGAGACGAGGAAAAGGAAGGTGGGGAAGTACCTGGCTATTCAGATCTAGTCACTAAACACGGCTAAAGCCGTTTCAAGCGAAGTTTCAATTCTGAATGGTGGGCAATACTAAGAATATCTTCCACTCTGGAACGTGCCACAAATATACTATATATTATTTTAAATAATTAATTGTGAAATAACACAAATCAATTAAATAAAATTTATTTGCGCACGCCGGGTTCGAACCCGCTTTGGAATGGAAGTCTAACGCTCTACCGTTGGACTACGCCGGCCGTCACTAAAAGTAGTGAACAACTAGGGGTGACCTACGGCAGAGGTGTTGGCTGTCCAATAAATGGTACCCTGCCCGCCTCCCAAATTGATTCTTCCACCTCTACTAAAATAAGCATTACAATCAGCTTAATTAGCGTATTTACTTTCTTGCGTTGCAGCCCATATTCATCGTTCATCGCCTCATTCATCTTCAATGCGCCACTCACTGTACTCTACTCGACCGTAATGTGAACACTTTTTGGTCAGTCAAGTAGCGAGTAACTAGTAGCCTAACTAAAGGACGAGCGTAGTACGAACAAGCCTTAACAGTTTATTTTTCTTTGTTAAACTTGTAATCTTTAATCACCCAAATACCTTACTTCAAAAGCCATAAAGATAAATAGATAAGCTTGTCATTATTTTAATGCTTCTGTTACTTTTTAGTAATGTTGGATGTTTTACATAGAGCTTTCTAGGGAGTAACCTACCCACTATACAATGGCGCAGGCCCGTGAAAAATCACAGATTAGTCAATAATTCTTGACAAAACAGATCCAATTTTTAAAATGACAAATCCGAGATCATTGAACCAAAATTAGTATTTTTAATTAGATACAATATTTAAATTTCTTTATTTATATATTTTGAAACTAGCTTCTGCCCGCGACTTCGTCTGCGCAGGATTAGTACTTCGAGTAGCCTATTTTCTTTTCCTAGGTCCCATCTAGGAATATAACAAAATTCTTAACCCATTTATTTAAAATATCTGTAATTCTTGATTCGATTCAAAGTATTAGGCGAGTACTTCAAATGAATTCACCAATTTAAATATTTTCTAAAATAGAATTTTGATTTAACACATTGTTTTGCAAAATGTCATTTTCAAATTTTGACATTTTATATTAAACAGTAGATAATTATTATTTTTAATATATGGAATATAGCTAGCTCTATAAATTATAGCCTATATGTTTTTCAGATGTAAGAGCTATATTATTATAAAATTTAATTAAAATCCATTCAGTAGTTTTTGCGTGAAAGAGTAACAAACATCCATACAAACTTTCGCGTTTATAATATTACTAGCTTTTGCCCGCGACTTCGTCTGCGTAGGATTAGTACTTCGAGTAATCTATTTTCTTTTCCTAGGTCCCATCTGCGTTTATACCAAAATTCTTAACCTATTTATTTAAAATATGTGTAATTCTTTATTCGATTCAAAGTATTAGGTGAGTACTTCAAATAAATTCACTAATTTAAATATTTTCTAAAATAGAATTTTGATTTAACAATCATTGTTTTGCAAAATGTCATTCTCAAATTTTGACATTTTCTATTGGACAATAATTATTATTTTCAATATATTGAAAATAAATAGCTAGCTTTATAAATTATAGCCTATAAGTTATTCTGATGTATGAGCTATATTATTGTGAAGTTTCATTAAAATCCGTTCAGTAAATTGTGCTTGAAAGAGTAACAAACATACATACATCCATACAAACTTTCGCGTTTATAATATTAGTAAGATAAGATATGTAAGATGAAGTGAAGGCACTTACATACAATAACATTATTGCAATTCGCTATGTTTGGTGTCTAAGCAGGGGTACTCAAGTTCATGGTACGAGATTTGCTTCTCTGTTTAGACATATTTCCAGTAGTTTGAGATTCAAGAAACTGACATATTTGGCTGCTGGGCTCGAAACATATTTTTGTTGTTGGATGTAATTTCTATTGCACAAAACAAATATCTGATCTACACTGATAATATCAATAATTCCACTAACCGCCGCACTTTTAGGCACAGATTATGGAAATTACACTTCAATTGAATACTTACTACAAGAAACAACTAATTACATGCACAAGATAGGTTGTTAGGTTCTTAGTTTGGGTAAACTAAGTAATTCATGTGTATTTAGATTGAAACAAAATTCAAGCATTTATGTCAAAAAAACAACAAAAAAACATTTAAAATTTTTCATACTTAAAATTTTTAAATAGAATAAAAATGGAATTTAATGCATCTTTTACCATCTATCGAAACATAATCAGTTCTTGTAGTAATTAAGTTAAAATACAGTGTATACTCCTAAATTTGTGCCTAATAAAAATGCGACCGTTAGTGGAATATTTACCTAAATATCTAATCTATACCGACAATGTGAGTAATTCTTATGAACACCTTTATTATATCATTTTGACGAGTAAATGACACTGTAATTGCATGATCAACTGCTTTACATTTAAAAGTAAGTAAATTATACAGCAAAATAGTCAAATAATGAACGAAATGTAAACAAAGTTAAAATATAGTGATCAAAATTGACATTTACCATGTCATTGCGTAGGTAACCTTTCACATTGTGATATTTACCTATTAGTGATACCGTTGAACTTATCTGGGTTATTAAATGCAGTAATTATGTTAATAATATAGATGATCCTACCTGAGCCTCATTTGCCCATCGTCTGACGAGATCATTGGACGTGGAAGTGAGGTGCAAAGCTGAAACCAGCGCCGCACTGCTCACCGCCGGATTCCGGTCAACAATGGCTTGCTTCATGTATCGCTCGATGCTTTGCATCATGGTACTGTCTGTGATGCTGCACAGGGCCCTTATGGCCGCGGCCCTGTACAGATCCTCGTGCCCGGTCATGTCTTTCGTCAGCGAAGAGGTGACTATGATGACATCATCCGCAATCGAACTCAACTCCTTGATTCCGAGGTAAACCATCCTTCTCAGTATCACGTCCTTGCTCTGGAAGAGCTTGGTCATTGCGAAGAAGACCTCGGTAGCCTCTTGAGTGCTGAGGACTTCGCCCTGGTTGATGAGGTACAGTATTTTCGTCAGGATAAGTGTACATTTTCTGTGATTGACAGGCGTCTCGTTGAAGTATCTAGCTTCCTGCAGAACGCTGGTCTTCTCGATGTTTTGGAAGGGATTGCCGCCGCCTTCCTCCTCCTCCTTTTTGTCGCGCCTGAAGGAATTCATCCTCGAGGGAACGTGGATATTATTTGGAACTATGAATTGACAGATACAAGTATAGAAAATATTGTACAAGTTAACACGTCAGCCGAGCGGCCGAACATTTCACGGGTGCCAACTTCAGGAAATGTAATTATTCGACGAAAACAGAAAACGAAAGCACTTTGAAGTTGTTAAGTTTGGCAAAGGTAATTAAGTACCCCCAGATGTCACTTTAATGCGGGGTGTTATTGAACACATACAATTTTTTTTGCGATTCAATGACCAGCTAAAGCTTATTAGTTATTTACTGGTCATACCTGAAGTTATAAATAATGAGACACTTGAGATATTTTTGATCATTGCTTCAATGTCTACATTAACATCTTTCACAAAGTAATCTCTGTTCTCCTAATCCCACTTCAGATAAAAATTCACAGCTCTGCTGGGTTGCTAACATTTTATTATTTTATGTAATTAGTTTTTGTCCCCCTTCTTCGCTGGTCATCAGAATAATATATTATATATGTAGAAATATTAAAGAAATTGTTTATGGTAAGCTTTTCAATAAATTTCACACACAGGTTTTTGGGAGAGGTGTTCAGGATATCAGAAAAGGAATAAATTCTAGGAAATATATATACATGTATACAGCGAAAGTTTGCACATAAATAATCGACGATCATCCTCTTTCTTCTCATGCGTCTTACTAGAACGATGACGTCACATACAACCTCTCGCTGGGACTAATATACAATAACTTCCTTTGAAACCTACAGTTGATATGACGGAAACTTTAAAAATTGTGTCTTTTCTATTTATTTTTGTGCAACACCTCATAAAAGCTTTGTATCAGTAAAACTTTATAGCTACCCGATTGGGCGACGTTGCGAGGCAGGTTAAGGAAGGTGCTGTAGAAGAGATTTGTTAATATGGGTAATCCAATAAAAAAAAATCAACATAGTCAATAGAATAAAACAATAAATACTTTATTTACCTTAAAAATAAAACAAAATGAGAATTACATTATTGCAGCCTATAAATATTACATTTCATGATTCAACAATGCATTAAAATACTTCATTAAATATTTTCTTTCGTATTTGAAAACTTTGTTTATTCGTAAGACAATAATAAAAAGTACGAAAGATTTTGTTGAATAAATAATAATAACCATATTCCTCGTTGGTAGGTCTATAAATATTTAAATCCAAATAACACTAATAGAATTATGTATATTTTACAGCTATTAATACAGAAATGACACTTTTTTCGTGCGAGATATACTGTCTAGAATGGTAATCCAAATTTTATGATTAACCCTTACAATCCTGGCCATATTAGCACAATCTATCGCACCACGGTATGTTTCAGCATGCGTGTTTTAATGAGACCACATGTTATAATGCGACATTCACATACGGGGATAGCCATTGATGGATCCCACGTATCGCAAATCCTGTAGAAAAGTGTCGTAAATAAAAAAATAATCATTTTACAAGAGTTTCTGTCGAAATACTAGTGACACCTTGCGGAGATGAAGTGATCTAACTTAAATACGGTTTTCGTGGGGCATAGATAATCACAATCACTTTACTTTTCAGAGATAAAATGTAAAATAGAAACTTTTGACTCGCAACACTTTTCTACAGGTGTGTTAACATAATAATTCAACAATGAGACATTACGTAAATCTCATATTGTAATAATAAATAATAATCTAAAAAGTTATATTATAAGTATATTATATTGTATTTAAAATCTAATAAGTATTATGTTTTTTGATTAATAATTAGCATGTAATTTAAAAATAACAAAATTCAAAAAAGTTTAAAAATGCGCATCTTTAGAATTGAAGTAATTATTTGGAATAATAATTACTATGCCAGCTTAAAAAAGTAAACAACTTTTTTTTTTTCACCAGATTTACAGGAATGGGTTTAGTTTTTCCCATAGGAAAAAATATAGTACTATTAAATCTAAAATAATTATTGGTAATGGAATAAAAATAAAACGAAATGCCTTCTTTTGCACAAGTCACATAAATACGTACAATCTATTATGTTTGATAAAATAAATGTATTAACCCCTCAGGCTTTTCGATTTAGCAAACAAACAACTATAACTCGTTGAGTCGATTTTTACACTTTTGCAAACAACTCATTTGGTCTCATAGAAATCGTTGAATCCCCCTTAGCGCCTCCGCCCACTCAGGCAACTGAAAACTCTCAACTGCCAACTGTCTTTGTATGACAATGTGATGGCCCGCACACTTCACAATCACACAAAACCCCGTTGTCAATGGTAACGCAAGCGGTGACTTGCGACCATCTTGCGACTGTCACGGCTGATTGCCCTGGGCGGCCGTTGTCGTGGTGAGAAATATGATCTAAACGGTGTTAGAAGGATAAAACACCACACTTTATATTCAAATCTAAAAGTTAACCACAGAAGAAGTAAAATGTACACTTCTATGAAACCATTCCGACAGGAATTTGAGAGAAAATTATGAAACCCTCTGAATTTTTAATTAATTATTTTTATATAAAAATGACAAAAAAGTAAGGTGACTATAATGTTTGTAATACATTTGTCTAATAAAATATGTTTTTTTGTAGCCAATAATTTTAGTTCAGTGTTTAAACTAAAAAACGTAATGTAAGCCATTATAAAAACTTTTTTGTTTGCATTAAAAATTTAAATATTAAAAAAATTATGCGTTGATATATAAATAATCAAATTTGAAGTGTATTTCACCACCGTTAAAAACAGTTTTGGAATATGTTCAGAAATATTACATTTATTTGGATTTTATTGCAAAGCGGAAATATACAAATTCTTTGACCTTTGACGTCTTTGAGAAATATACAGTCAATATGCCAAATGCCCAAGGGGGTAAGACAGACAAAAATAATATACTTTTTATCCAAATTATCAGTTTTATCTCCCACATCAAGAGTGCGCTATGGGAGTATTGCATTCAATGCATCAATTAACCTTTACAACGCAATCTATCCTATCATGCAGCACAATTTGACAGTGTATGTGTTTTAGTGATACTTCACATAAGGGGCATTGATGTATCACATATGAGACATTGATGTATCACATATGTGACAATGATGTATTACATATAAGACATTGATGTATGACATATGAGACATTGATGTATCACATATGAGACAATGATGTATCACATATGAGCCAATGATGTATCACAAATGAGACATTGATGTATCACATATGTGACAATGATGTATTACATATAAGACATTGATGTATGACATATGAGACATTGATGTATCACATATGAGACAATGATGTATCACATATGAGCCAATGATGTATCACATATGAGACATTGATGTATCACATATGAGACATTGATGTATCACATATGAGACAATGATGTATCACATATGAGACATCGATATGTATCACATATGAAAAGCCGCCGAAGTATCACATATGTGACAGCACTGTCTTTCAGGTTAAGAACCCGTTCAAGCATTAGCAAAATGTGCTTAAGATAATGTAAAAATTTTGCCACTGAACAAATTATAACCAAAAACTACTGATTTATCACACTTCATTCTGCAGATGTCATCAATTCTTTGGTGATAAGATCAATAAGTAACGGAAAGTTATAATAAGTAATACAAGTGTGACACGCCCATTGCTACTAATAAAAGGCATAAATAGTTGTTGTTTTTTTAAATAGTGATATTTCCATGACAGAATGATTTACTGGTAATTATGTCGCCTGCGCGCCGCTCGCTGTTTGTCGAATCTCATTTCCATCTCTTCCAAGACCTTCGGAGTGTAACGCACCACCAGCTTCACGGATCCTGCCGCCTGCTTCAACAGTTCCACAGCTCTTTCATGATTTTCTCCTTCCACAGATACTCCATTGACAGACAGCAACTGATCACCTCTTTTAAGTCCTCCATGTCTATCTGCCACTCCCCCGGGTATGATGCGGGATATATAGATAGGGCTGTTCTGTTCCTTGCCCCCCATGACGTTGAAGCCGAGGCCCTCTTCGGTTTTAGGGAGTTCTACGACTCTGGGATGAGCGTGTCCCTCCGAGGCTGCAAAAGCGGCAACCGTGGCTTTGGCGGTCGCTGACGCGCGGATATCGGCAGATCCCTGGATATCGACTGTCTCGTAGACATGCTCGTATACTTCTCTGACTGCATTCAGGAAATCGCTCTGCAAAACCTTTTGCAAGGCCGCTAATTTCGTAGCTGGAACCTCTCCGCTTTGCTGAAGTTTTTCGAGAAGCTCGATCGATCGCTTGATGTCTCTTGCAAGAGTCAACGGCTCCGCGGCGGTACCCATTTCGATAACTTTATTTTACACGATATTTGTAATGTAAAGTTTTTTTTATCGCACGGGATGTTTACGTGTGATGAATATTCGCAAATAACGATTAGCAATCGCAATTTGACAGTTCTATTGACATAATAAAGTGGCCATTTTGTATTTTCTGATCGGACTACCAACTGAAAGATTCTAAACAAAAATAAAGTTCCTACTTACAGTACCTAGTACCTACTACCTACTCATTTCTTGGGCATAACTTCGATACCTACGGATAATTTATCTTGTGGGAAATAAAACAATAATATTTTCACAATCTCTAATACCTGCTTAAATGAGAATATAAAAACGATGCGAAATATATATGTTCTGAACCTTATTATTAGCTACTTATTTTCTTAAAGAAAGTGTGCGTGATGTAAAGTTTATTTATAATAAGACGATCGCTGAACTCCGTGGGTCTTTAAGTTGCTCTTTAACCCTGCTAAGGACGCTAAGAGAGATATTTACGTCTGTCCAGTTAGGACCCCTGACAAGATAAGCCAACTGATATCATTACTAAAAATTACCGAACTGTCGGCCCTTATGATCGGCCCCATGGCCCAGAATTTCAGCTGACTCCGTAAATATCTCCATCAACAATTCTTACAAAACCTTCATAAATAGGTGGGATATGATTTTAGATTTTCACGGCCAAAGGTATTTGTTATTTATTTTTGGGGTGTTATGCCGTGTTGCGCTACCTCCTTCTTTAGCCAACGTTACGGACAACACTGACAACTTGTAATGGTAAATACATACTGGGTCGAAGTACGTATGCATCGCTACGCCTAACAATATCTGGGCTACTTAGCAACCATACATTTTCTATGAAAATTTATGTTTTAGAATCACATTGCCACACGCATCGCGACGTGCGATGTCTGTGACCATTTTCATAGAAAATGTATGGTTGTTAAGCATTGTTAGGCGTACCGATGCGTACGTACGTCGACCCGGTATGATTCTACCTTAACGCTGTCCGAAACGTTGGCTAAAGAAGGAGGTAGCGCAACACGGCATAACACCTTCGTATAGATATTTAAGTTCTTGTCTATTCAAGAACATTATAGTTATTAACTGAGTTAAGAGATTGTTACATTTTTTTTCACTAGACACAATAATACTACCCTTTTCAGGATGAGTGAATATATCTTAACAAAATTTATGTAAAAAAAGTATTTGGTAAATCTAAATAAAAGCAAGGAACAGGGTAATATGAAGAGAGCACAAAAAAAATATTATTTAACATATTATAGTATTTTTATTATGAACATACACAAAACACGTGCATACATCTAGAGTTTAAAGATCCAAGTACCATGTTTTTAAAACAAATAAAATATATCGATCTATAAATTAAACAAATATTTTTAACAAATCACTTATAGTGTTTTTGCATATGTCTTTTTAACGAACCCTTCTCCTTGCAAACAAAAGCGCATCTATTACACGAGAATGGTTTCTCCTCGGAGTGTACCAAAGCATGTTTATTTAGATACTCATTTCTGGTTGTCGAGAAGTCACACTCGTGACACTTAAACGCACGAGTCGTCGAGTGACAAGCCATGTGCTTCGTCAAACTACCGAGCGACACAGAAGTGTACACACACAGATTACATGTAAAGGGTTTCAATCCGGTGTGCAAAAGCAAGTGGTTTTTCAAGCTGTCTTTCCGAGAGCATGTGTACTGACATTCCGAGCACGAATATGGCTTGACTTTGCTGTGTTTGAGCTGATGCGATCGCAACCCATCGGAACGGACGCACGTATATTTACAATCGGGACATTTGAACGGTTTGGTTCCATCGTGAGACATCACATGTTGCCTCATTGTCACTTGCTTCAGACATTGATAGTTACATTTATCACATGAGAACGGTTTCGTATCGCTGTGCGTTAATCTATGCAATCGTAACCGCGCTGTTTCTCTACAGGTATATTTGCAGGAATCACAAGCGTATAATTTTTGTCCGGAATGAATTAATTTATGTCTTTTTAGGCTTGATAATTGTGTAAAAGTAGATTCGCAATCTGTGCAAGCGTATGGCCGTTCACCTTTATGAATTCTTTTGTGCTTTACCTGTCCCCATAGAGTTTTGAATGATAAAGAACACTGGTCACATTTGTAGCAATCATTCTCGGCATGCGATAATTTGTGAACTTTTAAATCGGCAAAGTTGATGGTTGTGTAACCGCAAGCGTAGCACGAATACGGATTGTGTTTTACTTTGTGTCTTCTCAGTTGATTTCTATTGGGAGTTACAAAGTTGCACGAATCACATTTATAGATTTTACTGCATTTGATTTTTGGTATTCGCTTTCTTATGCGCTTCGGTTTTTTAGAGGCGTCTCTATTCAGAAACAAATCAGAATTCAAACTAAGATTACTCGTATCATATGGATACCTCAAACTATTCGCATAGAAGTTTACATCTTCATTCTGAGCTGTACCTCCAGATATTACCGAAAAGAAGTCTTCGAAATCTGCATCATTTTCTATTTTAACCAGTGCCGTCTCTATATCTAAGATATTATCCTCTAAAATTTCATTCTGTACACTATTTGAACGTTCTGTACTGAAATCAGCAAATTTCGATGCAGTTGAACTAAGTTCCATTTTTTTTAAAGAAGTAGGATTATCTGAAAGAAATAGTAAACATTTAGAAAAACTAAATGCGAAAACAATATTGCGTAATAGCTCAAAATCGTATATAATTAAATAAAAGTCCGTCAAAGCTGAAAGTAAATACGAGATTCATTGAAAATATTCGCAATATTACGTTGTTTTTTCACAATTCCTTTAAGCCTCCTTAAAATTAAAAAGGAAAAGATTAACGAAAAGTTGTCATGCATTATGCGCTTAAATTCACCTTCTATCAATAAAATACGTCTCCATTTCTGTTGTATTGTTATTCTGAAATGTATTTCTACTTTGTAGGTCAACAAAGTTCACTTTTCTATAAAATATTTGACAGCTATTGACAGTTATGTACGGTGTAGCCAGCACATAAGGAAATCTTTCCCACTATTTCGACTGTCCTACTTATTTCGAATGGTTTATTATTTATTTGATTTAAAAATAACTTTATTGCATTCAATTTATTCGATGATTGCAAATTAGTTTTTTTAATTCAAAATACATACGGGACGATTTTACTAAATCAAGTTATTTTTGGGTCCACTAATATTTTTCCCTACAAGGCGGTACCTAGTTTTATTTTAGGGAAAAAACATTTTTTCAAGTAACCGTCGAAATGTTTATATTTTTTTCATTGGTCTGTCAGAAAATTTTTGCTGTCGGCAGGGGGGTATAACTCCGATCCAAAACTTCAACCGTAACGAAGATGCGAAATCTCCATGACTGTGTGACGTAATATCTGTATGGACCAATAGGAAATTTTTGAATTTCTATGGGAAAAACTCTTGACAACTGAGCGCTATAATAATATCAAAATGGACGCTTGCAACGCACATTCACACCAATACGTTCGACGCAAATGTGAAAATACTTATATAAATTAATAAATATCAGTGCCGTGTGAAGTTTGCACACTTGAATATATTGATTACCCGATTTTGAGAACATTTTGCATGTATTTGAGGCTAATACTACATGAAATGGCTCATTTCGAGATCGAGTGCAAAATGCGTATTGGAAAGTAAAGCACTGTCCACCAAACTTCCTAAAATCAGACACACCATCCTCGTGAAAACAGGATTTATTGACCAAAGTGCAGGTACAAATAATATTGATTATTTATATGAAATTCTAAGCTCATTTCGTACTGTTATTTTTCTAGTTGAGGAGGCATGAAATATCAAATTTTTATCATAATGTGAATAATTGCAGCCATTTCATAATGTCGAAGATACATTCATTTGCACAGTTTAATCCTGTTTTCACTTATTTATCTTACTTTGTTTTGATATGTCAGATGTGTTTCATGATGCTCATTGATGCACATCTAAAAGCAATAATTTAGCAATTTAGTGATGACATGATTGTTGTAGGTATGCAGGACAGTAACGTTGTGGTGTCGTGTCAAGAGATTGGGGCCTGCACAGGAGAACCAAGGAAGAGTACTCCATGGACTGGACGCGACAAGAACAAATCATTCTCAGTACGTTTACTTTTCTATTCTGTACTTTATATTTGCACTGTTTTTTATATTTTTATTAGTATTAATAAATTTGTTCTTATCTTTCAGTGGGATCTGAACTGACAAAACTCAGATAAATGCAGATAACTTCATTAATGTAGGACTGAATGACGTTGGCGCTAACAAAAAATGTCCAAAGAAGCGAAGCTAGCAGTCCCAAATAGAGTGCTGGTTCCTACCTTGATGTAGTGCAGTGAGGCATGGAACTGGCAGAGGAATGGCAGAATGATGAGAGTAGACTGAATGCTGTCGAAATGAGATCCCTGAGGTGTATGTGTGGTAAAGCCATGTATGATCGTGTGAGAAATGTGGAGATCCGCCAATAATGCAAGGCTGATTAATGTAAGAGTAATGAATAAGATTAAGAAAGGGACGCTCAGATGGTTTGAGCGAATGAACAAAGAAAGGAGTGTAAGGAGAATATGTGAAAGGTAGAAGTTGGGGACGTCCGAGGAAGACATAGCATGATCGAGTGAATTAGATACTCAAGTCGAGCCATGTCAAGTCAGAATTCTAGAAGAGTATGTATGAGACGATGTATGAATGTAAATTAGATAAAGAATGTGTTCCAAAACTGGGTTGTTTTCTACTACCTACCCCTGCGGAAATGGCGTGATGGTTTGTTAGTCATTCTTGTATTTTCTGTTTCTACCTGTTTAAAATAAAATACTAAAACATATAACTGTGAGTTTTCATTTTTGTTCTGAGGGAGCATTTTGATGTTTCCACATTTAAAAAAAATAATATTTTAGGCTGGTGAATTGCGTAGATACCGAAAGAGAACTATATTGTCTATGGTCACACCCTTTTTTGGGTTTTCCTCTATCCTTGTCGATGGTGTGTGTGACGTCATATCTATAGGGCAAAAAAAAAAGTATCAAATTATTGCCAAGTCTATGCTAGTCTATGGTTAAATAGCGTCGAAAGTGTCTCTATACAAAAAGCGGGAAGTTATCAATCTATAGATTGGTTCATTTATGGCTGTCGGTTCGGCGAAAAAGTAATACTTATCGTTATTTCTTGTGGTTTTATATCAGTTTTTTGCACAAAAGGTTTAAATTTGCAATCCAGGAACAACAATTTCTTAGTTTACACACATTGAAAGTATAATCCGCGGAAAATATCAAGAATTTCAGTCATCCTAACCATGTATAGAAAATAATGTGTTGTGTTTAAATTTCATGGAATTATATATTTACCTAAATAAACATCAGTATGGCTGCCAATAATTCTATATTATACATTGTACCTAAAGAAGATGCCATCATTGTCAATGAATGCAATGTTAAGATAAAGGAAGAACCAATAGACGTAAAAGACGATTTCGAAAGCAGTCCTGTCTCATTAGACACAATAAAATGTGAATCGAGTGAAAATGAAATGATTTTAATGAAACCAGGAACAATAAAGAAAGAAATTTGTGAAGGATTGAATTCAGAAATAAATGAACCGCTTGATTATTCTAAAGTAGTGAAATCAGAAACAATAGAAAGTGATTCAAGTGATAAAAAAATGATTTTAAATTCGAATGATACAAAAGACCATCAAAGTGATTCAAAGGACAATGCAAATGAAACAAAAGATGTAGACACGAGAGACAAAAATGGCTTCTTCCAATGCGGAATTTGTGATTACAAAAGTAAATTTAAATCCACGGTAAAGCGACACAGGCTGCTTCACTCAGATTTAAAACCATTCACGTGCAAAGTCGTTAATTGCGATTTCTCTACAAGACTCCAATCAACAATGAAAAAGCACACAAATCTACATTTAAAAAAGGACACTACTTATCATTGCGCTCAATGCGAATTCAAATGCAACGATTTCTTTGAATTAAAAGCCCATAGACTGACCCATCTAGCGAACCTTTACACCTGTGAAGACTGTATTTACACAAGCAAAAGTATCCATCTGTTAAAAATACATAAACGCGTACACAAAGAACTCAAACCTTTTGCGTGCAATTTATGTTCATATACTTCTACAACCATGAGTAATCTAGCCAAACATAAAAACATCCACACGGATTTGAAACCGTTTCAATGTAACATTTGCGAATACAGATGTAAAGACCTATCAAAGTTAAAGTTGCATCTACGAATACATTCCGATGTGAAAGCGTACGCTTGTAATCTGTGCGAATATACCACCAGAGATATGAGCAATCTAAACAAACACAAATTGATCCATAAGAAGAAGAGCGTGTCTTGCGATCAGTGCGACTATGTTTGCAGGGTCGCTTCCAACTTGAAGCGTCATAAAATAATACATTCGGAGAATTTGTTTGAATGCGAACATTGTAGTTATACAACGGCGTACAGACAAAATTTTGATAAACATAAGAAGAGACATTTAGATGCTAAATTAATATATTGCTCTGATTGTGACTTTCAAACTAAACATCCTGATAGTTTGAGAAGGCACAAACTGAGTCATAAGTCGTAAGCGGCCATTTTATTTTAAGCTTTATATTCTTCTTAAGTCGGTTCCTCTTTGCTGAGGATCGTGATCCCTACTCCATTTTCCATTGTGGACAAGACTACTTCACTCCTCGCTGTTCTGCGCTGCACCAAGGACACCGATGTACCATGACACCAGTTATACTTGGTCACTCCAACGCATTGGTGACCTTTCTCTGCTTCTTCTGCCTTCAACTTTGCCAGTGACTATGAGTTCTCAGTTTGGCGAGCAACATGTCCAAAGTATCTTAAAATACACTGTATCCAGATAGTTGAAAGCCTTTTGTAGAAGTCTAGCTCTTCCAGAATGGACACATTTGTACGTCTGACTGTCTGTCCATGGAATTCTGAACATTTTTCTCCGGTACCACATTTCGAAGACGTCTATCCGCTTTCTTTCGCTGACTTTAAGTGTCCAAGCATTTTTTTGATTGACTCAAATGTAGGTTGAACAATTAAAGCTGACCCGATTGACACATACTTAGGATTATGAGTATTGCTGCTTACACTTTCACTTCTGACAGTGATGTCCTTGCCAAACAAACTACTTATTATCCAAAAAGAGATACACAATTTCGAACATTCGATTATTATAGTTATTCGAAAAGTTTTATAGGGTTGTATTAAAAATTAACTTTTTTTTTCATTTTAATGGAAATTTTCTTTTACAAAGTCGAATAACAAGTGTGAAACATGCTGAATATAAGCATCTGTATTTGTCTTGACTCTGGTTGTATTATCTATACTTTGCAGTAATATTGTTAGATTAGATTTTGTATATACAAAAAATACTATAGATTTAAAAAAATGTTCAGTTTTTCCTGCTCTGGCTTACTGCAAATATAAGTGTCTTAAGCTATTGTACATACTGATTGTAAAGCTATGTACACACGTAAATTGACGCTTGACGGTTTGGCTCGATCAAACGTGTCATCTTGGAATTATGTTTGTCGTTGCATCCACAAGTTCGAGCAGCTCGACGCAAGATGCCATATATATATACCACCAGTCAGTCAATTCGTAAATTCATTAAAAAAAACATCGAGCAAGAATTACGGTCTTTAAATCTTTTTCGCATCGAACAAAAAAAGCATTGAGCGAGACGGTGCACATGTTGAGACGTGTTTGAATGAGCGTTAAACCATGAGCATGTGTGAGTGTGGGTACATGCCATAACATTAGAAATAATAGGTCAGGAACTGGCAGAGGAAGGATGAAAGTAGACTGATTGCTGTAGAGATGATATCCCTGAGGCTATATGTGGCAAAACCATCTATGATCGTGTGAGAAATGTGGATATCCGCAAAGAATGCAAGGCTGATATAAGCGTAATGATTAAGATTAAGGATGGGACCCTTAGATGGTTTGGGCGTGTAGACAGTTGTGGACGCCTGAGGAAGACATGGCACGATCAAGTGAACCAGATGCTTGAGTTGGGCCATTCAAGAGTCGGAACAATAGAAGAGCATGTATGAGAATATGTATGAATGTGAATTAAGCAAGAGTGTGTGCCAAGACCGAGTTGTTTGGCGGTCTGTGTCCTCTCTGTCTACTCCTGCAGGAAACGGGGTGATGATTAGTTAGTTATCTGTTAATAAAATTAATTTTATCTACATTATTTGCCATGTCCTTAGTTTAATTAAAATTATGTTGTGCGAAAAAATATTAAGTATGAAAAATTCTCTTTATGAAATAATAATTAATAAATCTAAATGCATAATGTGTATTTTGTTGACCAAACAGTTGATCCCACGACAGTGTGCCTCCAAAAATTATAATTTTATTGTGCATTGTTTGATTTCAAATCTAAAATCGAGTTAAAAAATACCTTAATTTAATAGCAAGTTGGTATAGATATCAAACAAATTTATTTACAGTCCTGATTTTATGATCTTATACACTGGCATATACATATTGTATATAAGTAAGCCAGGAGGCCAACTGCCGGAGGATCAACTGATATGAAAACGTATTATTAGAATATTGATCCTTTTAGTTTAGCATAATATTATTGTAAATATCTCCTTACAGTATTATAAACACATCATTATGTAATAATTGTAATTTCTTTTTTTCTAATACAATATATAAATATAAACATTATTTCTAATTGTTTCTTTTAATGGACTGAAAGTTTTCATATCATTTTTGTACGGGACGGGCGCTGTAGCCGACCGCCGTAGCCGACCGCCGCACAGACGATGTAGCGGGAAGGGACCGGCTGGCCGCTTCGACGCCTAGGGAAAAAGTGGGAGAAAACGAGGGAAAAGTGAAGAAAGGGGTAAAAAGGTGGGGGAAGTAGGGAAAAATGTGGGTAAAGGGAAAAGTAGGGTAAAATGAGGGGAAAGGGAAAGGTTGGGAAAAATGTGGGAAAGGGAAAAATTTGGTAAAATGTTAGGAAAAAGGTAGAAGGTAGGGGGGAAACCTGCGCCCTGAGAAGGGCAATCGACAATTGCAATATGCTTTTCAGGAAGGTGAGCAGTTCGGCCGAAATGAGAAGTCCAGAGTGTAGTGGTGAAGTCGATCAGAGGAGGTAGAGCAGGGAGAGATGTTCCGGTGAAGGCGGTGTCTGGATCTCTGCCAAAGTACGGCTTTTAGGGGTTTATTTAAAGGGGCCACTGGCGGGCTAGATCCCTTGCCAGTCCTTTGTGTCGGCCTGATTCTAAGAACTAAGATGAAATTCTTAGAATTGGACCGACTAGTAAGTAAGGATGCACCGGCGTTCGGTGCGCCGGGCATAACGCCGTACCGTTTCTCCCTGCCTCACACCCTACGCTCCTTGATGTTTTTATTAGAAGATACATTATGAGTTTGCATATGTAGGTAAAGTGTGAGTTTGCACAATTGGTTAGGTGTGAGTTGCACAAATTGTTTTTGTGCAACTCACTTTACATGATATATGAAATTTATGCAGAGTTAGCGCCTCCGCCCACTCAGGCAACTGAAAACTCTCAACTGCCAACTGTCTTTGTATGACAATGTGATGGCCCGCACACTATCACACAAAACCACGTTGTCAATGGTAACGCAAGCAGTGACTTGCGACCATCTTGCGACCATCTTGCGACTGTCACGGCTGATTACCCTGGGCGGCCGTTGCTAGGTTGCGAGCTGTCAGCTGATTGTTCTTCATCTATGGTTAAACAAGCTTTTTGACCAATCAAGACAGAGAAAACAGCCGGTTTTAGTTGGTTTTCAGTTGCCTCAGTGGGCGGAGCGCCTTACTTTGCATGATTTGGTTTCATGCGAAGTTGCTCTGCACAATTTAATTGGACATAATGATAATAAATTGATAGATATTTAGACATAGAGTTTTATGCAAAAAATGGCTTTGCATAATTCGGGATTTGCGCAAAGGTGAGTTTTTGTAAGAGACTACTTTGCGCAAATTCAAACCTTATGCAAAGTTGAAAAAGGGGTTTTGTAGGTACGTACAAAAGGATGGAGGGGGGGGGGGGTCAAGCCTTCTTTTTTGTCTCTGTACGGACTGCTTGACCCCGTAATTCAATTTATTAAATATTAATTAATTATACACAAAATACGTCCGGTACAATTTTGAATAATTATAGTCTGACAAACGATAGAAACCGACTGATGGTTTTTTTTATTGTTATTTTTTTTTACATTAACTTCACAAAGGAGGCTCTGAGGAAAATAATTTCCCTTTGGGAAATGCTTTGCGGAGAGGAAGGAGTGAATGTGGGTCTTGAAGAGACCTTGTTGTAGGACGGAGGAAACACATATCCTGGAAAATCATTCCGCAGCCCAGCTGTTGTACTCAAGAAGAAGTCTTAGAAACCCGTTCCCTTGTGAAAAATGTTGGGCGTGCGTTTAGCATGTTTCCCGACTGCATCGGTGCCGAAGGTATCAATGACGTTAGTTCTTCAGAGCATCTTCCAATGAAATAATAGTAGAACAAGGAGAGCATTCCCATCTGACGCCTCTGCTCTAAAGAATTTTTTTATTTATTTAAACATATTTAGAGTTACAATATTTACAACTTAATATAAATATAACATTTGAATCACTCTCCTAATAAAGCAGATGCTTGTGTTTGGGAGAGGACAACTATATAGTTTTACATCTATTTAAATTACAAAATTATTATAAAAAACTATTAGTAATTTTATAAGAAAATTCATCGAAACTAATAAAAACATAGGCAAGTTATAAAATGATACAAAACAAGAAAATACAATAAAAGTAATAAAAAGATAAGTTATAAATGATACAAGGAAATAATAAGCAAAACATAATATCAAGCAATAAGAAATGTTTGCAATCCGTTTGTTAAGATAGGTGAATCTATCAAGCAAACCGCCTGTTTCTGCTCTAAGTCTAGGGTTTTTTCAAGTACTTTGGGGCAAATTTAACCGTGGGGCACACTCACGATTTGTACAGGGTTAGTAGTTGTGTACTATCTGCGGGTCCTGTACAGTATGCTCAGCTTCTGAGAGGCCATTCTAACTCTGGCTTCGATGGAGCCCCCGTACCTGAGCTGATCACTTGTTTTTTCTCACTCTCTATACTTGTCATAAAAATATATCAACCATTATATTCCATATTATACATTGTTTAGTATTGTACTGTCCTGATGAAGCTACTACGGTGGTAGCGAAATCTGTTCGGCATTGATGTACATAAATATATAGTGTGAAACAAAGTTATTGTTTTACTTAAAAAAATATGCTTTTTATTAAATTACGGTAAAAACTGTTTTTACTCTCTGAAAAACTTATCAATTAAGTCAGGCCGGGGGTTATCACACAATGGTACATCATTTGATTTCCATTTAAAAACAACAAGTAAACAAATAGTGTAAAAACCACAAGGTATCATTCTGTTTGTAAGTCTGATTAGAAATATTCTATATAGGGTTTTTAGATAACAATTTTTCCCTATCGATAAAACACAGGACCTTTAAGTCTATAATAGCAAGGTAACTTTTTAATAATACCCACATGAGGTAAAAATTGCGAGGCGCATATGACGCCGTTCTATTTGTATAAAGAACATTAACTTTAAATTCAGTAAATTTAAATGATTCGCACTTCATGCAAAATAAGAATCTAGTAAATCAAAAAAAAAAAAAAAAAAGAGGTGTTCAACCATGTTAGAATTAAGTTGGTGTTTGGTTATTTTATCTGTTGGATTTGTGAGTTTGTTTTATTAGCGCCTCCGCCCACTCAGGCAACTGAAAACTCTCAACTGCCAACTGTCTTTGTATGACAATGTGATGGCCCGCACACTACACAATCACATAAAACCCCGTTGTCAATGGTAACGCAAGCGGTGACTTGCGACCATCTTGCGACTGTCACGGCTGATTACCCTGGGCGGCCGTTGCTAGGTTGCGAGCTGTCAGCTGATTGTTCTTCATCTATGGTTAAACAAGCTTTTTGACCAATCAAGACAGAGAAAACAGCCGGTTTTAGTTGGTTTTCAGTTGCCTCAGTGGGCGGAGCGCCTTACTTTTACTAGCAACTAGCAGTGCGAGTCGCAAGTAAGGCGATCCACTCACTGAAGAGACTAAAACCAAACTAAAACTGGCATGTTGCTATATTTGTTGTTATGTTGCTATATTTGTTTTCCAACCAAACTTTCTACTCAATTTATGATTTCAATAATTATCTCAACTTGTTTATCCATAGATGAAGAACAATCAGCTGTCATGTCACGCAACTGGCAACGGGATTTTGAGAAGTTGTGTAGTGTGTGGACTGTGGACCATCATATTTACATACAGAGGATAGCGAGTTTAGTTGCAAACTGTTTTTTTTTCAGTTGCCTCGTGAGCAGAGGCAATCACTGCTTGCGTTACCAATGACAACGGGTTTTTGAGAAACTGTGTAGTGTGCGGGCCATCACATTGTCACACACCGGATAGCGAGTTTAGTTGCAAACTGGTTTTTTTTCAATTGCCTCGTCAGCGGAGGCACTAACATTGTAAAATTGGGGGGTAAATTGTTCCAAGTTTAAATAATGCTCTTCTAGCAAGGTGATGTGGTTAGGGATGGGGAGAGGTAGGTACTGGGTAAAAGGATATCCCGGTAGGAACTATGCATATTTTGATTTCAAAACCAAACATTTTTCATTTTATTTATTTCTATGCTCCTACATTCGGTTTATAAATATAATGATTTGGGTATAAAATATAGTAGGTAGTAGAGTGAAATTTGATTGGCAACTGTATGTAAGAGTGGAAGATACTGTCAGTATCGCCCTGGTGTAAGACCACCATTCAGAATTGAGACGTTGCTTAATAATGGCTTTAGCCGTGTTTAGTGACTAGATCTGAATAGCCAGGTACTTTCCTACCCTCCTCTTCCCCATCTCCTTCCCTTCCCCACTTTCCTTCAGCCTCACAACATACCCCAATTGGGGATGCCATAGTCTCACTGGCTCCAGACGGGAGCAGTTGGGACTCTTGTGAGGTATTCTCTATAAAAAAAAAAAAAAATGGTTAAAACGAACGTAGTTACGTTTTGTGAACACCTCACTAGAAGAGCCTGTGCTGAGGTGTTCGCATTATATACACGATTACTGTTCCACAAAATTATTATGTATGAGTACCTTTTATTTATTTTTATTTATTTATTATAGATAGATACAAAAGAAAGTACAAGTTACATATTAGGAAACTTTGCCTGTCCAACTAGGAAAGTTTCCCGTTCCAGGTGTGCTAGCACGGTCGCTCGATATGAAGTTACCGACCGATTGTCGGTAACTTCTCATCGTTCCCTAGGACAACTGCAGATCTCAAACGTACAAACGACAGTTGATATCGAATATAATAAGGACACTTAGTCATTGTGAACTGTCACCTATTCGTTTGTGATCTGCAGTTGTCGTAGGGAACGATGAGAAGTTACCAATAGTTATCCTATCGATCGTTATAGAGCAAGCGTGCTAGGGCAGACAGACAAATTGACAGGTTTAGTTCATATTATTCCACATAATTGCATAACAAAAACAAAAAACCAAAAAAATACAAGAAATTTCATTTTTCTCTGAAATTGAGTTTAAGGCCCAGGTTTTACGGTAACATTTTGGAAATTTATTCAGTAATGAGTGGACATTTGAGGGGAGAGGTCGCGCGCTCGCATTGCAGTTCCGTCAAGCAATGAATGGGGAAATGGGTGTTATACAAGCAAAGTAGAAATTAAATAATTAATTATTTTATCGTATAAAAATGAATTTTTCTTTGTTTGTTCCTCGTGCGGAACCTAAAGCATTTATCCGATAGCGATTTGTCGTGTATGAAATTATTTCCTATCTAGCGTTATGAAATTATTTCCTATACCATTTATCCGATTGTGATGAAACTCTGGTGAGTTGTTATGTGCACACCCGCCAATGTTTCTATAAATAATAGTGAGCTCTGGCGTCATGAAATTTGTAAAAAAAAACTTAAAAAATTAATGTTTCTTTGTTTGTCCCTTATTCGGTACCTAAAGCATTCATCTGAGTGCGATGAAACTTTGGCGGATTTTTCGTGTACGCGTACATGCCCTTGAAGGTTTCTATATATATTATAGTGCAAGTGAGCTCTAGCGTTATGAATTTATTTCCTGTACTATTTATCCGATTGTGATGAAACTTTTGTAAGTTGTTAAATGCACACCTTCGTAATTCCTTATACGGTACCTAAAGCATTACTCCAATTGCAAAGAAACTTTGGTGATTTGTTGTGCACATACCTGTAATGGTTTCTATATGTAGTGCTGAGTTTTGGCATTATAAAAAAATTCCTATACCATTCATTCGATTGCGCTGAAACAATAGGTGATTTGTTGTGCACACGCCCGCGAAGGATTCTATATACATATAGTGGTGAGCTCTGACGTCATGAGATTTGTAGAAATAATTATAATATTTCCTTCTCATCCCCATTCACCTTCAGCCACACAACATACCCCAATTGGGGATGCCATAGTCTCACTGACTCCAGACGGGAGCAGGTGGGACTTTTGTAAGGTATTCATATAAAAAAAGGAGTGGCGGACGTATGAATCCATCTCTCCCACAGCGGGGAAAGGCGATGAGTCGAGAGAGTCAAATAAAATAAATGGGTAATTTGTACACGAGCTGCCAATAAGAAGGAACAGCCTCAGGAGCACACGTGCTTCAAGAATTATTCAGGGTCGTCTACCGCGATGGAATCCTTGTTCTACCGTTATTTCAGACATGGAAGATGCTTCAGAGAGGAACTAGCGTCATTGATCCCTTCAGCACCGGTGAAAAGTCGGGAAACACGCCAAACGCGCGCCCAACATATATACACGGTCGAAATTTCTCACATGAGAACGGGTCGCTTCTACCACTCGTTCTTGAGTTCAACAGCTCAGCTGTGAAACGATTTGCCGGCCTCTGTGTTTCCTCCTTCATACAATATGGGTATCTTAAAGACAATTTTTCTCCGGGCCTCCTGTGCGAAGTTATATATAAAAATAAAAAAAATATTCTACTATTATTGTTGAGAGGTTTAAAAATTCCGTACGACTAACACTGTTTAACACAAGTACTAAAGATAAAATTAATATCATTCTAAAATCCACAAGTCTTGGCAATTTTTGTAGGATATTATGCTGAATATTTGCATACCAAGTTTACATTTAGTTGATTTTATATCAATTTGTATTAAATTTTGTGATTTTTCGTTTATGTGCGTCATTCTACTTTTTGTTTATCTGAGCTAATATTTTGAAATATATTCTTTCTTGAGTACGAAAAAATTTGTCTAAATAAACTTTCAAAAACAAAACCACCTTTTGTCATTTCTATTGCACGTACTTAAAAATATTTGTCCCAACTTTATTTTATGATCTCCCTTTATTCACACCCATTATTTTCCGGTAATATTATAAATACAGTTATTACCATTTTATAAACCATACAATCTACGTCAAAACACCATTAGATTCAAAGTCTCATTGAGTAAAAAACGGAGACGTCAAAAAAGGTTCAGGGCGTAAAAGATGTTTCTATCTATCCATTCCATTGCTAATATGATTTTTTGTCTGTCTAGCTGTATCCATCATCTAGTAAACAAATTTAAATTTTATAGAGAAAGTGTATTTTTTATTTCGTACTTTATCAAAATGCTAAATGGTTTACCAATTTGGTGTCAATCTTACCCGAGTCTGCCCCATAGACGGCTAAAATTGTGGTTGGCTAGCGGGCCGTACAAGTACCAAAAATACCTAACTGCAGTCAAGCCGAGTTTTGATATCCCCCTCTTAAGAAGAAATATATAAATTTTTTTTTTTTATTTTTTTTTTTTTTTTATTGGCAAAATTTTTTGATACATACATTTACAAGTAGATACATACATAATAACATAAATGAAAAGGTAACAAAAAAATCCCACAAAGGCGAAGCCTGTGCGTGGGCATTATAATATGTGGGTATAAAACAGTGGTGGTTAAAATAAAAAGATTAAGAATTAAAAATGTAGTACATATATGTGCAGAGGTAATTGATGTTGCAGGAATTTCTGTGATTGTATTTTTATATTTAGATGTGGATATATATACATATATATACATATATATATATGTACACACATGTACATACACATATACACATGTATACATACTCATACTCATACATATATACACATGTATACATACTCACATACATGTATACATACTCACACACATGTATACATACACATACACGCAATTTTATATATATATATATTTTTTAAATCTAACGATTCGGAAAGACATGGCATATTTTAGTTATTTAAAATGTAAACAGTACAAAATTATAGGAAAAAATTATTTACTTCCTTATTTTTTAACCAACTTTTAGTATATTTTTTATATAAGTTCAAGTTTTGGCATGTGTTGATGGAATTGGGTAAGGAATTGAACAATTTTGGGGCAATACAGTTAATGTGCCTTTGGGCCAGCCTGGTTTTGCAATGAGGCACTGTGTACATGCAAGTGGTGAGTCTTTGACTAGAGCGATTTGGGTTTTTATCGAAATTGTTAGGACGAGTAAATATAAATTTGAGACATTGTAAACAGTAGATCTGCCTTAGTTCCATAATTTCAGTTTCCTGAAATAACTGATTAGTGGGATAAGTTTTGGTCTTCTGGTACATTATTTTAATGATGGACTTCTGGGCAGTTTCTAGAGGTTTCACATGGTTATTGTATGTTCCTCCCCAGGCGATTATTCCATAGGTAATGGATGAAAGCACCAATGCATCATAAACAATTTTCATGGTTCTTATATTGACAATATTGCTCATCCGTTTGAATATGTAACTTAGGTATCTCAGTTTATTGACTGTTTTCTCTAAATGGTAGGTCCATTTGAGTTGGCAGTCTATAGTTACACCTAAGTACTTAGTATATTTTCCTAATTTCACATCTTCGCAGTTTGGGCATGTAGCAGGGTTACAATTTATATTATGGAACTTCAGGTTAAGATTATTTTTAGGGGATGACTTTAGGGAATTATAGAAGGGAATACAAATGGTTTTATCAAAATTTAGACTGAGAAGGTTTCTATCCAGCCAATCTTTGACTATTGCAATGCATTTGTTGGCTTTAGTGGTTGTTTCTTCCCACGTTTTACCTTGTACTGTTATTGCAGTATCATCTGCAAAGGAGAGAATTTTACCGGGTATTGCAATATTGCATAGGTCATTGATGTAGATTAGAAAGAGAATTGGCCCTAAGACAGTTCCTTGAGGAATGCCATGTTTTGCTAGATCATAAGTGCTTAAGCTTAACCCTATTTTTGTGCATTGTTGGCGATTTAATATATAGCTTTTTAATAGCATGAGACTTTTGTTTTTAATACCAACGTTTGATATTTTCTTTAATAGGATTCTATGGTTGACTGTGTCAAACGCTTTCTTTAAGTCCAAGAAAATGGTTAGAGTTTTAGTGCTATGGTCTAGATTTGAGTATATGTTTTTAGTTAAACTAAAGACAGCATCGTCGGTGGACAGGTTACTTCTAAACCCATATTGATTAGCTGAGAGTATTGAATTAGAATCTAGAAAGTTCATAATTTGTCCCTTTAAGCACCTTTCAAAGATCTTGGATAATTGTGAAGTTAAGGTTATTGGTCTGTAGTTGTCTGTTTTACTTTGGGATCCGGATTTATGTATTGGAATAATGTGAGCGAGTTTAAAATAATTAGGGTAAATACCGAGCCTGATGGAGTTGTTGAAGATGTGACATAATGGGATGATTATATGTTTTTTAATTGATTTAATTGTGATGTTGCTTAAGTTATCGGGGCCATTTGCAGATTTCTCTTTAAGGTTTTCAATTTGTTTAGAAATTTCAAGTTCTGTTATTTCTTTGAATGTAGATAGCTCAGGGGTGGGGTCATTAGACTCTGGAAGGCCGGGAAGTATTTGATTTGAGTGAATAGAAAGACTGGGATTATTATCTATGAGGGTTGAGGCGATGTTTGTAAAGAAGTTATTGAAATTGTTTGCAATGCTCTCAGCGTCTTCTATAGTTGTATTGTTGTCAGTGATGATTTTTTGAGGAATTTTGTTAACCTTTTGATTTCTATTTGAAATTTCGTTTATGACATGCCATGTTTTTTTTGAGTCGTTTTGAGCATTAAGTAGTTGTGTAGAGTAGTATTCCTGTTTTCGTTTTTTTATGATTGTGTTTAAGTAGTTTCTAAATAAGATGTATTCTTGCCGTTTGGTGTGAGTCTGCGTTTCGTTGTTTAATGTGCAATGTTTTTCCTGATTTTTATAGATTTTAAAAAGTTTGTTTCTATGCTGAATTGAGATTATTAGTCCGCGCGTGATCCATGGTTTTATGTGTTTATGTTTACTTTTTGGTGGTGCTATTTGTTCTTGACTTTTAAGAATATATTCATGGAGTAGTTTGTAGAAGGTATTCAAAGCTGAATCCGGATTATCATTAGATAGAACTGCGATCCACGATTCTTCGGTAAGTAAGTTATTTAAAGTAGAATAATTGATTTTAGTAATTATTTTGTTAGAGTTATTTGGGTCAGTAGAGATGGGTGAAATTGGAGTATGATGTCCGTAGAAAGTGGGATAGTGGTCAGTTATGTCAATTTTTAGTGTAGCGGATTTATGTTGGTAATTTTTATTTGATTTTATAAATATGTGATCGAGACATGTATCGTTAGGATGGTTAGGTCTGGTGGTATTGTTTATGTAGGATAGGTATCCCGAGGAATACAAAACATTTAGATATTCGTTCGCGATCGGATTTAGTATGGCGTTTTGTATATTTATATTAATGTCACCCATAAAAAATGAAAAATCAAAATGGTTTGAGCTATTATTGTTAATAAAAGTTTTAATTTCGTTTGCAAACGGAATTGTGGATAGAGAAGGAGAGCGGTATACTGTCAAAATAGAGTATTTTTTTCCTTTGGAGGTGAAAGTTACATGGACAGCATTTGAATATTTGAAGTTTGGGTTTTCAATGTTTATGTTAGATAATGAGTGTTTATTGTAAAATATGGTGATGCCATCATGAGAGGTATGTCTAGCCGGAATTGAAAAAGAAATATAGTTTGGTAAGTTGAACGGGATACATTCGCGCATTTGCGTTTCAGTGAGTGCTATAAAATCAATTTGGAAAGATAACGAATTTAAAAGGATACAGAATTCATCAAAATGTTTCCTGATGCTTCTGATGTTCATGTTTAATATATTAAAAGATGTTTCGTGAAAAAATGTGTTTACATCTTCAATATTATCACATTCATGAGTTTCAGGGATGCAGTATTCTTCTGACGGGGCCATTTTGATTAAATCCGGGTGATTTTCTTTGAATTTCCAAAGTGAGACTATTGAAGAGGTATGTCACTCGCGTCTCTAACAAATATTATTGGCGAATCCTTGTTCTTGCGGAGAAGGACGTTCCCGTTCTTCGTCCACGCATATTGGTATCCCATAGATTTTGTTGATCTCGCAAGCCAGAGCAATTGCTTGCTTTGTGGCGTCAGTTTTTCGTTAATATAGATTGGGTTTACTGAATTGGAGTGGTTGATATCTTTGGCGGAAAAATATCCTGCTTTCTTTTTTTGTAAAATTATCTTGTCTTTTAAATCTTTTGTTGCCATTTTTAGAGTAATAGTTTTCTTTAGGGGGTTGGTATATACATTAATTATAGAATTATTATTTAGTAACTCTTCACACCCAATTTTTTTGAAGATACATTCTACCGGTATTTTCGGATTTTCTTCTTTTTTAGTTACTATTCCATTTATTTCCAGCGATGTTTCTAGACAGTTTTGAAGAGATTGGTTTACAATGAATTTTAAATTTTTGTTTTCAGTTTGAATTTCTTTTATTTTTTGGTACATGTTTTTCTTTTCTTCCTCGTAGTCATCAATTTTTTTTGAGAAGAAATCAATTGCTTTGCTTATATCAGTTAATTCACACTTAAGCAGTTTTTTCATTTCAAAGCTCAGCTTCTCTATTAGTTTTTCATCCTGGTTATTTCCCGTTTTGGGCGAGTAGCAATAGTCGCATATAAACGATAGGTTATGTGCTGACTTCGACATGATTGATTGTAATTCGGCGCGAGTTAGGCCACTACACGTACTGTGAAAATACATGTTACATTTGCTACATTGGATGTCCTTTTCACTATTTATGCCCTTTTTGCACTGGGAACAGTGATTTTTATCGAAAAGAGGCATTTTCAAATTAGATTGTATATATACATACATTTTTTTTCTTTTGTACCTATCTATAATAAATAAATAAAAGGTACTCGCACATAATAATTTTGTGGTACCCATATCAAATGTTTGTAAAAACCCGTACGGGCATATATATTATCCAATTTTTAGGTTCTCGATTTGTCTTTATGGAAGCAAAGGCTGTTATATTCAACTTATTGAAGAACTTTCACATGGTGCAAACGGAAAAAAATACTGAAAATCCCATACAACATAGAATACTATAATGTTGTACCATACTATGAATGGTATTTGGTTTGGCTTAGAGCTCAGAATTACAATATGAACTCATAGATAATACAAACAAAGGGAGATATTGACAACAAACATCACTGGGATACACACATTAATGGAATCTCAAATATGCTAACAAAATTCATCTACTTCTTCAAAACATTACGAAGCATCTTGTCAACTAGGGATCTAAAGAGAGTAGGTACCTATATTATGCTTTACGCCACTTTCAAATGGAATATGGAATAACAGGACGGGGCTCAGCAGCATCGAATCATGTAAAACAAAAAACAAATGAAGGTAACTCGGAGTTGCATCATAATGACCATAAGGACGTCAACAACCAAATTTTTTAAACATTTTGATGTTCCAGTAAAAAATCTATGAAAAAAATATTCTGGATCGTCCCCTCCAAAAAGACTCAGAGGCAAGCACCCCACAATAAAACCAAAGCCAAGCATTTCAATAAACAGAATTAAAATACAAACACTTTCTTTCTTTGAGTTGAGTGGCATGCAAATTGCAACGCATGTCGGATATTCGCTAGTACTTAAATAAAATGTTTCATATATTATACACGTAATTATTACTCTGAAGTCAATTACATATTGACGGCTGGCGTAATCCAGCGGCAGAGCGTTAGACTCCCATTCCGAAGGCCGCGGGTTCGAACCCGGCGTGCGCAAATAAATTTTATTTAATTGATTTGTGTTATTTTACAATTAATTATTTACAATAATACGTAACATATTTGCGGCACGTTTCAGAGTGAAAGATACGATTAGTATCGCCCTGGTGTAAGACCACCATTCAGAATTGAAACATTGCTTGAAATGGCTTTAGCCGTGTTTAGTGACTAGATCTGAATAGCCAGGTACTTCCCCACATTCCTCTTCCTCGTATCCTTCCCTTCCCCACTTACCTTCAGCCTCATAACATACCCCAATTGGGGATGCCATAGTCTCACTGGCTCCAGATGGGAGCAGTTGGAACTCTTGTGAGGTAATCACTATAAAAAAATATATTATATTTATATTTTGTGCAAATAAATTTCAAATACAATATTTTTTTATCTCCAGCTACACTAAAGATATCCAACCACTCCAGCGCCAACGGCCGATTCGAGCATTTCAGATTATCTGCCATTGTTCCAAAATCGGAGTCATTCAGTTTTTTTTACATTAGCTCCATACAGGAGGTCCCGAGGGAAAAAAATCTCTCAGAGCCTATTTCATCTTTAGGAATTCTGTGTGGTGGGTCATTTTTAGGGAAAGGAAGGAGAAGTTCTGGGAAGGAAAAAGGTTTGTGTTTTAAAGGGTAGGAATCTAGGGGTCAATGTGTCCAGGAGTGAAGGACGTACGAATCCATCCTTCCCACTGCGGTGCAAGGCGATTTTCTGTAAGAGTCCTGCTGGAGAGGTCGAAAGATCTCCCTCAATCATTTTCTCCCGATCCGGCCGGCCACGCAGTTGATGGACAGACGCATCTGCCGCTAAGACCTAGACAAACCCCACCTCAAGAACCTGATCACCCCTGCTACGTCAAGTGGGGTGACCTATGGCAGAGGTGTTGATTATCCAAAACCAGTGTTGTCGGAGTAATGATCGGTCAGTGGCCGAGTTGGCATCGCGTTTGGGTCCCACCTGTGTTCAATTCCTCGACTGGCTAAGTCCTCCATTACTACACAAGCAACATAAATATTGTCAGGTTATTCGTAACCTGGGAATGTTTGTCTTTCTTTTTAAAAAAATAATGAAAAAATATTCTGTTGTTTTAAAACATATCTATTTGGATTTAAAATTGTTTTTTTTTTTAATGAATGCATATCTCAGAAGTGGTAATTAACCCATTTCCTGACATCCGATCGAGCTGAAACTCGGCAGACAATCTCTTTGTTAAGATGATACCCGGTGGTGCAGAAATAGATTTTACTAAAATATTGCTGTCACTGTTGCTCTTACTCCACCGGATATTGATCGAAAGGGACAATGCACTGACACCTAACTAAAATGGAGGTTTTGTATTCCCCACTTTTCTCCTCCAAAAGTGGACTGATTTTCAATTTTTTTTTTTACCAAATACATAAGAAAAAAACTATTCTATGTCTGTACGTTTTGCTTTTTTTAAAAAAACATTGTCTGGTTTGTATACTGAACATCTTTTGACGGCGTTTAAACCAGTCAATTTTATTGATTTTTGGAAGGTCATAACTTCTATAAAAAGTAACTTATCAAAAAAAACAAAAAGTACCGACACGCTAGTAGTTGATATCTATTTTATGCAAAAACAATATTTTCTCTAGGGTTAAAATCCAGAGAGATAAATAGGGAATACGTTTGTATGGAAAAATCACCGCCGGGTATCCTCTTAATGACAATGACAGGCAATCTCGCACACGCGTACACACGCGCATTTCTCTGAAGTAGTATAGGTACTAGCCGGCCCAAGATGCGTAGGACCGTGGCGGAAAGTCGAAACTGTTTTACAACTTAGTAAAAGCGCGAACTAAAAACGTACTAAATTAAAAATGTCGTTAAGTTTTCTGAAATTATCCAATTTTCTTAATTTTTCTTTCCGTAAGAACCTTCTACAAAGTATTAGAAAACTTTTAAAAAAAGGTTAATGAAAGGGGTAAAGTCGTTCTGAAGTTATGGCTTGACCAAGGGAAACAGGGATTCAATTTTATATATATATAGATTCTATTGACAAACTGCTTAGTTACAGATTTACTGGATAATATTTTTGAAGAACAATACTTATTCAAACAGAAAAGTATCTATGTTTAAAAAAACCTGCAATTCTTTAAAAACCATTAATCTCTAGGGTGGAATACTTGAAACCGACGAAGTCCCATCACATAACTGTCCCATCTGCACTAATTTGATTTATACTTCCTAAAATTTCCCCTAACGAGGTGTGGTGTTAAGTTGCACCAATAATTACCAAAGTGGCATTTTGTGGTTAGGTTTTCCGACACATCATTCCTGCTCATGTCTATATTGCAGGCGCCGGCGCCGGCTGGAGGTAACGGCTCATATCCTTGGCGTTTTGGTGTTTTTTCTCCAGTATTAAATAATAATATATAGTACTGCTTTTAGACGAAGGATGCATCACCATTTAGGACCAAAATTGTGTAATATTTTCCCGATTGCAATTAAAACAACATAAACACTCATGCTTTCAAAAACAAATCAAAACCTGAATCAAGTGACAAACTACCTAAGGCTGAAATCAGACGGTTCACTAATCGTTAATTTCTGTATATCACTCCACCTATTTCCCTCGGAATGACACGTCTGAACAAGAAATGAAACAATGAAACGAAGATGGAAACATTCGCTCGAGTAACCATTGAGTAAACTTTCACTCGAGTGAACGGTCTGATTCCAGCCTAAGTACTTAAAAGTAGTTTATTGGGACCTTTTCTCTGGTTTTTGTATAATGTTTTATTTGATTTGATATATGTACTATTATTTATTTTGAATGTTTCTTTATAAAAAAATCATCAACATATTTCATAACAAGCAAATGTTAAAATAAAGAATAACATTCATATTTCATTACTCCATAATAACTCCACGAGAAATGTTTACTCTATTGATTTGAGAAGTTTATTAAAAAAATAAAAAATACACTTTTTGTAATAATTAGCTTTGACCCGGTATTCGGCATTCCGAATTTCTTCTGATTAATAACATATTTTCATTTGAACACTTGAGGGTATAACCAGAGAATACTGTAAATTTGTGCCTTTTTAAATAAAATTCTTGACGAAGAGTCAATACTCTTTTTTTATAAAAAAAAAAAACAAAAATTGTTTTCGAAATATTGTTATTTTATCTTGTATGTTTTAAATTTTGAAAAACTAAGTTTATTTTTTATATAATAAGGATATACCGTTGTTCGTTGGCGGTTTCCTTATATTTTCAAACAAAGTATTGTACTTTACAACACATATTTCAAATCATATAAATTAACTAGTAAAGCTGAGTATTGGCACATTGCTAGTCAATCCAAGGGAGCCTTCTATGCCTCAATACAAAAGACTATCCCATCAAAACCATGGTTTCAACAATTCCCCAACTTTTCCAAAAAAGAAATTTCATCACTTATTCGAATGAGAATCGGACATTGTTCTGTTCCTTCTCACCTTTTTAAAATTCACATCCTTGACTCCCCAGATTGTACATTCTATGGTCTAGAATTGGATTACATATTTTTTGGCTGTCCCTCTCTAAACAAATATCCTCTCTTCTATCAAGCGTTATCAAAAATCGCCTACCCTCCATTCAATATCTCATCTCTTCTAAGTCTGGACTCGACTCAATCTTCATTATAATTTGGAATTTGTCCATTTAAATAAAATTAATATTTTAATTCACCTTTCATTTCTTCATAATTTTAAACAGTGGCGGCTCGTGACTTTTGGTGAGCTAGAGTGCTAATTTTAACAAAAATGGCATTATTGATGTCGTTGTAGCCGAAAAATATTTTTTATTTTTTTTTCAAATTTTTTTTTTTTATGAAGATTTTCAGGAAATCAAAATTGAAATTTCCTGAAAATCTTCATACAAAAAAAAAATTAGAAAAAAAAATAAAAAATATTTTTCGGCTACAACGACATCAATAATGCCATTTTTGTTAAAATTAGCACTCTAGCTCACCAAAAGTCACGAGCCGCCACTGATTTTAAATGATGGCCGTTCTAGGCCTTGAAGGGTAAAAGCCAGAAATAATTGAAAAAAAACTAGTAAAGCTATTTTTCAGAATTTTAATTTTAGTTTAAATAAATTCGTTAAAAAAATCCGAGTTAGTACCAATTTTGTGACCAAAATACCTCAGTTTGTCTATTTATTTACGGTCTTACAAACTAAAATATTTTATTTCTTTTTTTGTACGTTTACTTTAGTTTTTTTTTTAATTATTTTATTTTTCTGTCTACATTTCGTCACTTTGGTTTCTAACACGATTCTAACTTCACTGTACCTTGTTTTGAGACATGAGGTAGGTATCAAAGTTTGCAAGGACAATATCTCGTAATTAACATAATAAATACCGCTTTCTGATTTTGAGGTTGAATCTTAAGCAAACAAAAAGGCAATTGCAAAAAGTTCAAAGTGACAATAAAACTTTATAAAGTAAATGGTAGCTTTAACCACTGGAGCGACAGAACAATTTAAAACTTTTTCTCGGCTTGGCTACAGGATCCATAATAACCCTAAAGGAAAATTTTCCGCTCACATTAAAAAAATCATACCTCCGAATTTGAATATGGAGACATACAAACTGATCGTAGTTCTATATAGCCAAAGAATTCACCTATCTTTTGTCTATTATCACATATTCGAAGGATTTATAAAAAAAAATTATAAAACATTTCAACTCATTTTAACATTTAACTCACTTCGGCATACCTCAAGGTACAGTCCTAGGACCATTACTGTTTATCATTTATGTAAATGACATATTCATTCAAAGATTAAATGGAAAAATAATATCATATGCTGATGACACTGTCATAATAATTGAAGGCTGTGATTGGAATACTGTTAATAACTTAGCAAATACTGATATTAATATACTGAAAAATTGGTTCGACAAAAACCTCCTCTCATTAAATACTGAAAAAACCAAATTTATCCCATTCTCTATCAATAAATTTAGATTAAAACCAGAACTAAAAATTACAATTCATCAACTTAAATGTAACAGAACAAATTGCAATCAAGCATGTTCAATACTTAGTCCAACTTCTGAAATTAAATATCTTGGTATATATATAGATCAACATTTTAAATGGAAAAAACAAATTTGTGAAGTTGTCAAAAGAATTCGTAAATGTATTTATATATTTATAAGACTAAGAAATATTCTTAGATTAGAAAACTTAAAAAGAGTGTACTATGCAATTGTTCAATCTATATTACAATATGGTATTATTGGTTGGGGAGGAACTTATAATAATATTTTAAATCCACTCAAAATTGTTCAAAGATTGATAATTAAAGTAATTTTGAAAAAACCATCCAAATTTTCTACTGAAATTCTCTTTTCAATATTCAATGTACCTACAATAGACAAAATATATAAAAAATATTCAATTCTACAAATTTACAAAGAAGTACAGTTAAATAACTTACCATTCCATTCATCAGCAAGATATCAGAATACTATCAAAATCCCTAAATTTAGTACAAAGCACACACAAAATACTTATCTCTATGTAGGTATAACATATTATAACAAACTACCATTATATCTGAAAGTTATCGAAAATATTCAGGAATTTCAGCAAAAATTAAAAAAATACCTAAAACAACTATAAGAGTCTATATCTCACTATTATTATTAATTCTTTCATATCCTTTATTGATAAATCTTGCAATTTCTTAAATATGCCTTGTTTTTTTGCCATATTGTATAATGTATTTACTTTCACACATGATATTGTATAATTGAAATATAATTGAACTAAAATTCCCTCACCAAACACAAGAGCCTTGTCTCTTTATGGTGAGGAAAAGCTATTCTTATCGACTATTTTACCACTGTATAAAATGTAAAAATTGTGTATTTATTGTAATAAAAACTTTAAATATTAAATAAAAAAAAAATTTTTTTTTCAAGAATCTAAAGAATATTTGCCATATTTTATCAATAAAGCAATTCGTGGTTTAGGAAATAGTGCGATATTGTGACAAAAAGCGCAAAACCAAACGGAACGAAGGAACATAGGTGTGACCTTTTTTTTATAGTGAATACCTCACAAGAGTTCCAACTGCTCCCGTCTGGAGCCAGTGAGACTACGTCATCCCCAATTGGGGTATGTTATGAGGCTGAAGGTAAGTGGGGAAGGGAAGGAGACGAGGAAGAGGAAGGTGGGGAAGTACCTGGCTATTCAGATCTAGTCATTAAACACGGCTAAAGCCATTTCAAGCAACGTTTCAATTCTGAATGGTGGTCTTACACCAGGGCGATACTAAGAGTACCTTCCACTCTGGAACGTGCCGAAAATATACTATATATTATTTTAAATAATTAATTGTGAAATAACACAAATCAATTAAATAAAATTTATTTGCGCATGCCGGGTTAGAACCCGCGGCCTTCGGAATGGGAGTCTAAAGCCCTACCGCTGGACTACGCCGGCCGTCTGTTGAGATGTGTTGGCTATCCAATAAATGATTTCCGGGGCGGCGGTACCCATACCCTCCTCCCAAATAACTTCGATCGGAATCGAACCCCCGATAATAAACAACAATCTAAGTAGGTAATTGATGCATCGTCACATTACTACGGGGCCTTCAACTGTGATGGGGTAATTAGAAGTCTGCAACGGTTCCCGAAATAGTCGCGGAATACCGTCTGTTCGAATCTAGTCTGCAGTCGGTCGAGCGGTACCTGCGTACATGTGTAGCCACACTCATATATCAACCAGAGTCAGTGGCCAGGGGTGTTCAACTAATTAAATGTGAAGTGAGGAATATAAACGCCAGAAATATTTGACTTCTTACCCCTTTAGAACCCTTTCCTCAAAAATACTTTCTGCACAGCATCCTCAAACGACATAGGGTTACATTGTTACATATACAGGGTGTAACAGGACGTACCCGAGAGATTTTAACCAACGATTCCTGAGGTTATTCGGTGTAAGAAATGTACATGTCTTTTTGCTCTCCGATGGTATTTTTTTTCTATTAAAAACAAAAAAAAATGTTTTTCAATCCCCCGTCGCCACTGGCAATTATGATTGGCGTAGTCGCGAGGCAATGCACGTGCACGTAGCGTGTAAACAGGAGAACGCGCGGTAAGGAGAGCAAGGGAGCGCACTATCAATCTGCGGGGGGGTTGGCTGGCGGATAGGGGGGAGGGGTCAGCGGAGTTTATACGCGATCATTGACGGGGTGTGGAAAAACATAAAAAAATGTTTTTAATTGCATATAAAAAAAATGACACCGTACAGCAAAATGATATACGGATTAAACTAAGTTTTTTTTTGTTATTTAAAAGCTTACCATATACTTACCATATAGATTATACATTAAAAAATTAGTAAATTATACATTAAAAAATTAGTAATTTATAATACAACAGGAAAATTTAAAAATAATTTTCTAATCTGACAGATTTTGTAAATAATATGATATTCAAGATAGCCTTTAGCGCACACATGTTTTCAGTGCAGTTGAAAATTCAAGATAATATTCAAGGTAAATTAAAAGATTCAAAGCAACAAATACCATTGCTTACATTATCGATTGTCCAAATTTTGAATAGACCATTTGAGTTAATTGAACCAGATTTCACGAAGATTTCAGATAACCGAAATTATTATATTTAATGAAGTCAATCGTTTTGTACTAAATCGGTATGCATCATCAAATTTATAGGGACTATTTTGTAGTTAGGCTTAGTTTTTTCTCGTAAGTTGCTCACGTAAGCAACTTATGGCCAAAATCCAATGTGCCCATTAGTCAGAAGTCGCTTACGTGAGCGACTTGCCGGAAAAAACTTACGTGTGTAAAGGCAGCCAAAGGAACTCAAAGGCAATAAATTACAACAACTTGATGAAATAATTAAGATGATTAAACTCTCAGATAGAAAAGTTATTTTCTACTTGACATTTATTTTAAAAATTGTTAATGGTATTATAGACGAACTAAGAAAAGAGAACTAACTACTCGATCTAAAATTATTTTTTTGCAACAATATCAGGACTGAGTCATTTAGATACTCCTTCGTACATATCGATCTAGAATAAACAATAAAAAAAAATAAAAATAAATATATTGCGTAGATGGCATTACATTCTCGGAAGTAGTAACAGGCTATAATAATATAATAATATACCTCAATAATTATAAGCAATGTTAGCATAATACTCACCTTTCTTCTACATGCGTTCTATATAAATTAATTGGCATGTTTTACTTCATAAATACTGTTCCACTAAATAATTACATATATATACCACGTGTCTGTAAAAGCATTATAGGCGTATATTAATAAATAAAAAATGCCTACATTTTTTAGGCGGCGGAACATGATTAGGTTGTTTATTTTTTTGTTTATAATTATTTATAGACGAATTTGTACAATTTTCCTGCGATTCAGCCATTTGAATTCTAAACAACACTATTTTTATTGTTACACTACTGCCACTTTTTACTTCAATAGCTAGAATTCACTAGAATCAGAGAGAAAAAAGGGTTAAAATTTAAGGCAAAAAAAATAATACAAATCAAAATAAAATCTTTAGTTAACTCATATAATAATCAACAAAACCTAACATAAACCAGCTGAACTTACCTTATACATTAGTAAACAAAAATAAACGGGTGACGTCTGACGTTCGAGTTTGCTGTGACCAGTTTTGAAGTTTTGTTATCGTTGCTAGGCTTCGCACTCATTGTTGCCATACCTACTTACTTCAATAAATAGTTTTTTATCGTTCTTTTAGTAACCGCCTTATCGTATGTGAAACAAATAGGAATATTATTAATATATTTTTTAAAGCGGTACCTAACTGTTAATTTGGATACCCCTGACCCGCAGTAGGAAGTGGGCGGATCCGATGGTCCCTAATTACCCAAAGATTTCACAGCCCTGGCCCGGGAGCGACCAGCATCTCTCAGATGCTTATCTTCAAAGAGGATGGGCAGGGCTGTCCAAAGTTATACATATAAATAGATAAAAAATACTTATTATTAAGTCTTTTTTTGATAAATATTTTAGAGTTTTAAAATATCCTTTTTTATTTATTTACGGTACAAATTATACCTTTCCATACAGAATAAAACATTATTTAGGTAAAAATTAATTACAAAACAATTATACAGTGTACACATACTAATATGATTTAATTAATTGAAACAAATAACTTTGTGTAAACCGCTTGCAAAATCACAATTATCGACATGTTTCGAAATGGAAGATTGCTTCGTCAGGACAATAAGAAAATGAATAAAAATATCAAAAGAAACAAACAAGTTATAGTACAATATCATTAAAAACAATTATAAAACTTGTTTGTTTCTTTTGATATTTTTATTCATTTTCTTATTATCCTGACGAAGAAACCTTCCATTTCGAAACATGTCGATAATTGTGATTTTACAAGTGAACTTTTACATTATATTTTAAAGTTGTTTGTTTTTATCACTAAACTATTGTAAATACTTAAATTAAAACAAAGAAAATATAAGCATAAATGACAATAACGGAAACCATAAAATAAAATACTCTGGTAAAAATGTGAACAGAAACTAAGAATAAAATTAGAACCTAAGAGACGTCAAGAAAACCCTGAAGGCAGGTGTGGTCGAGGGGTAAGTCTCTCGACTCCCAAACCTATGCGTGCGCAAATCGCCCTGATTTAAGACCATCATTCAGAATTGAAACGTTGCTTGAAATGGATTTAGCCGTTTCTGGTGACCAGATCTGAATATCCAGATACTTCCCCACCTTCCTCTTCCCCATCTCCTTCCCCTCCCCACTACATTGAGCCTCACAACATACCCCATTTAGGGGATGCCATTATCCCACTGGCTCCAGACGTGAACAGATGGGACTTATGCGGTATTCACATAAAAATATACATGTTTCGTAAGCAATCGGGTAATAAATTAAATAAATGATTTGTGATTAGTCTTTCCATTCTATATATAAAAAAATTATGTAACGTATAAATACTATTACAAACAAAGCAATACAAATTCTCAGTTTAATAATAAGAATTTGCAAAAAACTTTTGTAATATAATATCTAATTTAAAATGTTTGTACGCTTCATTAGTCTAGAGTCAAATTGAGTAGGTATAATTTATGATTAATCTATATATTATCACCTGTTTCCTCATACTTTTTTCTTCTCAGAACTTTTTCTCCTTCCTTTCCTGAAAATACCCTCAGTAGCACCCCTAAAGATGACATAGACCTTGAGAGGAATTATTTTCTATTTTTCTCATGGCCTCCTTGATGGAGCTATTATAAAAATTAAATAAAAAATCATACTTTTTTTTTCAAATAATCTGTTCCGTGTTGGCAAGTGGCAACCCTGCGACTGACATATTAATGTCAGCATAGAGTTATTTATTTTGCTGAAGACACTTCGCTGAGTAATTATCGGCCATTCTTTAAGCTTTTTATAATTAGGCAGCTTTAATACGAGAACAAATAATGGAAAAAAAGTGTTGGTGTCAACTTAAACGATTCTCAGAATCCAAGAAGCAATGAATGCTGCTGTAGATTCTCATATCATTTTATTTACTTGTCTCGTTAGCGTGTAAAGTTGAGTCGAAGGCCTTACCCCTCGACCACGGAAGCCGTCATCATGGGACAGAGTGATGTGTCTAGTGTAGATGCAATTTATAGTAGGTAAGGGTGAACTAAGTTGACGACACTTTTGTGCGCGCGATATCATACCAATATTATTTAATGCCCCATCTCACTTGTTTCTATTATATTATGATGTGGTAGCAACCTATCTACAACTTGGTGACCGGACAACTCGGAATCATGCATTTTCAACACCCATTTGAAAAGTTATGAAAAAAAAGATAAGTCGTTGATAGTTCATAACTCATAACCTATTTAGTGGATTTTTTTTCATCACTTTTAATGACTTTTCAAATGAGGTGTTGACGTTGCATGATTCTGAGTTGTCCGGCCACCTAACTGTTGTTAGATAGTTACCATAGATAATAGAAACAAGTAGGATGTGGCATAAACAGTGAGTATGAAATCGAGCGCATAAAAGTGTCGCCAACTTCGTTCACCCCTACGTTTAAATACTAAGGTATATTTTCCGCACGTTTTTCAGAGTGCGGAAAATACTCTCAGTATCGCCACAGTAAGACCACCATTCAGAATTAAAATGTGGCTTGAAATGGATTTTGCCGTTTTTGGTGACTGAACGTGCCTCAAATAGGTAGGTATACTATAGATTATTTTTAATTAATTTATTGTGAAATAACATAAATTAATTAAATCAATTTTATTTGCGCAAGCCCCGTTCGAACCCGCGACCTTCGAGTTGTGAGTCAAAAGCCTTACCGCTCGACCACGCCGGCCGTCGACATCATATCCCTATTGGAGGATATCATCTTTGGGGATGCTGTGTTGAGGGTCTTTTGAACGACAACAAGAAGGAGAGTAAGTTCTGGGAAGGAAAAAGATATGAAGGGTGGGTAGGAATCTGGGGGTCAGTGTGTGATGTAGGATCCATCTCTCCCGCTGCGGTGAAAAGTAATGAGTCGAAAGTGTCCAGCTGAAGAGGTCAAAGTCAAATCCGGCCTCTCCCGATCCAGCCCGCCAAGCAGCAGGGAGAAAAATGTTATTCGCAAAAACGATCATTTTAATAGTAAAAACGGTTAAAAACGGGACTGAAGTTCTTACGAACAAATTAACTGGGTTTCAATGTTTATTGGCGGGAACATGTAAGGATAATTTGTTGGTATACGTAATTTCGTACGCATAATAACAAATTATTCTTGCATGTTCCCGCCAATAAACATTAAAACACTGTTAATTTGTTCGTAAGAAGTTCAGTCCCGTTTTTAACCGTTTTTACTATTAAAACTATCGTTTTTTCGAATAACATTTTTCTTCGTGAGGTAAGTCCTGGACAAACCTCACACCATAAACCCGGGCATCCCTGCTAAGTGACCAAACGAAGCGAACCACTTGTGACTATGCTAACAGTGTTGGTTTTCGAATAAATAATTCCCGGGCTGCAGCACCCCCCGCCTAATAAATTTAAAAGCTTGCATAGCCGCTTTTTTAAATTTTTTTATTTAATAACAATATAAATTAAAATTAAAATACAATATTAAGTAAATTAAGAATACAAAGTGAAGTATTTTATCCTCAGTCCTCCTCCTATTCCTGTTCCGAGGTGGACTGCAGGTTGTTGTATGGTGTTGATCATGATTTCCTCATCATTGTTGTTGGTTTACACGAAATATAAATAAATAAAGCAAAAAGTGTTTATGTTTGTTATCTTGCGTTGTTTTAAAAAGTGTTTATTATCTGTAGGTTGCGTTGGGGTTACTTAATAATTTTAATTAGTTCCTCATCTTCATGTTTAGTTAGTTACAATACTGTTGTAGTTTTGTTGTGGCTCGGCGACAGTCGACGTGCTTCCATGCCATATCTCCCTTTGTATATAATTATATTTAATAATAACAAGTAAGTAATAAATCCTCTAGCGGTGCAGTGCATCAGCAGCAATATACCCTATCAAAATTAAGTGAGGCTGGCAGCCCACAATGGATTTCTGATTCCAACTCTGATGTATGCAGTGAGGTATGGAACTGGCAGAGGAGGAATGAAAGTAGACTGAATTCTGATAACGTGAATATACTAGGTATAGGTAACAAGTAACAAGCCTTATACATTTCTTTAGAAATCTAAGAAATGTGGTATACATAGCACTCTTATTAGGGTGAATTGCCTTATACACAAAAAAAAGAAATGTGGTAAATAAAAAGGATATAAAAAAGTCTACTACGCGTTATGTCATTCTCAAATTGAATATGGAATTATAGGATGGGGATCTGCTTCACATAAGTACATACCTAAACAAACAAAATATAATTCAAAAAGGAATCATAAAGACTGTACTGAAAGTACGCATTAGAACGCCTTCCAATGAAATTTTCAATAACTTTACCGCCGTTCTTCCACGTAGCTACTCACAAGCGACGCGATCGCCGCTCGTCTGTATTTTCAATACTATTATTAGTGTTTGAAATCGCCGCCAGGCGCTACACTAGCAAAATTGTATGACAGGTAGCGGTAGCGTCGCTTGTAAATAGCTACGTGAACGATGGGCGTAAAACGAATTAAAACTATATTATTGAAACTATTCAAAAATACTAAATCCTCTACTAAACCGTGCATCCATCTTACTATAAATCGAATAAAAATGACGTAAAAAACATTCCGAGTTATAAAACCGCATTTGGACGAAGAAACTACATTCACTTTGCAACAAAACTCCACAACATCCTTCCCCAAGACATAAAACTAATTAAAAAGTTAATGATTGCAAATCAAGAATTAAAATCTCGCTGAAAGACGTCAATGAAAAAACCCCAAAAAGAAACAACCTTTAGGCATACCGTTTGCCTAGGTACCTAGAACATTCTCGTCCGTTCGTCCGTCGGTAACTCACTTGCGAATGTTTCGTTTTCCAAATAACAAGATATTTGGTTGTTTCACAGAATTTGAACGATTCATCGCAATTTCAAAATGAAAATTCAAGTTCTGTGAAAGATCTATCTTTAAGTTCTGTTATTATCTATGTAATATTGTGAAGCAACCGACCCATGATGAAATAAATGCAGAACTTAATAGTATATACAGAACTGCTGACCCTGTAAAAATCGCAAGTGCGCCCCCCTGTTGAATTTGGCAGCCACTTCTGGTCTACCTGACTGTGCAGAAAGGGTGGTCCGTTCAATAGATTGCTTTATCTAAACACGCAGATTGCAATCTTTAGAGCATATAGGCGTCAGGTGGGCATGCTGTCCTTGTTCTACCGGTATTTCAATGGAAGAAGCTCAGAAGAACTGGCGTCATTGATCCCTTCTGCACCAGACATATCTACACATGATGGCGGTCGCTTCTACGACTCGTTCTTGAGTTCAACAGCTCGGCTGTGGAATGATATGCCTGACTCTGTGTGTCCTCCCTACTATAACATGGGTCTCTTCAAGACCCACGTTCACTCCTTCCTCCAAAAGAGGCATGCCTCCCCGCCCATATACGCCTTTCTCTGTCGTTTATATGCATTGTATATCACTTACAGTCATTGTTTTTACGCATCTTTCTATTTCACTTATAGTCATTGTTTTTACGCATCTTTCTATTTCACTTACGGTCATTGTTTTTACGCATCTTTCTGTTTCACTTACAAGGAGAAAAATGTTATTCGAAAAAACGATAATTTTAATAGTAAAAACGGGACTGAAGTTCTTACGAACAAATTATCAGTGTTTCAATGATTTTACGCATCTTTCTATTTCACTTCCGGTCATTGTTTTTACGCATCTTTCTATTTCACTTACGGTCATTGTTTTTACGCATCTTTCTATTTCACTTACGGTCATTGTTTTTACGCATCTTTCTATTTCACTTACGGTCATTGTTTTTACGCATCTTTCTATTTCACTTACGGTCATTGTTTTTACGCATCTTTCTATTTCACTTACGGTCATTGTTTTTACGCATCTTTCTATTTCACTTACGGTCATTGTTTTTACGCATCTTTCTATTTCACTTACGGTCATTGTTTTTACGCATCTTTCTATTTCACTTACGGTCATTGTTTTTACGCATCTTTCTATTTCACTTACGGTCATTGTTTTTACGCATCTTTCTATTTCACTTACGGTCATTGTTTTTACGCATCTTTCTATTTCACTTACGGTCATTGTTTTTACGCATCTTTCTATTTCACTTACGGTCATTGTTTTTACGCATCTTTCTATTTCACTTACGGTCATTGTTTTTACGCATCTTTCTATTTCACTCACGGTCATTGTTTTTTTACCTAAGAGTATGGATATTAAAGAGACGGCATGTGAAGTGTGCCCGCGCGCTCCAAGTGTGCCTTTTCGAGAATTCTACCCACACGGCTGACATTGGCTGTCACCATGTAAAATGGCTGCTGTCGGAACGTATTAAACGTCCAAAAACCAGCAGCCTAAGTAAGCCGTTTAGGTAAAATTCTCGAAAAGGCACACTTGGAGCGCGCGGGCACACTTCACATGCCGTCTCTCCAATATCCATACTCTTAGGTTTTTACGCATCTTTCTATTTCACTTAAGGTCATTGTTTTTACGCATCTTTCTATTTCACGTAATGTCACTGTTTTTACGCATCTTTCTATTTCACTCACGGTCATTGTTTTTACGCATGTTTCTATTTCACTTAAGGTCATTGTTTTTACGCATCTTTCTATTTCACTTAAGGTCATTGTTTTTACGCATCTTTCTATTTCACGTAATGTCACTGTTTTTACGCATCTTTCTATTTCACTCACGGTCATTGTTTTTACGCATTTTTCTATTTCACTTAAGGTCATTGTTTTTACGCATCTTTCTATTTCACTTAAGGTCATTGTTTTTACGCATCTTTCTATTTCACGTAATGTCACTGTTTTTACGCATCTTTCTATTTCACTCACGGTCATTGTTTTTACGCATCTTTCTATTTCACGTAATGTCACTGTTTTTACGCATCTTTCTATTTCACTCACGGTCATTGTTTTTACGCATTTTTCTATTTCACTTAAGGTCATTGTTTTTACGCATCTTTCTATTTCACTTAAGGTCATTGTTTTTACGCATCTTTCTATTTCACGTAATGTCACTGTTTTTACGCATCTTTCTATTTCACTCACGGTCATTGTTTTTACGCATTTTTCTATTTCACTTAAGGTCATTGTTTTTACGCATCTTTCTATTTCACTTAAGGTCATTGTTTTTACGCATCTTTCTATTTCACGTAATGTCACTGTTTTTACGCATCTTTCTATTTCACTCACGGTCATTGTTTTTACGCATTTTTCTATTTCACTTAAGGTCATTGTTTTTACGCATCTTTCTATTTCACGTAATGTCACTGTTTTTACGCATCTTTCTATTTCACTCACGGTCATTGTTTTTACGCATCTTTCTATTTCACTTATAGTCAATGTTTTTACGCATCTTTCTATTTCACGTAATGTCACTGTTTTTACGCATCTTTCTATTTCACTCACGGTCATTGTTTTTACGCATCTTTCTATTTCACTTATAGTCAATGTTTTTACGCATCTTTCTATTTCACGTAATGTCACTGTTTTTACGCATCTTTCTATTTCACTCACGGTCATTGTTTTTACGCATCTTTCTATTTCACTTATAGTCAATGTTTTTACGCATCTTTCTATTTCACGTAATGTCACTGTTTTTACGCATCTTTCTATTTCACTCACGGTCATTGTTTTTACGCATCTTTCTATTTCACTTATAGTCAATGTTTTTACGCATCTATCTATTTCACTTACGATCATTGTTTTTACGCATCTTTCTATTTCACTTATACGGTCATTGTTTTTACCAAACATTCTATTTCGTTTACGGTCATTGTAAAGTCAGTAAAGTGACTGTACCTGCGCGAGAATGATGGATCGTAACAAGTTCAAGTCGGCATTAAAGTTTGGCGTATACCTACTGTACCTATTCCTATTTGCGAACTACGTTCTTATAACCCGACACACCCCTAGTCCGCTATTGGGGACACATTCCGGAAAGACAATTTGTTTTATTAAAAATACGAGAAAAATATCAAATCCTCACTTAATTTGAGGCAAATTAAATTATTTTTACTGTCCACTCTGTCCAGAGGTCGGTGATTTATTCTCCGATGGGGCAGAATCAAACTGGATATTTGATTATTAATTTGTCCCTTAAAAGATCTGGGAGGTGGATATGGGTACCGCTATTTATTGGATAACCTCTTCCACTGGTCACTCCAAATGGTTCGCTACGTTTGGTGACTTAGCAGGGGTGGAAGGAGCTTTGCCTACTAATCTACACTAATCCCTATATACTGATTACCTGAACCTACCTATTTAATATTGATTAAATCTAGAGATTAGTTAGGAGGGGTTGTTCCAAAAAATTTGAAAAATTCATCAAATTTTTTGACTTGTTTTTCACATTTTGTGTAAGTTATATTCTGTTATTATATCATATATGCCAGTTGCCTCATAAAACTGAAACAATCACAGAAATGAATTAGAACTTTAAAATATTCGATGAATTACACGGAGAAAAATGTTATTCTAAAATACGATCATTTTATTCGTAAAAACAGTCAAAAACGGGACTGAATAATTTGTTGGTATACGTACGAAATTACGTATACTAACAAATTATTCTCACATGTTCCCGTCAATAAACATTGAAACCCTGTTAATTTGTTCGTAAGAACTTCATTCCCGTTTTTAACGGAAAATACGGTAGGTGTAGGTACCAACCGTATTTTAGGTGTGTGTATGTGTACTTACACAAAATATTCCAGAAGTGTCCAGAAGGGGTGTGCAGAGAGGATGTTGTTTTTTTTTAACTAACTCGCACATGGGAGGTGTTATATTTGGATAAGCTGTGTGGAGGGTATTTTAAAGGGAAGGAAGTTCTGGGATGTAAAGGGTAAGAGGGTTGGGTAGGAATCTAGGGGTCAGTGTGTCTAGGAGTGACGGAAGTATGAATCCAACTTTCCCACTGGACCCACAGACCTGGAAAAACCTCCGGGCACCCCTGCTAAGTTACAAAACGTAGCGAACCACTTGTGGTGACATATTGCAGAGATGTTGGTTATCCAATAAATGGGTCCCGGAGCGGTGGTACAAATAGATCTTCAAACTAGGTAGGTAGGTAGATACTTACTTTTTTTAATTGCCACGTATAGGTTTATTATGTTTTTTAACGTTTAATTGTCTGATTATCGTTTATAAGTAGGAATGTAGGTACCTAATCATATTCTAAAAAATAATAAATATAATATCACTTAGTCCTGTCATGATACCATCATTAACGCTCTATTTTAAGAAAGGGAATGTCACACGAATAAATCCTTCAATTAACTATTTAATTAGGATGTTTTTCACCAATCCGTCTCACCTCGCGACAAATATCTCTACCTATATAAATTACCGTCTGCGGACATCTTCCCAACCACGCCTGCTCGTTCCCATTGGCTCCGGAGCAATTACAAGAGCAAGTTGCCGACCACGCCATTATCGTCCTTCTGTCAACGCGCCTTAAGATCTCATTTCACTCGACAGCGACAGATATAATAGGCCACTTTGTCAAGTTAATTGTCAGCCAAAAGTCCGCCCACAAACGCAACAATTTAAATTTAAGTCGCTCTAAAGAAAATCGAATTAAGAACGAAATTTGAATAAGCTAGTTTGAGCTTTCAATCAAAAGAGGCGCTAGAGTCAAATTCGCTCGCCGCCATCTTTGTACTTAGGATGTTTTTGGGGGTTAGTTGTGCAAGATGAAGACGCTTTCTCACGTGCACATGGCTCTAAACGTTCAAATTAGCCAAAAATTATTGAGCATTTAACGAATTTTGTCTTTTAGCTGAAAGACTCGACTAATAACGTGGTCTGTTGGCGCGCATTTCGATTTCGGCTTTCCGACGTGTTGCAGCTCGAAAAGTCACTGCAAAATTATAATTATTTAAAAAAACTCAATGTATGAACAGTTTAGTTTGTAAACACTTTGTTATTTGAATGTGTCAATGTTTTCCTAATCTTTTAAACGACATAAATCAAATTTGAACATTCTAAAATTTATTCGTTTTCTCAATAAACATTCAAAGTTTTATCAATTTTGATGAAAACAGTGTTTGTCTAATGTTTAACAACTAAAAAATGGAAAATATAAACCTACCTACCCTAGGATAAACATTCGTTATAATTTAAGTTTGTTTTAATCGTTGCTGTTTTATATCTAATTTGTGTCAAATTTCAAAATGGAACGTTGTGAAAAAATACTCGATAATTTTAGCAGAAAAGATGAGGAAATAATTAGTGCTGAAGGGATCGATCCCATAAAACAATATTCACAGTTCGTCGAAAAACCTTTTATAAAAACCACACAAAAAATATCATTTTCCATTGATAATTTGCTGGCGAAAAGTGCACCGAGCAGCATACAAAAGTGCAGTGAACAGAAACTAAATGATTCGCGAAAATCTTTAATAAACAGTGACGGTATGATTAAAAATCCGCCAAATGAAAAGTTTAATATTGATGTAAATTACAACGAAATGAAACAGAAGAGTGACATTTTAAATAACAACAAAGCTTCGAATTTTATATATTCGAAAACAGATCCATTTTTTAATTACGACTCTCCCGCTTGTAGCGGAATTTCTTCCTTTCCAAAGGACTTTTCAAAATCGAATTTGGAACCCTTAAATCCGCAGACAAAATTTAACGATTGTGATGAAAAGTTTTCCATGGAAAATGACAACGATTTTGAGAATTCCACGCAGAAAAGTGACAATGTATCTGAAATTAGTATGAATAATTCAGATGTTATGGAAAATGAGGATTACGATGCAATTCTCGCAAATCAGTCTAGTAATTCTTTCGTGAAATTTGGCGCAGGAAGTTCTTCTAATGTTTTGGCGGCAGCAGAAAATGTACCTGAGAGGGAATGCAGTGAGGAAAATGGAGAAATTGAAATTGAAGACGGCAACTACGGTAAGAATGAAAACACGAATATTATATATATATATGTTTTAAATTTACCGCTGCCCGGGAAGCATTTATTCCTTTACGAGTCGGGTTCTTAAATTTGTACCGTACGGGCATCAGCGTATTAATATACTTCGATTTATTTTGGATGATCAACGTCCATGGCATAGGTCACCCCAAGTGGTTCGCTACGTTTGATGATTTAGCAGGGGTGCTCGGGTTCATGGGGTTAGGTTTGACTGCGTCCTTTGATCTGGACACACTGAACCCCAGATTCCTACCCACCCCTCATACCTTTTCCTTCCCAGAACTTCCACTCCTTTCTTTCCTTAAAAATATGACATAGGCCCTAAGGGAAATTATTTTCCTCAGGGCCTCCTGCGTGGAGCTAATGTAAAAAAAAATACGCGCACAACAATATAATCTCATTTTATACCTAACCTAACCTAATCTATCCTAATCCAACCTAATCTAACCCAACCTAACCTAACAATTCAATATTCTTCTAAAGTATTTGAAACATAAAAATTGGTATTGCCCGAGCGCTGCCGAAATTTTCCGAATGGATGACGCCTTTGGTATTCACAAATAACGCATCCGATAACCTTTTGTTTACATTTTTTAACTTTTATTATGTGGGTAGGTACTGCACAAAAGTCCCAAGTGTGGGTACCCAACCGTCTGAAGCCAGTGATATGCATGCATTCCCCACATAGGGTTATAGGCAGGATTGGGCAAAATACTGTACTGAAAATACAAAATACTGCTTTGCTGTAATTAAAATAGTATTACAAATTACTTTCAAGTTGTGTATTTGAAATACAAAATACAGTAAACAGGTACTAACCATTTTTATTTAAGTAAAATACAAAATACTTTCAGAACCACTGATTGCAAAAAATTGTCGTAAGTGCCCTTATCTAAGAGAGCGCGTTTCCGTAAAAGCAAATCTGAGCAGAGACGTTCAAAAATTGACTGATCATATTGCTCAAAAACACGTCTCATCTTCTCATCTAGTTTTGTGGTATAGGATATAGGACCCAAGTTATGTAAATAGAAACTAATCCAGCCCAGCTTATATACCTATCAGTAAAATAATAATTTCCTTTTAAGAACACTATATTTTTGAATGCATCATCAGACAAATGGTTTCTTGTTAAATAGATAATTAACTGATATTTAATAATAGATATTTTATTGATATTTAATATTATGTATAAGCCCTGAAAATCATTCAAACGCCCTGAAAGCTCTACAATACGTTTCTGATAGTGGATTTAATATTATAAGCCCTATTAAACCAATCAAATCCCTTAAAGCTTTACAATATCAAAAAAATAATTTTATAAACCCCGAGCTTCACTCAAACTCTCATAACCCTCCACAATAACTATACAGGTAATGTAATCATTCTTATTATTAACCCGGAAAATAACATAAGCCCCTGAAAGCTCAACAATACCTACTAGTTAATATTATAAGCCCTGAAAATAACTTAAGCCCCTGAAAGCTCAAAAATACCCGATATTTAATATTATAAGCCCTTAAAATCACTGAAATCTCTGAAAGCTCAACAATTCCTAATAGTTATTACAAGTCCTGAAAATCACTGAAACCTCTGAAAGTTCAACAATACCCAATAGTTAATATTATAAGCCCTGAAAATCACTGAAACCTGTAAAAGCTCAACAATACCTAATAGTTATTATAAGCCCTGAAAATCACTGAAACCTCTGATAGCTCAACATTACCTAATATTTAATATTATAAGCTCTGAAAATCACTAAAACTCCAAGTGGTTAGCTACGTTTGGTGACTTAGCAGGGGTGCCCAGGTTCATAGGGGTGAAGTTTGTCCCGGTCCTGGCGTCGGATGCGTCTGCCCAATAACTGTGTGGCAGACCAGATGGAGACATGGAGGATTGCGTGAGGGAGACCTTTTGACCTCTCCTGCGGGATCGGCTTGCACCGATCGAGGGAGGGATTCATACGTCCGTAACTGCTGGACACATTGACCGCCAGATTCCTACCACCCCTCATACCCTTTTCCTTCTCAGAACTTCCTCGCCTTCCTTTCCTAAAAAGACCCTCCACTTAAGATAACATAGGGAGGAATTATTTTTTAATGTAAAAAAGCGATTGTAAAATATTCGTTATCTTAGTAAGATAGAGATAGAAATGTATTATAAATTTTTACACAGTTCTTGAGGTGATTTTTCACAAAAATAGCGCTATACAAATCATCAAAATCTTATTATTATAATTATTTAACTTTGTTCTCTACCCAACACCTCGATTATCTCTCAAAACATAAGCGCGTAAAAGGAAAAGTTTCATAACATCTGGACTATAATTTCAGAACCAGATAAAGAAACGAAATATGAATCATTAATTAGAAACAGGCATCAGCAATATTATTGGTATAGCATTTTCAACTTTCTCTCTAGCATTCGTCGTTTGTGTAACGAACATATTATGATATTTTAATTAATGAAGATAATATTAGCGAAAGTCAATCGAAAATCCGAAACAGAAAAATCAGAAAAGGATACGGATACATCTGGGACTCGAACCCAGGACCTCTGGCAATCCGGGCCAACGCGCTATCCACTGCGCCAACGTACCCCTATCCTATTCGGTCATTTTTAACGGTATCATACTTCGACTGAGAACCACCAACATTATTGTAATCTTTCTTAACGCAAATTTTTATAGGCTGCTATCTTTATGTATGATTGCAAGATTCAACTCGAACTAAATGCCCTCTAGATAGTGTCAGGATAAATGTTATCTTAATTATAATATCTAATATTAATTAAAATATTATAATTTGAGGTTTAACTCTTTAAGTTAAAAAGTTAAAAATAAAAATATTTCATCCCAGACTTGCAGATAAAGTCAATAGATGTCGTTAAAGTAAAGGCATATAACAAAGTCCCATGTCCCCGGCGTGGGAGTTTGTTATATACCTTTACTTTAAAAAATTCAGAAGATCTTTGTCCAAAGGTAGAGTTAGACTTTGGTATATTTAGTATCTCTGTTTGTTTGGCTCTGGTTTTATGAGTATGTGAGGTTTTTGCCTGTTAATAATTTTTGAAATGATGTACCAGAATGTTTTTGGCATAGATTTTCTGTATACTTGGAACGTCAAACTGGGACCTTTAGTATGGTTTTTATGATGCAATTTTGAGTTACCTTCAGTTTTTTTAAAGTGTTTTGATTTTGTTGAGCCCCATCCTATTATTCCATATTCCAATTTAGAGTGGCACAAAGCATGGTATGCTCTATTTAAATCCCTAGTTGACAAAATGTTTCGTAATTTTTTGAAAAAGAAGATGAGTTTCGTTAGCTTTTTTGAGGTTCGATCAATGTCTAAATCCCAGTGTAGTTTTTTGTCAATTTCGAACCCAAGATATTTAATACTGTTGGTTTGTGTTATATGCGGGCATTTATTTGTTGCAGTGTTTACCTAATTATTAACATTTGTACATAATATATTTTGAACTTTTATAATTTTGGGTGTAAGGTAGGTTTGAGAAGGTCAAACTGTGGGTGGGCAATATTGTATGTTTCGTGAACCCCTCGCTAGAAGAACCTGTGCTGAGGTGTTTACGGGGTTAGGAAGTAACAAGTATTAAGTATTTATGTGATGCAGTAAAAATTTAGTTTTTTTTTTTAATTTTTTTAAGTGTGTGTATAGTTCGTAAATTCTCGAAAAACGTGTTTATTTATTTTATACTTTTTATAGTTTGGTTATGTTTGGTTTGGAGATATTATAATATATTATACTAAACCGTGTTTACGAAATTCAGAGGAATGGAGATCTACGATATCAGGCGATTTTTTTTCTAATTTGCTGCACACGGAGAGCCTGAGGAAAATTATATCCTTGAGGGCCTATGTCATCTTTGATGATGCTGTGGGGGGAACTTTTTTAATGAAAGGAATGAGCGGAAGAAGTTATGAGGGGTGGGTAGGAATCTGGTGATTAGTGTGTGCACTCACTCCATAAAAATAATTTTATCGAAGTAGGTAGTGTTTTTTTCAAAAAGAATAAAAAAAAAGTTAAACGGACATTTAGTACCTACCTACACTTAATTTGCTTTCCGTGAGCAACATACATTTTAAAAATATTTTAATTTAATTTATTACTCTATTTTCAACACAACACAATATATTTACAAAGACATAAAATGTTTTAATAGTCTTCCCGGAGAAGTAAAAATCAAAAAATTTGGTTTCATTTAAGAAAAAGATCAAAATTATTCTTAAAAAATAGACAACCATAACTTCACCAGTCAAATCGCTGTAACTTCATTTCATGCGCCATGTTATAATTTTTAACGTTACAATATGCTAGTACTTAAGATTATAATTATTGTAAGCTCTCTTAACCTTTGGCAAGCCAGTTTTTTTTTTCAAAATAAAATAAACGTCAGTTCAGAATTTTTTTGTGTCGCATTTTTTCATCAAGTTTACAGTAAAAATTCTTTCAGATTTTGGTAGTTTATACAATTGTTCTTACTAATAATAAAATTTTGTAATAGAAACCCGTAAACAAATGATAATTTAAAAAAAATAATAATAATAATTTTCATTGGTGGCCACCGGTGGGCCAACGGCCTCTTAAAGAATTGGCGTAGAAATCCTTGAAAATGCGTATTTCACTATTTTGTTTTTAACACGTTATAATTTAAATGATAAAAAATGTGCTTTTGTAGGGAATTGATCAGCAGTAAAGATCTTTACCATTAGGCCACGCAGACAGAATAAGAAGTAGGTATGACTCACGAAGATGGGTAATTACCATTTACCCGCATTAAGCATATTTAAGCGCATAATTTACCTCTGAAGATGTCCCGACTGACGACCACGACTCCCGGCAAAAGGAAAAAGGAAAACGGCCGCCGGGTGACACAAGCAATGCTAATTGCCAGGTGATTGATGCTACCCAACGAGATTATACACTTGGCAAGGACGGAGAATGGCGATCACAGGAGTTACGAATGAACGACTAATACTTTTGTAACAAGCAGACCTCTAACTAACTAACTAACTAACTAACCATCAAGCCGTTTCCCCCTAGAGGTAGCGCCCTTGAGGTGATTTCTCACAAAAGCGGCGCTCTGCAAATTATCCAATTATTATTAGGCAGACGTACCGCCAAACAACTCGGTTTTGGCACACACTCTTTGCCTCATTCACATTCAAACATCGTTTCATACATACTTTTCTATTTTTCTGGCTCTTGACATGGCCCGACTTAAGTAACTTTATTTATTTATTTTTTTAAAAACATTACATAGATATTACAATGGTCTTTGGCTGTCCAACTAGGAAATTAACCTTTTTTTTATAGAGAAACCTCACAAGAGTCCCAACTGCTCCCTTCTGAAGCCAGTGAGACTATGGCATCCCCAATTGGAGTATGTTGTGAGGCTGAAGGTAAGTGGGGAAGGGAAGGAGATGGGGAAGAGGATGGTGGGAAAGTACCTGGCTATTCAGATCTAGTCACTAAACACGGCTAAAGCCATTATTAAGCAACGTTTCAATTCTGAATGGTGGTCTTACACCAGGGCGATACTGAGAGTATCTTCCACTCTGGAACGTGCCGCATATATAGTATATATTATTTTTATTAATTAATTGTGAAATAACACAAATTAATCAAATAAAATTTATTTGCGCACGCCGGGTTCGAACCCGCAACCTTCCGATTGGGAGTCAAATGTCTTACCACTCGACCACGGACCTATTTTAGGATAGTCAAAATGAGCAGATGTATTAAATGTAATTTCTGATTCCTACTTCTTATACCACTCACACTTGCGTCATTTAAAAAAATATTCTCCATACACTCCTTTCTTTGTTCATTCGCTCTACATGCCCAATCCATCCGAGGGTCCTCATATGGCATCCTCATCCTTAATCTTACCCATTACGCTTATATCAGCCTTGCATTCTTTGCGGATCACAACATTTCTCACACGATCATACATGGTTTTACCACTCATACGCCTCAAGGATCTCATTTCAACAGCATGCGGTCTACTTTCATCCTTCCTCTGCCAGTTCGAGTTAGTGCCTCCGCTGACGAGGCAACTGACAAAAAAAAACAGTTTGCAACTAAACCCGCTATCCTGTGTAGGTATATGTCAATGTGATGGCTCGCACACTACACAGTTTCTCAAAAACCCGTTGTCAATGGCAACGCAAGCATTGACTCGCGACTCGCACTGCTAGTTGCTACGATGACAGCTGATTGTTCTTCGTCTATGGTTAAACAAGCTGAGATAATTATTGAAATCGTAAAATGAAGTTTGGTTGGAAACCATAGCAGCCAGCAAGTTTTAGTTTGGTTTCAGTTTCTTCAGTTTTCCTCGCGTTCAAAAAAGTGTGTTTCTAATGTTCTCTTATTTAAAAAAAAAATTCAAAACCAACATTTCTTCTGAAATCATTAGATTTATAAGTAGGTAAATACCTATTTAAATTATATCGATAGCGGAAATGTTAATTGTTCAGGAAATCGAAATGAAGGATTTTTCTTTTTCAAAAAATCATTTCTCCTGTTTTTGAGGACCTACAATTATGAAATTTACATTAATATTATAAAATAACATAGAAAAGATCTTTCAGAATACTTGCTTGATATCTTAAATGAATATTTTGTAAATTTCTTTATAAAAAACCCTCGTAGAATGCCTTAGACGCACTTTTTCTCTAGAAATATTTCGACGACGCAAAATGGGTAACGACGCAAAAGAAAAAAATCATAAAATACATTTCTTACAAATCACAATTTTGATGATTATCTGGATGCAACAAAAAATTTCAAAATTAATGCATCGAGTGTACGTAGACAATTCTCAGATGCAATGTTGCTATATAAAATCATAAACAACATTATCGACTGTCCTGAATTATTAAAACATAATTGTTTTGAAAGTACCTACACGCACACGGCACACACGTTCGTGTAATCTATTTAAAGAAAAACACTATATCAAATTCAAATAAAATTGCTTATCTTATAAGAATATGTTCAACATAATAACATTCTCTCTATAAAAACTCTGTTAAAAATGTGTACCAAACTGCATTAAATGTAATGATATATTATGTAATGACATATATTATGTACTATTTCCTGTTATAATAATCCCTGTCTTGTTATAATGATGTAATATATTTTTTTTAAGTATAGTGTTTAATTTTTAGATACTTTAAAATAGGACTTTCTCAGTTAAACATGCCGCATTGTAAACTCTTGATTTCCGTAAAATAAAATAAATCAATAAATATAATATTAAGGATTATGAAATCTAAGTCTTTCATCGTTAGACTGATGGGTGATAATATATCTATAACGGCCACACCGTTTATCCTAAAATGACTGGCGACACTAGCAGCCAAGGAAATTAGAGTGAATGAAGAGTTGACGGTATTTTGGTCAGAGCAGAGGTGAATGGCAGAACCCATAACCAACTTATTTCTTTATTAATCTCCTCACAAAAATCTGTTTTGTAAGGACAGCTATTCCTATGATTGCCATGGACAAGATGATGCGAGTTCTTAGGACAGGATTCTATTTCAGTCACTTTTCAAGCTCGGTTTGAGAGATATTAATGTTTCAAAGGCCCAATCATATCTGAATGTGTCTAAAGGGGATCGACGAAGACAATCTAGACTCCTTAAACCCAAGAAAACTTTCCAACGTGCCTTCCATTGATATGATTGTTGTAACTCTAAGTGACCAACGCAGGCACGGGGGCTCCGTCGATACCAAACAGCCATCTCACGGTCTTCCCGCATCCTTGTGTACGTGCATTGCCGATTTTTTGAGGGAGAGGTCGATTCAGACGGTTGCTGACGGTTTTACCTCTTCCTCGCATTCGATAAATGCTGGCGTCCCACAAGGATCGGTTCTGTCTCCGACTTTGTTTTTATTGTACATCAATGACCTTTTGACATGTACACCAATTCATTGTTATGCGGATGACAGTATCCATGATAGCTTTTGTTTGACAAGCCCCAAAGAGTGCTCAAATTCCAACGGCTCGGAGGGCTTTGAAGCAAAGGATGGACGGTTACCTCGAGAGTGTTTTCTGGGGTAAGAATAATCGTTTGAAATTTAATGTTTCAAAGACCCAATCTTGTCTGATTACATCTATAGGGGATCGAAATGACAATATAGCCTCCTGCAATGGTATAGCAATCACCTAACAGGCCCTCCATTGATAAGCTCGGTGTAACTCTGTGACCAGCTCAGGTGCGGGGGCTCCATCGAAGCCATAGTAAAGTTAGTCTCTTAGAAGCTGGGCGTACTGTATAGGGCCCGCGGATACCTACTGCAGATAGTACATAATTGCTGACCCCGATCAAATCGCAAAAGCAAAATACTTTTAAAAACCTTGACTCTGTGCAGAAACGGGCGGTCCCTTGATAGATTCCCTTATCTTAACAAAATGATTGCAATCTTTAGAGCGCGGGCGTCAGGTGGGAATGTGACATTGTTCAGCCGGTATTTCAATGGAAGATACTCCGAGGCTAGATCAACTAGCATCATTGATCCCTTCGACAATGGTTTATAGTTGGACAATATGCCAAACACGTGCCGAACATTTGTACACTATTGATATTTGTCACATGAGAACGGGTAGTTTCTACGACTTGAGCGACGTTTCTTGAGTTCAACAGCTCGGCTGTGGAACTTTTGGATTTGCCGGCATCTGTGCTTTCGCCTTTCTTCCATCCTTCCATCCTTCCGATCTCTTTAAGACCCATGTTCACTCCTTCCTCTCCTCAAAAAGATTTACCACACAGAAGAGAGTTCTATATAATAATATTCTTATCTTCGTGATTTCGAAAACATATACTTATAAGACTCCACCCTGGATTTAAACGCAGATATTTTCGGAACGGTAAAGCATGAGAAAACAATATATAACATTAGAAGAAAGCGTTTCTGGCGCACAATTAAGCAATTAACAGATCTATTTGACACGGCGGCCATTAAGTGTTCGCGTATTCACTCTTTGAAGTCTGTTCGGATATTATTGTTTTTAACATAAAATGTAAATTAACATGGGTAGGTAAGTACCAACCCACACCTACCTACTGTTAAAATCGAATGAAAAAATGACTGACGAAACGGCTTTATCATACAAACCTTAATTTTAAATTTGAGGCCAAAATACCCAACTAAGCAATTATTTTTTTAACCAGTTTTTTTAATCACTGAAAACCGAATTTATCCCGGTTATAAATCGTTGTACCTCCCTTACTGTTATGGTAAGAAATATGATCTAAACGGTGTTAGAAAGAGAATACTCCACGCTTTACGTTCAACTCCAGAATTTAACCATAGAAAAATTTAAATATGCACCTTCATAAAACCAAAGATTCGGATAGCAATTTGAGAAAAATGCATAAAATGTACGGAATTTTTTATTCATAACTTGTGAAATATCGGCCATAGAATTCAAGTTTTCATGATTTTAGAGGCAATTTCCGATTGTTTATTTGTGTTATTGATATTTATTAAAAAAGTAATCTTACCCAATCTATTATGAAAATATAATTAAACATAAAATAAAAAATTAAAACATTTCAAAATAAGAGTTCTTTGCGACAAATTCTTAAATTTATATTCGACCAATTTGTGCTCCAATTTAAATCGGTCACTTATATACGGAAAAAATGTTATTCTAAATTACGATCATTTTATTTGTAAAAACGGTTAAAAACGGGACTGAAGTTCTTACGAACAAATTAACAGTGTTTCAATGTTTATTGGCGGGAACATGTGAAACATTGAAACACTGTTAATTTGTTCGTAAGTTCTTACGAACAAATTAACAGTGTTTCAATGTTTATTGGCGGGAACATGTGAAACATTGAAACACTGTTAATTTGTTCGTAAGAACTTGGTTTAAATTTTACATGTATATATAAAATTTAAACGGGTTAAAAACGGGACTGAAGTTCTTACGAACAAATTAACAGTGTTTCAATGTTTATTGGCGGGAACATGTGAAACATTGAAACACTGTTAATTTGTTCGTAAGTTCTTACGAACAAATTAACAGTGTTTCAATGTTTATTGGCGGGAACATGTGAAACATTGAAACACTGTTAATTTGTTCGTAAGAACTTGGTTTAAATTTTACATGTATATATAAAATTTAAACAAATAAAAAATATTTTTCTAACAGCCAGAAGCACAAATGTGTCCATTTTGGATAGCTAGGCATTTACAATAGGCTCTCAACTATCTGCCTACAACATATCTTAAGATACTTTGGACTCGTTGCTCGCCAAACTGAGGACTCCAACTTGGTGAAACTCATAGTCACTGGCAAAATGTTTGACAGAAGAAGCAGATGAAGTTTACCAATGCCCTAAAGTGACCAAGTATCACTGGTGCTGGGGTATCCTTGGCTCTCCAGGCAGCGCAGAACCGCGAGGAGTGGAGGCGCCTTGTCCATGTGTCCACAATGGAAATTCGAGTCACAATCCTTAGCAACGAGGAACCGACTTAAGAAAAAAGATGAATACTACAGAAGTGCATTTAATACAAATTTGAATGGAAATTAATATTCCATTTAGCACGCGCTCTGTCTCACTTACCTCGCCTAACATCGTAGATATCCATCCCTTTTGAATTTCGTAATCAGGGTATTGGGATCACGAAACACGCTCATTTGTGTTGCGTTTATTACCTATGCATCCATGCATCTACCATGATGATGGACACTGTAAAGCTGTCTAAAACGTTGGCTACAGAAGGAGAAATTTTAACATGGAATAATAACCGAAAAATAAATGAAGACAAAGGTCGCGGGTTCAAATCCGTGTGGAAATAAATTTTATTTGATGGAATTAATATTTGCGGCATGTTCCAGAATGGAAGATACCTACCATCAGTATCGTCCCGAGGCCCTAGCACGCTCGCTCTATAACGATCGATAGGATAACTATCGGTAACTTCTCATCGTTCCCCAGGAAAACTGCACATCGCTAACGTACAAACAACAGTTGATGTCGAATATGTCAAGGACACTTAGTCATTGTGAACTGTCACTTATTCGTTGGCGATCTGTAGTCATGCTAGGGAACGATGAGAAGTTACCGATAGTTATCCTACCGATCGTTATAGAGCGAGCGTGCTAAGGCCTCTGGTGTAATACCATTAATCAGAATTGAAAGGTTGCTTGAAATGGCCTTGGACGTTTTAGGTGACCAAATCTGAATAGTTAGGTACCACCCCTCCTTCCTCACCACCATCTAATTCCCCTCCCCCCTATCTTCAGCCTCACAACGTACCCCAATTCGGGATGTCAATGATGTCATAGTCTCACTGGCTCCAGATGGGAGCAGTTGTCTTGTGCTAATACACCTTAAAAAAAATATAATATATAATTATAACTTATAACTATAAAAATTATAACTTTTTACAAGATTATAATTTTAACTTTCTAGAACGTCAATCGAAGTGGATAAAATTCTGACTCTCTTAGTAAATTATTTTACCCTACACCTCGATAGGTAGGTACCTACCTACTTAACCTATCTTCCAAATGCCTTATAATTATAAAAGTATCAAAAATCGTCCCCATTACGACATAACAAGGTGACATCTGTTGAGATATCCGTGAAATATAAACTAATAATATATTACGGCTTTTGAGATGTTGTGGAATTTTAACTGCGTTTTCAACAGTGTTCCACCCAATTTAGCTCGCGGCGGCGGTAATGCGATCCCTTATGTAGGTAAAGATAATGTTATTGTACAAAAAATATGGAAAGAAGATCTAACATCGTGTTAAATATCAAAATGATGGTATCTATGGCTCAGTTTTTAGCACACATGACTTGAATTCTGCTAAAAAAAAAACTATTCTAAGTAGGTATATTGGTATTTACGTATGTAGGTGATCGCACATAAGTTACAAAATTGAGTTGACATTTTTTAAGTCCAATATTATATTAATTTTTATTTTTAACTTAGGAAACGGGCGTCGTTTTATCCATACAAACGTATTCCCCAATTTCCTCTCCATACTTTGATACTGGTGCAAATATTTTTAAAATTTAATATAGATATCGACCACTGGATACTTCTTATAGGAGGACCCTCTAAAAATCGTTAAAATTGCCTGGTTTGAAAGCCATCAACTGGCGCTCAGTAGATATACAAACTAGACAATGTATTTAAAAAAAAGCAAAACGTACAGACATAAACTTTTAACCATCAAATACGAGTAGAAAATATAAAAAAACAGAACTAAAAAAAAATTGTAGGCTGGCAACATCAATTTTACTGTCAAAATTACAGTAAAAAGACAATGACACTGTCTATGAGAACACTGCAAGTAACATTTAAAATTTTTTTTTTTTTAAATATATTTAATATTATATAAATATTTTCAAATAATAACAATTTTAATACGCTTTGTATAAATATTTTCAAACATGGATACATGTTTAAAGTATGATTTTATTTTATTTAGATATACATAAACTAACTAACTAACTAACCATCACGCCGTTTCCCCGCAGGGGTAGGCACAGAGGACGGACCGCCAAACAACTCGGTCTTGGCACACACTCCTTGCCTCATTCACATTCATACATCTTCTCATACACACTCTTCTATTATTCTGACTTTTGACATGGCCCGACTCAAGTATCTGATTTACTTGATCATGCCACGTCTTCCTTGGGCGTCCTCGGCTTCTTCTACCATTCACATTCGCGTCCTAAATTCTTTTTACACTCCTTTCTTCATTCATTCGCTCAACATGCCCAAACCATCTAAGCGTCCCTTTCTTAATCTTACTTTATCATAGATGTTAATTCAGAAAGTACCATCAGGCGAATTATCAAGGAGAGCGAAACAAACGAGGGTAAATTCGAAACTCCAGGCAAAACTAAAAAAGGTTTGCACTCCGAAAGCTATAGATACATTTTGACATCAGTGCTATTCGTCATAAGTCATAAGGTACATTTTTTTGGGTGATGATCTAAAGCCCGGGCAACGCTGGGTACTTAAGCTAGTATTAAATAAATGTGAGCAAGTTTTTATGTGCAATTCTAATTTTGAAATCAGTGGGTATCTATATTGCAATGAACAAAATATTTTCCCAATTTTATATGTTTTTGTGTTAATTGTAAATTGTACTAAAATTGTAGATTACACAGCTTTACATTTTTAACGTGTGTTATAATTCCGGGTTTAGTTTTTCCCATCTGGTGCGTAAATTCATTTTTTATAAGTTCCATAGTTTTCCAGCAGACGGCGGTGTGAGTTAATGTATTGACACAACACTTGTTTATCTAGGTTAGGGAACCATCAGCAGATGGCGTTGTTTTTCGTTGGCCACAGCAAGACAGCAACGCGCGGAAGGGTTAGATAGTAATGTTATTGGTTTATTTATGAGTATTATATATAAGAATGCCGAGGGGTCAACTGTCGGGATCAACTGTCATGGAATCATTGTACCTACATCAAACAAAAACATTAGATTTCCATCATAGATAAAAAAAAAAAAATGAAATATATTTTCAGCCGACAAGAATCCAAGAGGATTTTCTCATAGAAAAATATTAATAAAGTGATTAATCAAGTCCATTACGATTTTCTTCAAATTTAATCACTACATAACAGTTCTAAAACTGCATTTGAGAACAGTCTCAGTTTCGAGCATTCTAATGGTCGGAAATAGCTCTAATTAGGGAGAATGTTTTAGTGGCGTCATCTTCTACATCTTAAACATTCTTAAACTGTTAAATTAATGATCTACGATGGATTTTTTCGTGTCTCCGCGTCCCCACAATGATAAACGGGCCACATTTCGTCGGTATTTATCGATCCCGGCATTTATTTTGACAATATAACGGATTTTAGTGCATGTTTTGACGTTTGTTATTTATGTTGGCCATCTTGTCACGGAGGAATTGCCGCGCTTTCATGTGCTGCCAGCGGGAAAAGTCTATCGTGAATTTAATCGGTTGGTGTGGGCAGGTAGGTACCTATTAAATTAATGTTTCAGTCGGGCCAGGGCACCTGTATCCCTTTTCATACGTATACATACGAGTAGTTTGACAATAAAGTGTCGAAATGATGCACACTAAAGTCTCGGAAAAAAAATATTTCCATTGTTTTTTTTTTTATAGATATAATTATTTCTGGCTTTCACCCTTCAAGGATGTTCTAGGCCATCATTTAAAATTATGAAGAAGTGAAAGGCGAATTTAAATATTAATTTTATTTAAATGGAGAAATTTGAAAATTATAATGAAGATTGGAGTCGAGTTCAGACTTGAAGAGATGAAATATTGAATGGAGGCGAGGCAATTTTTGACAAGGCCTGATAGAAGAGAGGATACCTGTTTAGAGAGGGACAGCCAAAAAATACGTGATCTAAAGTTCCCACTTCTAGACCACAGAATGTACAATCTGGGGAGTCAAGGACGTGAATTTTAAAAAGGTGAGAAGGAACAGAACAATGTCCGATTCTCATTCGAATAAGTGAGGAAATTTCTTTTTTGGAAAAATTGGGGAATTGTTGAAACCATGGTTTTGATGGGATAGTCCTTTGTATTGAGGCATAGAAGGCTCCCTTGGATTGACTAGCAATGTACCAATACTCTGCCCAAAAATTGCGGGATCTGTCTTTGATGATAGAAAAAATGTCAGATAGGGGAATGTGGTTTACATTTACATTATTGAAGCTGAAAATGTTGCTTATGTAATTATAATGGAGTTAGGTATTGAAAATGAAGAAATAGGTCTATCTAATAGATGTATCTTTACTACGAATCAGTTTACATTATGAATATGAAACAATATGCTATGGATACTTTTCCTACCATCTCTGTTTATTTGAATTAAAATAGATTTATTAATTACGTTATAAAAAATTTAAGCGTAAAGCAATGAACGATTTATTTTTCATTAAGTAAATATGTTTATTTTATTTTTTTTAAATACCCCTTTATGGTTAAGATAATTTTTTACTATTTACTTTGACTAACTCTTTTTCAGTCTTGTAAAATTATTCATAAAAAAAATAAAAACAACTTTAGCGCTACTTTCCTCTCGCAGATAATACCAAAAACACGGGGATTGCTAAAGGGGTAAGAAATCAAATATTTCGGTTCCTTGTCTAATCGGACTATGAGATCTTAGCGTCTGAATTCCCTGAATTGTAAATTTATTCAGACACGATACTTCCTCACATGATAATTCATCACATCATAACTCACATTAACCTAACCTAACCTCTACTACCCTTACCTAACCTAGCCTAACCTAACCTAACCTAACCTAACCTAACCTAACCTAACCTAACCTAACCTAACCTAACCTAACCTAACCTAACCAAAACTAACTTAACCTAAGGTTAAACGCCCCAATAAGGAAGTTGAGTCCTTTTTTTATATTTTTTTTAGCAATGTTCACCGGCAAACTTAAATACCACTATTTTTTTTTTTAAAGTTCGTTTTCATAATCAAATTAATTCTACAAGTTTGACATTTTATTACGCCCGCGAAAACGGCGGCAAAGGCATAATACCGTGCGCGCAGAGTTCGTGACGTAACCCGGCCCTTGCGTGTGTGAAATATAAGGGAAAATATTAGTAGTTAGATATTTATTGGTAGATACTAATCAATTCAGTTATTGGAATTTCGAAAAATGTGCATTTTATTGGTTATTTTTGAAATTTAAAAACACGAAATGTCATTTTTCAACGAAACTTGCAACAGTTCCTAACATGTCGGTGAAAAATGACATTTCGTGTTTTTAAATTTAAAAAATAACCATTAAGAGGATACCCGGCGGTGATTTTCCATACAAACGTATTCCCTATTTATCTCTCTGGATTTTAACCCTAGAGAAAATATTGTTTTGCATAAAATAGATATCAACTACTAGCGTGTCGGTACTTTTTGTTTTTTTGATAAGTTACTTTTTATAGAAGTTATGACCTTCCAAAAATCAATAAAATTGACTGGTTTAAACGCCGTCAAAAGATGTTCAGTATACAAACCAGACAATGTTTTTTAAAAAAAAAGCAAAACGTACAGACATAGAATAGTTTTTTCTTATGTAGTTGGTAAAAAAAAATTGAAAATCAGTCCACTTTTGGAGGAGAAAAGTGGGGAATACAAAACCTCCATTTTAGTTAGGTGTCAGTGCATTGTCCCTTTCGCTCAATATCCGGTGGAGTAAGAGCAACAGTGACAGCAATATTTTAGTAAAATCTATTTCTGCACCACCGAGTATCATCTTGAAATGCACTTTTTTGAAATTCCGGTAACTGAATTGATTAGTACTAGTAAATATCTAACTACTACAACTTTTTAAATTTATTTTTTTCGTCCGTATTAAGCGTGTCCCGGTTTTGTAAATATTTCCCTTATATTTCACTCAAGCAAGGGCCGGGTTACGTCACGGACTCTGCTGTGCTCTTGCCGCCGTTTTGGCGGTCTTTAATAAAATTCAAACTTGTAGAATTAATTTAATTATAAAAACGAACTTTAAAAAAAAAAATACTGGTATTTAAGTTTGAATGTCATCTACATGAACATATTTTTTATAAGTCAAAATATTTTTCACTCAACTTCCCTATTATCAGTTTTCGACGCTTCGAGACATGATGAATTATCATGTGAGGAATTAACTTCCGATGAAAATTTTGTACTCAATATTCATACACTTAAAAAGTTTCCACTGAACATTCTGGTCACCAAATATTTCTGGCGCTTATATTCCTCTGAACACGCCATAGTGGGAATCCGACACTTTTCTCCATTCGGCTACTAGGCGGTTAAAAGCGTATCGCTAGAGAATACCGGAAGTTAGTCCTTTTTAAATCAATTTCTAGACGTATTGACTTTTTTTACAAAAAAAACATAAACTGATTTTGAAAGATTGTTATTTTATCTGGTAAACGAATTTTTAAATTTTTAAAAAATTTGTTTATTTTTAATATACTATATAATGTTATGCCGTTGGTCGTTGGCAGATTTGTTCAATTTTACATATTGGATTATACAACACAAATTTCAAATCATATAATCATAGAACAAAATAAATCAATAATCTAGTAAACACATTTTTCAGAATTAAAATCATAAAAAAATAAATCCGAGACGTGTTTTGTAACGAAAATACCACAGGTTTTTTCTATTTATTTAAGGTCTTTAAAATATTTATTATACTAAAATATTTCAGATTTTCTTTGAACACTTATTTTGTTTAGACATTATTGAAAAATCATAAAATATCAAAAAAATACTTACAAGAAGTAGGTACACGATATTTAAAAAATTATCTTCGTGCATTTTGGGCATTTTTATTGCTTACTTGAATGTAGGTATATGTGTATAAAGCAAGTTTTGAATGAAATAAATCGATATTAAATTTTTTATTTAAAAAAATTGTTAGGGGAATAATCGATCTTTCTCATCGGAACTTCCCTGTACAGTTGCAAGCACTTTTAAACTTTTATTCTTAGCCGCTGGTCAATGACTCTTAAGCTAAAGGTTTCCGTTTCAAACAATTCTAAAAGATTTCCATTAAATAAAATACGAATGGATTTCCGTCTATATATTGATGGGATACTGACATTCCAAAAAATAAAAACCAAAATATTTATTGGTTTGCCCTCCGAACTATTTTTTCCCTGCGGCATTTTTTCCTTCTCTATGTGAATATAATAATTTATAATTAATTTATAACCGTACCAATAATTTATTACATACATATTGCCAGATTTTTTTTCCTATTGATTTTGTTATTTTATTTCTTATATTACATTTAAGGCTCATGGAGAAACTGAAACCAAACTATAACTGGTTTCCAACCAAACTTCTATCACGGCGCTACTCAATTTTACGATTTAATAATAATAATAATGTTTGGATGATTTTTTATAGCGCCATTTTCTTGAGAAAATCGCCTCAAGGGCGCAAAAAGATAAGGGGATAGCCGGCGGTGATTTTTCCATACAAACGTATTCCCTATTTATCTCTCTGGATTTTAACCCTAGAGAAAATATTGTTTTTACATAAAATAGATATCAACTACTAGCGTGTCGGTACTTTTTGTTTTTTTGATAAGTTACTTTTTATAGAAGTTATGACCTTCAAAAAATCAATAAAATTGACTGGTTTAATCCGTCGGATCTGCTGGATCTGCCCTGATGATGGACACTGCAACGCTGTCCGAAACGTCGGCTAAAGATGGAGGTAGCGCAACACGGCATAACACCCCATAAACAAACAACGAAAAAATCCGTCAAAAGATGTTCTGTATACAAACTAGACAATGTTTTTTTTTAAAGCAAAACGTACAGACATAGAATAGTTTTAACTTATGTAGTTGGTAAAAAAAATGAAAATCAGTCAACTTTTGGAGGAGAAAAGTGGGGAATACAAAACCTCGATTTTAGTTAGGTATTAGTAGCCCGAGGTGCTTTCTCCCTTTCGCTCAATATCCGGTGGAGTAAGAGCAACAGTGACAGCAACAATGTAGTAAAATCTATTTTTCGAATTTCTCCACCACCGGGTTTCATCTTAAGATAAGTTACAGTTTAATTATTTTACTTATAAACGCTTTTTACAAGTTATGCTTTGAAATATTAAGAAAAAATAATTGTTTGGGCATATGAACATGAATAGTTTTGTCAATTAAAAAACTAAAATCTTTCAAGAAAAGCTAAAAAATACAATATTGGATTGAATAACCGATGCAATATTGTATTTGTTAGCCTTTTTTTAAATATTTGAGTTTTTTAATTAACAAAACTATTTTAATCATATTCATATTGCTTGTGGATGTGCTCAAACAATTAATTTTTCTTAATATTTCAAAGCATAACTTGTAAAAAGCATTTATAAGTAAAATAATTATACTAGCACCATCTATGAAAGAGTAGAGTATGAATTATTTTGACAATCGCCTAAATCGATTTTGGAATCGGCACTACTGTGCGGTATTTTTTTATTGTACGTAAAATAAGAATCTAGAAAATGAAAAAAATATACATATTTATATACATAATTAAAATTAATTTTTATTTGACCTTCCCAAATGCTTCCATAAATATGTTATTAATTACCCTTATATATTTTTTTTGCACCCTCTCCAAAGTTGGAGCCCTATGGAAAATTGTATATATTATTTTCAGAATCCTGTGTATTTAATTTACAGGTTTGTACCATTACCATTTTGACACCAAACCGGGGGCCACTTCGAAGTGGAGGCCCTAGGAAATTTGTAGAAATAATTCTTTCCAAGTCCAATGTCTTCCGGTTTGTACTAATTATAATGTGTTCTTGTTTCAGATGCGCACTCCCCCGGAGGGTCCTCGGACAGGAAGAAGCGACCCAGGACCGCCTTTACGGCTCAGCAAATAAAATCCTTGGAAACAGAGTTCGAGAGGAACAAGTACTTGTCTGTTGCTAAGCGTTTACAACTGGCTAGGAACTTGCGGCTCACTGAAACACAGGTAAGCAACTAATTTTATTTCATGCCTACAACATACCTCCCACTTCTGACATCCTTTTTTCCCGGCGGAACCGCTCGTGTGGTGATCTTCTCGCTTATGCGACGCTTGTTTGGGGGAGGTGTCTGAAGCATTTCAGTAAGACCCAAACGGTAGCACTGGACATTTCCTTCATCCTGTTTTGTTGACAACTTGGCTCTTCTCACTTGAAATTCTGCCAGGTCTGGCGACCCCTACCCTAGGAAGTAAGGAGGTACCTAACCTTCTTGCCTAGTTAATAAAAATGAAACTATTGTGGTAAAGCAATAATTTAATTAAAGCAATTTTTACCTATATTATTTTGTGTTTTTTGAAGTATTATTTTTGTTTTTCCTTTTGTGTTATTTTGTTACTTTAAGTAAATAATTGTTAACCTCAACACAGGCTTGTCCTAGTGAGGTTAAACATTGTATTGTAAACTGTTATACCTAAAATGTGAAGAAGAAACAATAAACAATAAATAAACAATAAAGCGGATTACATTGAAATAAACTTATTATTGAGAAAAAGAAGGATGGAGTCTGTGCTTGGAATCATTGAATATACCTACCCATGATATTGGAGGGAAGAAATTCAAAATCCGCTTAATCATTTCAGAAAAAACCAACAAAACTTATTGGCTGCTATCTTTATGTATGATTGCAAGGTTCAATCAAGATAATGTTGGTAGTTCTCAGTCGAACTATGAAACAGTTAAATATGACCGAATCGGATGGGGACACATTGGCTCAGGGGTCAGGGCAGCAACCCGGAAAGCCGAAGGTCCTGGGTTCGAGTCCCAGATGTGATCCGATCTTTTTCTGATTTTTCTGTTTCTGATTTTCGATTGAGTTTCGCTAATATTGTCTCCATTAATTAAAATATTACAATTTGAGTTTTGACTCATTAAGTTAAAAATACAAATAATATGTTGAATTTACAAAACATACGAACCTACTCGTACATTGTCAGATCTATTTTCTCTACACAACCTGCTAAAAAATTAAAAAGATAGTCTCGATTTTTTTTTTCTTAATTAGCTCAGGACACAGGAGGCCCTGAGGTAAATAATTTCTCTCAGAATCATTGGCGATGAAAGAAAGGGGAGGAAGTTCTGGGAATTAAAAAGGTATGAGGGATGGGTAGGAATCTGGGGTTCTGTGTGTCTAGATCAAAGTTTGTAGACAAACGTAGCGAACCACTTGGGGTGACCTATGGCAGAGGAGTTGGTTATCCAATAAATGGTTCCCGGGGCGGCGGTACCCATTCCCGCCTTCCAAATTGCTATCGTCATTGGTTTTAATGTTCCAACGAGGCGTACCAACACACTACGCTTCTTCATATCGAAGCCAACAACACTAATTCAGCAAAAAACTTACAATTTATGAGCATGTAATTCTTATTAATTGATTTTGGGTTTAATTCGTACCGGTCAGTGTCAGTGGTTGAGTGGCATCGCGTTTGTGTCCCACCCAGGCGTTCCGTGTTCGAATCCTCGGCTGGCTAAGTCCTCCATCACAACACAAGCAACATCTTCCGCTTAGTGTGGTGGTAGTAGGAGATTTTCAAATGTTGTTGGGTTATTCGTAACCCGAGAATGTGTGTCTTTCTTTAAAAAAAAAAAAAGAACTCCATTTTTTTTTTAAATTTAATGTAAATCAAATTTTAAATTGTTATTTTTAAGTTCTGCAAATATTTAAGTTTTTTTTTTAAATTATTGTGAGTTGATTCGACATTTTCAAACTGTGGTTAGCCCACTTTTAGAAGACTTATTTACATGATTCTATTTATCTCCGCCAACTTTTAATTTGTAATTTGTATGGTGCCTGAAATGATTGATCACCGGTTAAACCGATTTACTGTTAAATTAGATTATGTATTCTGTTGGATCTTTGAAATCTGTTTTCACATTAACGTTGATAATTCTTAAATTGATATTTTTTCTTCTTTCCTCCATACACACCTTCCTATATATTATCTTTTTTTACAATTTGGTACCTGGTACCTAACTACTCATGCAGTTAGTACTCATACTCATACATTCATTAGTTAGGATCAAAATTCAATATACTCGTACGCGTACCCAAATAATCACTTGTAATAAAATGTATTGTGTAGGTATGTCTAAATAAATAAATAAATAAAATAACTTAATTAGGTGTTGAGTATAAAGAAAGGGCTACAATAAAAATCGGTTGTTTCTGTTTTATAATCTTTCAAATGAGAACATATATGTATGTTGTCTTACGTCTTCTTTGAATTAAATTTTTCTTTTATTTTCATTTCAGATCAAAATATGGTTTCAAAATCGCCGAACGAAATGGAAACGAAAATACACAAACGACGTGGAACTGTTGGCCCAGCAATATTACAGCAGCATGGGAGTGCTGGCACCTCGCCCCATGTTCCTCGGGGATCGCCTCTGGATATTCAACTGCCCGAATCAATCGCCATTAAACCCTATGCCTCAAACGCAATGGACCAGACCGATGCCAAACACCATATCAAATTTTCCACCAAATACTCACATGACTAATTTACCGTCCTCATCTGAAACATCCCGCCATTTTTATCAGCCCCCTAAACAGGAACTCGGTCCCAACACTCATCAAATGCTAAGTTCCAACGCTCAGCAAATGCTCGGTCCCAACGCTCATCGAATGATGTCGCATTTGGGGCACGCCCCCCAGTTTGGGCCACAAATATTCCCACATCAGTCCTTGGTCACGAATTCTACCCTAAACATGACAAATTGGAATAAACCACCAGAAAGTAATGTAATGCGTTACGATTATGCCAACAATTTAAAATGTAAAATGCCATTCAGTATTGGCAATAAGAACAGTCAGTATTCATGTGAAGATCCGTTAGTGCCTAAAGTTAATGTTATACCTCCCACAATTTTAGAAAGTGAAAAAGATGCTCCTTCTATAATGGACGATGATGTACAAAATCGATTAGAAAATAATTTGAGCGTATAAATAAATGATAGCAGCTACTTAAAATTGGTATTAACTTTTTTTTAAGGATCGTAACTTTATTATTTCATCTGGCAATGTTACTTTGCGAATTATTATAAGTGTCCTAAAAAAATGTCTTGGTTTTAAAAATCTGTATTTTCAAGATAATTTAATTACAAAACTACATGAAAAAAATAATGTCCCACTTATGTTCATTTACAGAAGCCAGAACTGCTGTAGACACATGTATTTTTTACAATATTATTTCTAAAAAAAACAGCATTACTTTTTAGCACAATTTTGATTTTCCTTTTTGTACCTAATAGATGAATTAAAAACACATGTTTTTCAACTTAACAAACAACTTATGTTTTTCAACTTATAATGCATTCATTCAAATTATTGTCCCTATTATTGTTAAGTTATTTTTATTCATTCAAATTATTGTCCGTATTACTGTTAAGTTATTTTTATTAATAAGATTTTAGAAACGGTAGGAGCTTCTACTGTGGTTTGAAAGACAATATGTGTAAAGTTACGAAAACACATTTTTGATGGTGATACTGAAAATAAACAATTCAAAATAATAAAAAAATTATATAACTGTTTTTTTCTCTCAACATTTATACGTATACCCTTATATTTACTTAAAAATGCAAAGCAAGATTAAACCCTACCCATAATAATAAAACATATTTTTATTTGTTCCTAATTTGATATTCAAGGTTTACGTATATTATTATATTATAAGGCATTAAATGATGTTTGAAAAAATCTAAGTGTATTTAAAACTTCTGAAGTTAATATTCATTTTATTAAATTTTTTCGTCAAACTAGAAAATGGAATGAAATAACATTTTAAGCCCTTTTATATATTCAATAATGTCATTATTGTCAATTTATAAAAACACTTTACTTATAAACAAGCTCTGCTGTGTAATTATTATTAAGTGACAATTTTTTCGTATTCTGAAGGCATCATCAAACTATTAATAATTCAATAGTGATATTATTGAATTATATAAAAGACAAACTTAAAAATAAAATGTAGTTCTACCAAACTAAACTTCGTAACAATAAATAAATGAAACAATATTATTAGAAAGAAAATACGAATAGTTAGCATTTAATAAAGTATTACTCATAAATAAAATAAATAATTAAATGAAAACAAATAACTTTGTGTAAACCACATAAGTAATCACAATCATCAACATGTTTCGAACATGTTCTTATTATCCTGACAAATAAACCTTTGGGTTCGAAACATGTCGATAATTGTGATTATATTATAAGTGGTGTACATAAAGTTATTTGTTTTCGTTTAATTTAAAAAGGCGCCACAAAGTGAATTTGTGAAGATTGAAGTAGCAAAAATAAATAGTCCGAGAAATGGACAAACACGTTATTATTTAAGCTTTGTGTTTATTTTGTATGTATAAAAAAGGAGTCCGTCCTCTCTGCCTAACCCTGCGGAAACGGCGTGATGGTTAGTTAGTTAGTTGTTGCATTTTTTAATTTTAATATTGGTATCGGGTCACAACTCGAATCTTACTAGAACCCTCTCCGAAAAACCAAATAAACGAAGGTAAGTACCCATCCAATTCCATTTGTCGGTAACCGGATCACGATAAGTCACGTGGGTCAAAATAAAAACATGGCCGCCGCACTTCTACAACATTGAGTTTGACAGTTTCGCAAATCAAAATAACAAAAGATATTTGCATGGTGATGCCAGAACCGCCAGAAGTTGATGCCGGCACATCATGTCTGGAAAAAGAGTTTGTTATCGATTCATTTTGATAACCACACCGACTGACGTAAGTATTCAAATACATCGACTCCTTTTCGAGTGTCGCCGATCCATGTTGTGTTTTTGCCGGAAAATCGTCGCTTTTGTTCTGCGGTGCATCGGGGAACCTAGATTTCAAAAGTGAATACATAAAATAGCAGCGCTCCTTTCGGCAGCGAATATAACTACAAAGATTGAAAAAAAATCTTGTTTAATTTCTATACTTGGTTTACTAGTTAAAGTTTACTCCGCTAGGTGGCAGTATAAGAGCTTTCAACTTGTTTAATGTATGGAAACTGTTGAGAGCTCCCAGCTGTATTGTCATTTTATCTCGATTATTATTATTACACATACTGTATTGTTTATTTGCATTTTTTGTTTTTCGTTCGCCGCGCTGCAGGTCCATGGTTTAATAAATTGCGCGTTCAACATAAAAAATCTATCTCGTTTGTGCCTAAATATAAACGAACCACTGCAAATAGTGGATTCCGATAGGAATTCGGACTGCGTGGATAATGGGCGATTCTGATAATCGATATTTGTTAGTCTAGACTCCGAGGCGCCGGCATACGAGGCACCTGTTGTTAATTGCTAATGGCAAATTATATATTATGATAAATTATGTGCTGCGTTCGCTTCGGTCCTTCAGTGTCCGCAGTGGAGCAAGTCAAGCTTGCAAGTTTCAAATTTCAAAATAAAACATCGCTGTCACCGCAGATGAAAATACAATCAACATGACAAAACAAGGTTAATAAAAATACAGTTTATTTACTCGATAATTTTGGCAAAGATGTATTCTACTCGCTAGCGTTGTAACGTGTTTCGAATTACAGAATAAATTCGATAATTCGGATAGTAGACTGACAGTTTTAAAATGAAGTTTTACATTATTATTGTGTCTCGTAAGGATTTCGCAAAAGAATTTTCTTTTATTTGCTTTTTTGGGGAGGATTGGTAACCCAGGCCATGCAATGTTATGGATTCATGATAAATATGGTTAATTTCCCATAAGAAATTCGCCGTTTTGAATCTGTTATCAATGTTTTTTTTTTGCAAATTAAAATGAGTCAACTATAGTCACATTTTTTACAGATGAAATTCTTTCACTGCTCTATTTGGTAAATATTTCCCCATCCGCCGCACTTTTGAGTACAAATTGTGGAAATAACGCTTCGTTTCAACAATTACTACAGGAACATCTTTTTACACGCACATAATAGATTATTAGGTTCTTAGTTTGGGTTATTTAAGTAATGCATGCATATTTAGATTCTAACGAAAATTACGCAAATTTCAATGCATCATCATCATCATCACTCTTGGCTCTACAACAACCCCTGATGGGTCTTCAATTCAATTCAATTTATTCTTTGAAAAACATTATAAAAATTGACATTTTAATTCGTTTTTAAAGTAAATTTGTATTACAGAGTATTACATTAATCATACATGGTAAGGATACTAACCACACAAGCATTAAAGCTTGCCTTTTAGGCAGCTTCACTAACACTAAATACGTCGATATCTGAATTAATTCTGCTCAACAGCAAGATTGCTCTCCCGACCGGCATGACTATTGGCAAGTTAGTCCTGCAGGCCGGGAGATAATACAATCTATACTTTCGGTGGCGAAGATAACCGTCGGGAACATAGAAAAGAATGCACTCCATGATAGCCGAGTTTTCAAACCATTTACGAATCAATCTGAAGAAATGCGTGGCAATTTGTACATCCCTTCTGACCTGTAGATGGTTCAATCCATGCATACCCAAAAGAAAGTTGGTAGGATAGAGCCACGGAAAATGACCCTCATCCAGAGAAATCTCAGAAATTTCTTCTGAACTCTTTCTAACATGAGGGAATATTTTACTTGGTGTGGTCTCCAAATTACCGACCCACTTTCAAGTCTACTCCTTACTAAGGAATTGAAAAGAATTATGAGAATCCGGGTATCTCTAAAATCCCTTGGGCTTTTGGTAAGACGGACAGCCTAATGGCATAGCAGCTCGTCTCGTATGGTGTTTCGTATTTGTCTTAGAGCAAGCGATTTAGCCTAGGGTCATCTCATTCACACCTGTGATATAGAATGTAGTATTCGCCGCAACTTTTAATTACGAAAACGTTGCCCGATCCTATATCTATTCCATTCGTACACAAATATTCTTTGAATGTCTATCTTTGTCATGCATTGTTGAATGAATGGAGAATTTATTAGAAACGCAATTGTGTTTGTTATTTGCCACACTTTATTTTAATTATTTGAGAATAACATGTCTAGATGTATTGTAATGTCACTGTTCAAGCCCTAATTTTTTTAAAGTAAAATCATGTTTTCTACAACATTCTTTATCTTTTTAAAAGCTATGAATGATGTTACAAAATGAGTGTCCACTTTGATTCTAGTTGGTTTCTGCTTGTAGTCCTTACTCCTAAAGGTGGGATTAGACGTCATTCTAGTGTGCTCTTGCAAATTATTTTGGTGTAAACAGATATAGAGAATTCTTTTGATGCTCCGAGTGTGTTTGCTGAAATTTAGTAGAATGCTCTAGAATGATCGATCGTTTCAAGTAAACGCCGCAAGTGTGCCTCCTTCGTGTTTGGACGCGATCGCTTCCCGTGGCGGTCTCTTCAAAGTTTTATTTATTCATTTATTCATTTCTATACTCTTACATACAGTTTATAAATACAATAGGTGAAGGTAAAACAAAAAATATCCTTAATATAAAACATAGTAGGTAGTAGAGTGAAGTATGTTCGGCAACTGCATGTAAATGGTTAAAACTAATGTGGTTATGTTTTGTGAACACCTCACTAGGAGAACCTGTGCTGAGGTGTTCGCATGTATTATTATGCCGTCTTTAGTTTTATTTATTCATTTATTCATTTCTATACTCTTACATACAGTTTATAAATACAATAGGTGAAGGTAAAACAAAAAATATCCTTAATATAAAACATAGTAGGTAGTAGAGTGAAGTATGTTCGGCAACTGCATGTAAATGGTTAAAACTAATGTGGTTATGTTTTGTGAACACCTCACTAGGAGAACCTGTGCTGAGGTGTTCGCATGTATTATTATGCCGTCATAAGTGATAGCACAGTATCCCCCTTGAGATTCTCAAGGAAGACTCCGTACTTCTCCGTACTCCACCCATGGTGGCTGTATTTTACATATAGAAGGTGTAGGTAGCTGTTTTGAGATAGTCATCATAATATTATACAGACACAATGTAGTAAGTTGAGGTAAGTTAAGCATCATAATATTCTGAAGTACTAAAGTGCTCTTGCGTTCTTGGAAACTTGCGATTGTACTAATTACGGTTGGAGTAACGAAAAATGTCTACAATGTTTAAAATTGTATGATGTATATGTAGTATCTTGATTGGCATGTATGTTAGGTGGGTTTTGGATAGATGGCAGTAGGCTTAAAGCTTACGTTAGTTACCGACAGATGTCGGGGAGTCAGAAGTGCATCCAGTCGTAGCCAATCAAAGAGAGCTCTGCCGGGCAGATTCATTTCCTAGAGAGTTTAAGCCGGTCGCTAGACCTAGTAGTATAATTATTGAAAACATGTATTATCTATAATATAAAAATTAATATTTGTTTGTGTGTTCGAATGTTATGCGCGGCCATACCGTTCATCCGATTGCGATGAAACTTTGGGAATATGATGTGCGCATACCCGGGAGGGTTATAGCGTTATGAAATTATTTCATATATTATTCATACAATTGCGATTAAAATTTTTATTACCATTGTTCATATTCTAATCAATAACCTACTATTTATACACTAACCCGTATTTGTTTTCATTTTCAGAACACATATCAACCAGATTACCAGAATGACGCCATTTTTACACTCATAGCAAAACCGTAAAAACGATAACATAAAAAAAAAACAATGTTTCTCCACCAAAAAGCTACATTTTTGGTCGCAGTTTATTTATTGAGCGAAATAGCGGCGTTTCCAAAACCGAAAACGAAGAATACAAATGAATTAAATCATAAATTAAAACTCAACGGCGACAAAACTAAAGACTTGTTCCGATTGAAAAGAAATTTAAAGTATGTTTTTAACAATGAATTATCTTCCGGAAGCGATGTCGGTAAGAAGATTACTGTTTTACCGACGAACGAACCTCAAAAAGTTAACAGTCCCGTTGTGAATGACTTGTTTTCGCAGTCTACTTCGAAGTCGCTACAGATTAAGCTGCAACACGGCAATAGTGAAAATGTCAACGGCGGGAAGCAAACCGATGATGCGGCGGCGATATTTAAGGCTTCGTTATTGGAGAAGGCTTCGGTGATGGCAAAGGGTGGCAGCTCGAGGATATGTATTCATACGTATAACAGCGTGGCGCATTCTGCCAGGGTTCTTACTGATGGACCAGTCGTGGGATCAAGCTATGATGATGATGAGATCGAGTATGGAGATTATGGTAAGATTAATATTTTTTTAATTACATTTTTAGTATTTTTTTTGATGACTTTCTTTTGCTCGGAATGAATCATCTATCAGTCAGAAGGGATGTACAAATTGCTACACATATCTTCAGACTGATACGTGGACGATTTGAAAACTCGGCTATCATGGAGAGCATTCATTTCTATGTTCCGATGGTTACTATTAATTCTGACTATTCTGTCTCCCAGCCTGCAGGACTAATTAGCCAATTGTCTTGCCGGTGGGGAGAGCAATCTTGCTGTCAAACAGAATCAATTTGGATATCGACATATTTAGCGTCAGTGAAGCTGCCTTTAAGGCAAGCTCTATTAATGCTAGATACTTGGTATACCCAATGCTTATGTTTTATGTTTTTTTACAAACGTATTTCAAAAATGCACTAAAATTAACAATTTTGTAATTTTTTTAAAACAATAATTAAATTGAATCCTCGGGGAATAATTTTCCTTCTCCTAAAAGCTTTTTGTATGGAGTTGAAGTTTTTAAAAAAAAAATTAAATTTGTATTATATATGTATTTCTTTTGTTCAGATGAACGTGAGCCAGTATTGAGTAATATGACAATTCCCGGGCTGGGCTATATGCAAGTTGAACACTGCGCCAAGCCGACAGACTTCTGCTACGCTTTCTGGAGTCAGGGAAAGGAACCGGGAGATATATCCATCCTCGGACAAGGTGAGAAGACTCAAAAATATATTTATATCAATTATTTTTAAACCAGTTAGTGGCCTGGGGATTCTAAGCATCGGGTTCCCACCCAGGCGTTCTGGGTTCAGTCTTCTGCTAGCTAAGTCCTCGCATCATTGCTCAAGTAACATTTTTCGCTTATTATGATGGTAGTAAGAGGAATTAAAATATTACCAAATTTGTAATGCTAGAAAATTTATCTTTCTATTTAAAAATAAAGTTAATTAAACTAGATTTGCATTTTGGGGGGCGATGTCCGGTTAATATGGTAGTTACATAAAAACACATGTGGTATAATATTTTATTGTATAGGTATCCCAAAAGAAAGTTCATAATTAATGGGCTCATTAAGTAAATACAATACTTCTGATAGGCGCGGGGCGCATGGCAATTGATAGCCTGGCTTTTAAAAATGGAGCGTTTCTCGGGAGCCAACTTTTACAAAAACAGTGATTTGGCGACTGTACCGCGGAGTAAGTTGTGCAGTTTGGTGATGAGGCTTATTTTCATCTCACTGCGCATGTGGACAATTCATAACTGCCGTTACTGGAGTGCGACGAACCCGAAACGCTACCATCGTAAACCCTTTTGACGAGCAACATGCAGTTACCTTCAATTCAGAGCGTTATGTGGAGATGCTGGACAATTTTTTGGTGCCTGAACCTCAAAACTTTCCTGGTTATAATCAAAGAACTTGGTTTCAGCAAGTCACACTTCCAACATGTTTATGCCACGAATTTGAGAAATTTTTCTCAAAAATTTGATCTCCCGGAGAGGCTTTTAAAAAAATTTTTATATGTGTATACCTCACAAGAGTCCCGACTGCTCCCGTCTGGAGCCAGTGAGACTATGGCATCCCCAATTGGGATGGGAGTCCAAAGCCTTGCCCATGGACTACGCCGGCCGTCATGGCTGCATAAATTGGCAGTGTGCAGCCCTGAATTACCCCTGTAGATTTTTTTTGTGGGGATATCTCAAAACAAAAATTTACGACAATAAACAGAGTTCTCTCGTGCAGTTACAAGAAAACATTAGACACAAAGTGTTAGGTAGCCATGTAAACGTTAACCCCACGATCTCAAGCTCCAGCATAATACCTTTGCATATTTCTTTTCCTGATTTTTGTATCAAGTCGTGCTGAAAGAGATACAGCCGTAAAAATAAGTACCAATTATAATGACAGACAATTGTACTAAAAAAGAGCGGGAAAGGGCACACGAAAGGGTATTTGAGAATGCTTCTCTTAACCTCTTGAATGCCAGGTGTTTTTGGAAAAAAATCGCGCAAAATTATCTTCCCGGCTTTTGCTCAAATATCGTATAAAAACAAAGGAATTGTTTTTTTTTGTGATTGTTTTCTGTTTGCCAGATAATGTACCTTATTATTCATATATATTTCATGATAATATCGTTACAAGTTTTCCCAGAATAGCTATTTTTAACAAAAAAATGTGAAAATATTTCCCATTCGACAAAAAAATGTAAATAAAATATAATCATACGAAAATGATAATTTTTTTTTATTTCTCTACAAACCTGAATAGACACCCTACATGAAAAAAACCAATTCAAAGGTGTTTTCGAAGAAGTAATGACATAAATACTTGTTTAAAAATGAAATGACAGTTGAAAACCGTTTGTAAAAGTGACGCCAAGTTGACCATAGATATTTATTATAAATTATTCAGATGGGTTGGCGCTATGCGGATTTTTGCTACGTCAAGACCGAGAACGGCGCAAGCGATTCTGACCTTGTTCTTCACACAACTTCTTTATACATAAGGAACAAAATCGCTTAAAAAAAATTTTTTTTTTAAATTTCGACCCGCGGCCACCGGTGGGTGAACGGCAGTCGAGAGGTTAAAGGTTTTAAATGATGTTAGGTACATAATATAAGTTTTATTGATAGGTAAAACTCTCTTGTTAACATAATTTTGTTTGCAGGTTGTTGGGAGTCTTCAGACATCCAGGAGGCGTGCTCCAAGGAGTCTTGCAGCTCGGAGCGGCCCCCCCCTCGAGCCCGCCCCGCTACTAAGTTCTGCTGCTGCAGGGCCGACCTGTGCAACGCCCAGCCACTGTCAGCCCCTCTCAATACAGGTCAGTGTGTCCTTTGAGATTGAAAATACTAGATTAGTCAGTTGGGTATCTTCCGCTTCTTATCTTACTTTCCAATCCAAAAACCTTCTCCCTTCTTGCTTCTCTAGAAGATTGTTAACCTTTAGGCTGCGTTCAATTGTTTAGGTGATTTCCTAAGTTAACCCCTATGGGCCGAAGCCCTGTAATAGTAGTGTTGAACAATCGTGCCCACGCACGGTGCAAAGTACTGCAATTGCAGTGTTGACCTTTGTTCCGTAATACCGATTTGGTTTCGACGGGTCCATTATGCTTCTCATCTGGAAGTAGTTATTGTTACCCTCGCAATGCTGTTTTGTTATCGTTTTGTTCTTATCGTGACAATCTACCCAACTCACATTGAAAATACCGCTGTTGTGATATATAAAATACTCACGTTAAAACTTATAACGAGTGCCTAGGGTTCATCTAGAAGACATTCCAGTGCCAACCGAGAGATATATCGAGATTCATAACTTCCCATAAGTACATTGTGAAGTACCCTACAATTTGGTTGAGCCAACGGATTATGTCAAAATCCATAGATACAGAGTGGCCGTTTCAAGTGCCATCCTGACCTCTTTAAGGTAGCGCAATAGCGCGCTTATCGTACATCTTATATATTCATTTTGTCTTTGAATATTACCACTATTAGGTTAGTTAATATTTGTCAGTTTCATTTCTCATATTTTTCATGTTTATTAGTTTTATTTTTATCTATGTATTGCTATTTACTTTTTACCTTATCTTATTATTTGTGTAATTTATTTTGTTATTTTGAAATACTGAAATATTTTATAATTAAATGAAACAATATAACTTAGTTACAACCACTTTAATTTTATTATAAATACAAAAATGTCACTTTATCGAGTATGTTGGCTTTAAAAAAAATATCTTTTTATTTATTGAAATTTATTGCCGTCCCCTATGGGTAAACAATAACTTTATTGAACATATTTCTAGAGATGTCCCTGGAGATATGAATGGTAAATTTAAAAAAAATAATTTTGGTTCTGTATCATGCTTGTATGCAATACAGAGAGGACTTAAACCTAGAAAAGAGTCAAGACGGCTTCAGTGTGAGAAGGAAGCACAATGAAATGACTTTATACGCTTCCTGCCACCTGAGTGTTAAAAAGCAAGAAACCCAGTTGACTTCTTCTTTCCTTCACAGCCATCCCGTCGACGGAAGAATCCTGGACACCTTTGGTCAGTGTGGATCCCTCGCCGCACTTCCTGGAAGGCGCCACTCTGTTTTACGTGGTGTCGTCGTTTGTCGGGGCGCTGTCCATCGTTGCCGCGCTGCTTACGGTGTGCTGTCGGCTGGGCAAGTCCGCCCACAGCACCCTGGACCCTGGTAAAATTAATTTTCATAATTACACTTTAATTAATAATAACAGTCACTTAGTTTTAACCACTTTTATCATTTTTTTTTTAATTTTTATTTATTTTATGTTAACTCCACACAGGAGGAAAATAATTTCCCTCAGACTTAAGTCATCTTTGAAGATTGTGTGGGGGGTGTTTTTGAGGAGAGGAAGGAGTAAACATGGGCTTGAAGAGACCTTGGGAATTGCTCCTGATGAGGTGGTTGCCACTCACGTCATTGAGACTAAATATGTCGTCTATTGCATCCGAAACAGCTTACGAATTGAAGCTTCAGTTGCATTTGTAATGAACTATAAATACTAAAAATGGTGTTTGCTGGAATTGTGATAATATGTGTAGGAAAACAAGGTATGCAAGGAAAAGGGATGACCAATCACTTATCACATTATCTCTGCGAAGGAGTACACCACACAATCACAATATAGTTCCACAGCGATACCTCAAGGTAATTATCGCCACAACAATACAAATGAGTTCAAAATGATGTTAAGTACTTCCAAGATCGTCAAATTCCTTCTTTTTACTCTACATGAAAAACACCCACAACTTGCTTCCAAGGTAGACCCAATCCTTATTCTGTTTTCAAAGCAAATGCACTCCAATTTGCACTATTTTTCTTGCCATACTTTTCCAGCGAGGTGATGGTTAGGGATAGGTAGGAACTGGATAAATGACATCCTGGTAGTAGTTTCTAAGCATATTCTCATATCAAAACCATACAACTTATATCAGACATTTTGTCACAATGCATGTGCTCATTGCCGGTAACAATGATTGGTGGCAAAGCGGGTCTCGTAATTTCAGTAGCCAAGTGTACAAGTTGTTTTTCCGACGTTACTACACAACATTAGTTTCAGACACCTTCATGCGTAGGGCCAGAAAGCGAAGAAAGAAAACTATGCATCTCCTAATGTTAATTATTATAATGAATAATTGTTTTGTTTATTTTCCAGACATGGAACATGGAAACACCCAAGAAGCTGGAGGGCCAGGTTTCTCCTGTAGTGCCACCTGTGTGGATAACCTCAAACTTCATGACAATATAGGTACATAATGGGATTTAAATCTTACTGATTTGATTCTGCACAACACATGATGTTATCGGCTCTGCGGCACACGGGTGCTACTGGTCGCCACCCTAGTCAGTCTTAAAAGTTCTCCCGTTCCGTTATGCTACTGTAACACTTTGTAACGCGCGAGTATATCACCGTTAAAAGTAATAATATCAATAATAATGACAGTTCTACTAACCTCTTGAAAATTAATATTAGAGCATTCCGAGAAGCTAGAATATTGAAATAACAAATAACGTCTGGAATGATATTGGTGCAAGCGATTCTGACCTTGTCCTTGTATAGTTTCTTTATACATAAGGGTTAAAATCGCATTTTATTTTTTAACCTCTCATCTGTTACCCGCCCGCCGGCAGTGACCAGTGACAGATGAAAGGTTAAATGCTTAAATCCGATTTTAACCCTTATGTATAAAGAAACTGTAACTTGAATACTGAGCGAAAGGGACAACTTAGACTTCAGGCTGATAATATCTAAATAAAATCATAAAAATCGAAGTTTTGTATTCCCCATTTTTCTCCAAAACTTGACCGATTTTTAAGTTTTTTTTACTAACTGCATCAGAAAAAAATATTCTGTACATTTTGCTTTTTTAAAAAATACATTGCCTAGTTTGTATACTGAAACCAGGCAATCTTAACGATTTTTGGCGTTGCCAACTCCTATAAGAACAAAAAATCAAAATGTGCTGACACGTTAGTGGTTGATATTTATATTATATTAAAAAACATTTGCAGTAACGAAATCCAGAGAGGAAATTGGGGAAACGCCGCCCGGTTTCTTCTCAATGGGTATAGATTATGTACTGTTTATGAATGTTTTATTTAAAGATTTATATAATTTCAGGAGAGGGGAGGCACGCCAAAGTGTGGCGCGGCTCGTTGGGCGGAGTCCCGGTGGCCGTGAAGGCCTTGCCATCCTCTCGAGTAGCCCTCTGGTCCCGAGAGAGGGAGCTATATTGCCTGCCGCACATGGGGCACCCTAATCTACTGGCCTACCTTGGTAAGATTAATTCAATTGCCGTAATGTAGTTTAACCTGTCAGGTCTATATGTTCGGTTTTCAGAACAACTCATATGGATCTCATAGAAATCTTTGTCCCTTACTATCATGGTTAGAAATATGTAATACTAGCTGATACCCGGTATGGTTTCTCCCTTCGTGTCATTTTTTCCCATTCATCCCCGTTCCCCTTCCGACTCCTCTTCCCCTCTTTCCTTTTAACCTTCCCGCGTGCCCCTTCCCCTCTCCCGCTCTCCCCTTTTTCGCAAGCCTACCCCCCCCCCCCCCCCCCTCACACATGCCGCTTTCACCTTCATCGCCTTCCCCTCTCCCTGTCCTTTTTATATTACATAAATTATTTATTTAGAGTCTGTCAATTAAGAGTAGAAAACATAGGAGGGCGTATGTTACTGTTGTTCAGATGGCAACACTTAAAATATAACACATGGTGGAAATGTAAAGCTGTGTAACTTACAATTTTGTAAAAAAAAAACAAACACAAGTGGGAAAAATATAATTTTATTGCAATGTAGATACCCACTGATCTCAAAATAAGAATCGCATATATTATACTTTTTTTAAAATAAAAAGACAAAATAACTTTGTTTACATTACTTTATTTATTTATACACCATCTACATGTTTCGTGAACAATGTTCACATCATCAGGATTAAGTGTACATTTATGCAGACTTCAAAAGAGCCGCACAAGACAGGGAAGAACGGAAGAGAAAAATAAAGGAAATTGCTGCAAACCAATCCCAGGATTGAAACCAAAGAGAGAGATAAACAAAGTTATTTGTCTTTTTATCAAAATGAATAATGAAAGTGAAAACCTTTCAGAAGAAGTTTTCTTCAAAAAAATATACATAAAAAGCAGTTTAAAAATTTGGTCACATTTTTTTAATACTAGCTGAAGGGATTTAGATCATTTCCCTCAAAATATGTATCATCTGACGAATAGTACTGATGTCAAAACTATCTATATCTTTCGGAGGGCAACCCTTTCTAATTTTGCCTGGAGTTTTGAATTTACCCCCATTAGTTTCGCTCTCCTTGACAATTGCTTCATGGTACTTTCTGATTTACCTGCAAAAAAATATACAACTATGATAGCTAAAAATATTGTATGTCTACGTAAATAAAATAAAATCATACTTAAAACATGTATCCGTGTTTGAAAATATTTCTACAAAGTGTGTTAAATTTTTTATTATTAAAATATAACTGAAAATATTTATATCTAAAAAAAATTTACTTACAGTGTTTTACATAAACAGTTTAATTGCACTTTGATTGATCTGTCAAACAGAATATACACATAACCTTTAATAAAACGTCATGTCCAAGTGTTTTCAAGCAAGAGATCTCAACAAAATTTGTTCTTATCGTTTCAATGTGATACAGAATTAAAAAAAATAATGAATAAAACTTCACTGCAAAGGAGATAATTCAGAAGTTCGCCTATATTCGTTGTACCAATGGGAATGTCTCGGTTTTAAATTCTTCCAAACGACTAGAAACAAGCTAAAAATAACCTCCCTAAGCGACACTTTTTATAATTTTTTTCATGTTGATGACAGTTTTTAGTTAAAATTTGAGAATAATACCAATTTAAATACAATAACTAGAAAACTCACGCTATAACACTAAACAAACTTTTTTTTTTTTTTTTTATTATTATTATTTAATCTATACATATATTATAATTACATGTTTTTTTTTTCAATGCCTGTCTCACTAGGGTAAACCTGTGTCGAGACAGACGTAGAGTTACATAAATTGTATACAAACATGGTTATTTGAATATGAAGGTTAATTACATTTTAGGTTCAATACAATAAAAGGCAGTTGATTGGAAGTGTGAATTAATTCTCTAAAGAGTTTGATCTTACAAATCACAGGAAAGGTTATTAAACATATATTACATACATATATTAAAATGATATTACAGTAAAATGAATTGGAAATGGAATAAATTGATAGAAATATACATGATATTACATATATATATTAAAATGATATTATAGTAAAATGAATTGGAAATGGAATAAATGGATAGAAATATATATTAAAATGATAATTATGTTAGTTTATTTGACGGGATTCTATTGTTTTTTATTTTATTTATTTTTTATTAGGTCGTACGTAATTGGGTATTTTTGTCTAAGTGCAATTGGTTTTACATATGTTTGCTATAGTGAAACGTCCTTTACTTGCAAGCCATTTTTTTATTTCGCTTTTGAATTTGGTCATTGTTTCTGTTTGTCTAATCGTAGCTGGTAGTGTATTGTATAGTTTGCAAGCTATGTATTTAAAATGTCTTTGTCCAAAGGTGGTTTTAGTAAAAGGAGTTTGGAGAATTTCTTTGTTTTTGGTTCGGGTATTGTGTACCGCTTGTGTTGTTTGGTATAGCGTTTTGTCGTTTTTGTGTAAATTAATCAAGATGGATTTTGCAAAGAGCTGTTTTATGTCCATAACGTTGAAAGTATTGAAGATCGTATCAGTGCTGGTAGTGAGAGGGAGTTTAAGAATTATTTTAATGATTAATTTTTGTGCTTTAATAATGGGGTCAAGGGCACTAGAAACAGCATTTCCCCAAGCTAAAATTCCGTATTCTATGTGTGATTGACATAGTGCGTAGTAAACAGATTTTAAAAGATTTAGGTTTAGGAAATTGCGTGTTTGTTTGAAGAAGTATATAGATCTACGAATTTTATTTGTAATGTTATGGATATGTTGTTTCCAATTAAGGTGTGTGTCAAAGGTTAATCCTAAATATTTGATATTGTTAACTTGTTCAAGGCATGGGCAGTCGCAATTACAGTTCGGAGATGAATTTTTACATTCGTGTATTTTTAGTGTTAGGTTTAGGTTTGACTTTAGAATATTAGTGAGACTAAACAGTAAATATTTGGTTTTCGATATATTTAGAGTTAATGAGTTAGAGTCAAGCCAGTGTTTTACCTTTTGAATTTCTATCTCCGCTTTGGCGTATACGGTAGGCCAGTCTTTCGCTTGGAATAGTAGGACTGTGTCATCGGCGAAACTGACAATAGTGGCGTCGATATCTAGCTTACACAATTCATTAATATATATTAGGAAGAGCGTTGGGCCTAACACACTGCCTTGCGGAACCCCATAACTAATTGGTAAATTATGACTCTTTGTTGATCTGAGTTTAACACATTGGGATCTGCCAGATAAGAAGCTGGAGAGAAGGTCTATTTCCTTATTCCTAATACCCATGTTGAACATTTTGTGTTTTAATTTGATATGTGAGATTGTGTCAAAAGCTTTGCAGAGGTCAAGAAATACAGATAGACATTTTGAACCTTTATCTAGGTGGCCAGAAATGTGATCAGAGACCGTGGCTATGGCATCGTTGGTGCTTTTGTGTTTTCTGAAGCCAAATTGACAAGGCGATAGTAGGTTGTTGGTTTCCAGGTATTCCATCAGACTCTTATTAACGATCTTTTCAAATACTTTGGAAAGGGAATTAAGCAACGTTATAGGGCGATAATTGTTAATGTTAAGTTTGGAGCCTGTTTTAAAGATAGGGATAATAAGACCTTGTTTTAGAATGGTGGGAAAATGGCCATGTCGGATACTAGCATTGAGAAGATGAGTTAAAGGGCGAATTATACCAGGGGCAATTTTTTTAAGAATAGTGTTGGGTATTTCGTCTATGCCCGCAGATGAAGAATTTTTGAGAGAGTTTATTGTTATAGAAACTTCGTTCTCTGTAACCGTTTTAAGTACGAAACGTGTTGGGAATTCATTGTTGGTTGGGCGGTCGCCAGGGCCAAGTGAATAGTTATTTGGTTTTATTTTTTTTGCTAGTTCCGAACCTACATTTGCAAAATAATTGTTGATATGATTGACGATTGTGTTAGGGTTCGATGTGAAATCTACCGTATTATCATTGATATTGAGAGTGTTTAAGACGTCGGTGGCTTTGTGGGAGTTGGTAGCTTCCTTGAGGATTTTCCATATTTTTTTAGGGTCATTGTTGCATTCGGAGATTTTTTTATTATAGTATATATTCTTGGCTTTCCTGATGACTTGCGTACAAATATTTCTGTATCTTTTGTAGAAATTATGGAGTGTAATATCGTATGGATTTGTGGCACATTTTTTATGTATGGAGTTCCGTTTACGAATGCAATTGATAATAGTATGGTTTATCCATGGTTTCAGAGGTTTGATCGCCCTAGGAAAGGTTTTGGTGGTAAAATTGGTGTTCTGGTTAAGGGTGTCTTGTAGGTAGGTAGAGAAGTAGTTCCAAGCATCGTCTGTGTTTGTTATATTGTGGAGTATGTCCCAGGATTTGGAATTAATCATTTTGTTGAGGTTGTCATAGTCAATTGTTTTCTTAGTTATTGCAGTTGAAGCTTTGGTTTGTTCGTTGTGTTTGGAACCCATTGTGAGGGAAGTGGCGTAGTGATCTGTAATTGATGACGTATGGATTTGAGAGGTGTATTGGTTGGTTGATTTTACCATAATATGGTCGATGCACGAGGAGGAGTATTGTGTACATCTTGTTGGTGTATTTATTGTGCTTTCCATACCATGAAACATTACTGTATTTAAGTAGTCTTGGCACTGAGGATGTTCATTGTTTTTAAGAATGTTGATGTTGAGATCTCCAATTAAAACTACGTTTTTTATATTGTTTAGCTCAGTGAGACAGTAGTTTAAGTCGTGCAAAAATGGGGAGATATTTGGTTTAGATGGAGAGCGGTAAAGTGCAATGATACATGTGTTGACGTTGTGGGTAATTAGAAGACAGTTTGAATTATTAATGGTAATTTCTTTGACATTATACGAGTTATGAGCGTCATTTAATGTGTATACTACTATACCGTCGTTTTGTCTGTAGTGTTTTGTGGTTTGGTTGTGGGTGTAATTGAGGATGTATTTGGGGGTATAAGAAGGTGTTAGCCAACATTCTGTCAGGATAATTATGTCGTATTTGATTTTAGTAAGTTCGAGCTGGATGAGGAATTGGTCAAAATTTTTGTTTATTGATCTAATGTTTTGATGGTAGATTGATAGGTTTGATTTGTTAGGTGTCATATTATTGGTTACAAAATTCATTTTTATATGGCAAGTATATTAACCTTTTTGCGTCTGTGAACCATCACAATTGATTGCAATAGAGCAATAAAATTAGATGGTAAAAATAAAAAATAAGTAAATAAATAGATTAAACATTTGGAACAATAAAATTTCATGTTAAAATAAATAAAATTCCTTGAATAATAAAATCCTTTAAAACGATAAAATTTGATGGTTAAATAATTCAAATACTTTGGATAATAAAAACCTTTAAAACAATAAAAATTGATGGTAAAATAATAAATATAATTTGTATAATAAAAACATTTAGAACAGTAAAATTTGTTGGTAAAATAGTTAAAATAATTTGTATAATAAAAACATTTAGAACAGTAAAATTTGTTGGTAAAATTTGAGTAGAAAATGAATAGTAGTTGGTTAATTGATAGTAGATCAGCCATGATGTTATGCAAATTCATATATTGTTGTAATGAGGTCTGAGAGCCCTATATTACTTACACCATTTTTTTAAAGTCATTTTCGTGTGCAATTTGTATAATTTTTTCCCCCGGTCCTTTGCGAACAAGTAATTTTCCGTTTTTATACCACACGAATTGGAAATGTTTTTCTTTTGCCGATTTTTTTGTTTTCCAGAGTAGTTCTTTGTAATATGGTGATAGTACCTCACTTATGAAAATGGGAGAGTTTGTATTTAACGTCTTAGCCGCGTTTTTGAGCGATAGAATAGAGTCCCTAGTTTTTAGGCTGTGGAAGGTAGCACGAAGTTTGTCCGGAGTATTCTGTCTACGGTCCTGTGTCCTGGTTACTAGTCTCAGGTCCTGTTGTTGCAGGGGCATTCCCAGGGAGTTGGCTACTCGAAGCACCGCTTCCACAGGTTGTTCTCCCGGCCGCAACTCCACGCCTGCCATCTCTAAACTGTCAGAAAGCGATTCTTGTTCGAGATTTGCCAGACGGCATTCTAGAGATGAAATTTTAATGCTTTTAATTTCGTTCTCCTCACGCAAGAACTTTGTTTCTTTATGGAGATCCTGTATTTTGTTAAAGCTTGCGATTAGATCTTCGTATTGCTTGCAGATAAATTCACTGCTTCTCTTCAGGTCGTTGATTTCATCTGCAAACATTTTTTTGATTTCTGTTATTTTTTCATCAAAGTGTTTCGTAAGACGCTCATAGAGGATATTATTTTCTTCATTCGATTTAGATATGTCATTTGCGCTCAAACTCTGTGGGGTGTCCTTGAACTTAGGTTTGGAAGCAGTTTGTGGTTTGTCATTTTCCTCTGCGTCGCAAGATGTCGCTGTTTTTCTTTGTCCTCTCATTTTGTATTAATTTAATTTAGAAATATGGTTTAGTATTTAGATTTCTGGATAGGTGGTGTTGTTGTTATTTCAAATTATTTTAATAAAAGAGAAAAACAAAAAGTGTCTTGGATCCGTCAGGTTTCGAACTGAGGTCGACACAATTAGAGTCAGATGCGCTGACCACTGAACCAACTGACGGTGTGCTGGAGGTGCGATTAATCACAATATAAACTGTAATGTTCTGTAATTCTTATTAAAATTTTTGTTGTTTCAATCGAAATGGCCATGAGTTGAATGTTTCTTTATTTTATTTTTTGCACTTTATTTAACTTCACCGTACTTAGTTCGGAATTCACTGAGTATTGGATATGCTTTGAGGTTTATTCAGCCACAGTTATAATGGTGATTTGTTATTAATTATTTTTTTTTGTTAATCACTGTATTTGCAATTGTTACTGGAGATCACCAATTATAATTTATTAATTTGGGCAACGGAATCACTTTTTTATATTAAGATACGCGTAGGCATCCGCGATAGTGGTTTCTAAGTTTTCTACACCCTTTACTACTTTATTATATAGCTTTTAATTAGGTTTATATTTATTTTATTAGCACAGTTATGTGAATTACGTCTGACTGTCACGTAGGTAGAGTACTAACTGGTGAGAACTGCCTCAGCAAAATACAATTTATATTTGACAGCATTTTGACAGTAAAATTGGTGTTGCCAGCAGGGTTGCCAATGCTCATGTTCCAAAATACCCGCAACCAATGTTCAAAATTCCCGAATCGGGGAGAGCAAAATGGTTAAAGGTATATTTAAATTAATTAAGGTCTTTAATGATATTTTGGTATGTAATTCCAGGTTGTGACACCCGTCCGACCCTGGAGGGCAGCTCGGAGCACCTGCTGGTGCTGCAGCTGGCCCCGCTGGGCTCGCTGCGCCACTACCTCGCTGCACACACCCTACACTGGGACACCTACACCAAGATGGCGCTCGGAGTGGCCTCCGCCCTGGCACACCTGCACACTCACATCGACCGCGACGGTAATGTCACATCACTATTATGATGTCTTGCACAACAATAGTTGTTATCTATGGTCTTTCTCTCTAATATCTGTACCTTAAAAAGGATAAACCACAACAGTCCACTGTGGATTTTCATTCAGGAAAGCGATTTTTGTGTTCACTGCATGTTTGAAGGTCTATAACTTTTTTTACTTACTGCAATAATTAAAATCTGTGAACGGTATTACAGGTTGGACAAATACATGCGTCAATTTATGAATATATTTTGGTTTTACTTTCATGTTTATCACTCCTGGACATACTGACCCTTCCATACCTTTTTCCTTCCCAGAACTTTCTCTTTCCTTTCTCCACACAGCATTCAAAAAAGGACAAAGGCCCCAAGGGAAATTGTTTTCCTCAGGGCCTTTGTGGAGCTAACGTAAAAAAGAGGAGGCCCTGAGGAAAATAAGTTACCTAATTTTCCTCTGGTCTGTCATCTTTTTGGGGATGCGGTGCGTAGGGTCTCAAGCAAATAAGAAGAGATTTTAGAAAGGAAAAAGATTGAAGGGGCATGTAGGAATCTGGAGTTTAGTGTGTCCAGGTGTGACTGAGGTATTATTTATTTATTTTTTATTTATTTATTTATTTACATTTGATACATTTAAAGCCAAAATAACAAATAATATTACATAATAAGAGAATATATTTAAAATGAATACAAGTGTTATTACGTTGTTTTAGGTCGATATTAGTTCCTAGCTAGGCAGATTGCCTGTTCTAAGGAACCAAAGTGTGTAAAGTGCCAAATGCAATTTAAATTATTATTTTTTTTTTAATTAATACCTATGTACTAAGTTTTTACTAAATGTGCCATTCATAGGTAACCATGTATCGTTTTAAGTCACATTATATAATAGTTTTTCAGACTCCTCCCTACCCAAGCCAATCAACCATTTAGTTATTATTGAACCAATGCAGGACATTTTGCAATTTTTAATATTTAAGTCTGGGGGGATTTTATTGTATAATTTCGGTCCCAGATACGCATACGTCTTTTGATACTTTGCCGTATTGCTCCCTGGGACGAAGAGATCCTTTCTGTTGTGACTTCTTGTATTGTATTTGTGATCAATTTTATTAAAATTTTCTATATTTTTATGTACATGGATAATAATCTTTTTTATGAAGTTTTGACGAACATCAAGAACGTTAAATTTTTTGTAGAGTTTGTCGCTTGAGAACCTGTAGGGTTTACGCATAATGACTCTAATTATGGATTTCTGGGCCTTTACAAGCGGATCTAAAATCGTTCTTCCTGACGCTCCCCAGCCAATACAACCATACGTTAAGATGGGGTTGCACAGTCCGAAATATATTTTTCTTAGGTCTTTTTGTTTAATTATGTTTCGCAATGCAAAGAAAATGTATATCAATTTTCTTACCCTACTTGAAAGATTGTCGATGTGATATTTCCACTTAAGATGATTGTCTATGATAACACCTAGATATTTGATGTTGTTCACACATTCCAAAGCTTCACAGTTGCAGTTAAAGTCCATATTATAGGAAATACAATTAGTCTTATGAGTTTTTATTGTGTACGATGTACTAGGTCGTCCCTTTATGGTTGAGCTGAATCTTATGTATTTAGTTTTTGCTATATTTAGTGTTAGTAGATTTTTGTCAAGCCACTGTTTTATCGCATTGATTCCACTTTCAGCATGTTTATGAGTTTCAGCCCAATCCTCTCCTTCAAATATAGCTACCGTATCGTCCGCGAACGTAATAATTTTTCCGCCTATTGGTAGATTGCATAACTCATTGATGTAAATTATAAATAGAAGAGGTCCCAATGTGCTTCCCTGTGGTACACCAAAGTTGGTGTCTAGTGAGTTACTCACTGTATTGCCTATTTTGAGTTGCTGGCTTCTACCCGTTAAGTAACTCTTTAACCATTCGTAAGGCATACCTACAACACCAATATTTTGTAATCTTTTGAGGAGTATTTTATGAGAAATTGTATCGAAAGCCTTGGCTAAGTCTAAGAACAGTGCAATGCTTTTCTTTCTGCGATCTATATTTCCAGAAATATGTTCTGTAAGTTGCGCTATAGCATCGTCCGTTCCTCTCCCCGGCCGAAAGCCAAACTGATTTTTGCTTAAAAGTTTTCGGCTCTCTACATAATTACTTAATCTATTTTTAAAGATTTTTTCTATAATTTTTGAGATTGCACTCAGCAGGGATATTGGCCTATAATTGCCCACTTGGTTTTTGGGTCCACTTTTGTAGATTGGTACTATTATAGATTTTTTAAGATGGTCAGGAAAAACCCCAGAAGAAAAACTTTTATTGAAAATGTTCGACAAAGGCGATGCGATATTGTGTTTAATGATTTTTAGAATATGAGTGTTAAGACTATCAGGACCTTTTGAATGCGTAGTGTTAAGATTGTCAATAATTTTTATGACCTCTTCATTTGACGTAGGTGGGAATTTAAACGAAAAATGAATTTGTTTTGGTTCTATTGCAGATGCCAATGAATCTTCAGTTTCCTTGGTGAAACTTAGGATATTTTCCGCAAGCTTAGATCCAACTGTCGTAAAATATTGGTTAGCGTGGCAAGCAATTATGTCCAAATCACTGGTGGCTGTGTTTGTAATCAGAAGTTCGATAATATCAGAGTCAATTTTATGTTTAGTATTGGTAATTTGTTTAACGATGTTCCACATATTTTTACTGGATGGATCTCGGTCGAGTTGTTGCTTATAGTACCTTTCTTTTGCATTACGCATAACATTTTTACAGATGTTACGATATCTACGGTAATTCTGTTGTTTAAGAGTGTTTTGTGGGTCCTTTGTTGCCACTTTATGTAAGTGATTTCTTTTGTGTATAGCTTTTACAATACCACTACTAATCCAAGGAGTAAGTTGTATTTTTTTATGTGCAGTGAGTTTATCTTTTGAATTTTTGGATATATACATGTTGATTTGGATATATACATATTAATTCATCCCTCCCACTGCCGTGCAAGATGATGGGTTTATAGAGTCCGGATGTCTGAAAGGGTCTCCCTCAACTCAAGAGTGGGCAGATGCATCCGCCACCATGACAAACCTCACCCTACAAACACTGGCGCCCCTGATAAGTCACCGATCATAACTTAACACTTGGGGTGACCTGTGGCATAGGTGTTGGTATTCCAATAAATGGTTCCCGGGGCGGCACTACGGCAGTAAAAGCTTGAGAAATTGAAAAAATTATAGCCTGCCGGACCCTTTTGAAGAAAATGCTATTTGAAAAAATACTAATTTTGGTACTAATTTATTTTGAATGAATTTCCAGACCAGTATAAGCCATGCATCGTTCACCGTGACGTGAACTCCTCGAACGTGGTGGTGCGTGCAGACCTGAGCTGCTGCCTCGCTGACCTGGGGCTGGCCATGGCTCTGCCGGACACCCGCAGGGCCGTGCAGCAGCACAGGATCCAGGAGGTGCTCCATCATCATCTCTTTATTCCTCAATCTTAACAACTATTCCGTTACCCTTCTCTCGTTACCCCACCTGCGAACCCCCCTCTCCTTTGTTCCCCTCCCCCAAAATGAAATACACACATTTCTCACATTTATTCGTGTGAGATGCATGGATTTCCAAAATTTATTCTCTGCTATCCCCTACTGCTACTATGTCTCCATTGCTTCTCCCTCGTCCCCCCTCCATCGTGTCCTTACCCAAGCGTCCCCGTTCCCCTCCTGCGTCCTCTTCTTCCACCTTAAACGTGCACTTTGACATTGGAGATGTGCAACTTGTTCTTTTTTTTTTGTAATGATTTGTACCAAATGTCACTAAATGGCCGAACACTGACTTTAACTTCTGTTTATGAAGTCCTATTGCAAAGTGAGCTATAATTTTGGATACTACTTTTATAGTTGGGGTGTGGTGAGTACTATATAAAAAAAAAATCATTCAAATGTACAGACAAAGATATATCGATTTAAAACAAATTCCATTTTCTCAAACGGGTTGCTTGTTTTCACCCTCCTGAAGTGTGTTAATAATAATTATGATAATTGAATTATTGAAATCTAATTATTTTAATAAAAATTTTAAGAATTACCAACATTATCACCAATTATATCCTCAAATACGGGAATTAACTGTCAAAATTTTTGACAATCTCCCCGCTATGATAAAATGAAGCATTTTGTACTTGCACTTGGAAATAGACTGTAAATAAATACTAAAGAATGAAACGAAACGGTGTTTGCTGGAATTGGGTTATAATATGTGTTGAGAAAACTAGGGATGCAAGGAAGGAGGATAACCTACCACTTACCACTGCGAAGCAACACACAACACAATCACAAATATAGTTTATATGGTTCCACCGCAACATCTATTCAATATGTATTTATTTAAATCCCAGGCCGGCACCCTTCGTTACCTGTCCCCGGAAGCGCTGGAAGGGGCTCTGGACCTGCGCAGATGCGGTGCGGCCCTCCGCGCCGTGGACGTGTACGCTCTGGCCCTGGTGCTGTGGGAGCTGCTGTCCCGCTGCGGTCCGGCTCACTCGCATCCCGGAGCCCCCGACTATGCGCCCCCGTACCACGCACAAGTCGGTAAGGGACCAGGGACCTATCGTAATAACTGAAGTAGCCAGCCTGATGTTGCACGGCCTTTAATATTCACACTGGAAAACTGAGAGTAACTAAACAAGTAAGAGCCTCACCCCTCTGTGGTCAAGGGAGTCTCACTGGCTCCAGACGGGAGCAGTTGGGGCTATTGTGTGGTATTCATATAAAAAAATAAACACCAACAACAACATCAATCCTTCCTTTATAATTTGGTAGGCGGGTAAGGGTACCGCCACCCCAGGATCCATTTACTGGTTAACCAACACCTCTGCCATAGGTCGCCCCAATTGCTTTGCTACATTTGGTGACTTATTTTATGTCCGGGTTCATTGGGTGATGTTTTTTCGGTTCTTAGTGGCGGTTGCGCCTGCCCACCTACTGCGTGGCGGGCTGGATGGGAAGAGACTGGTTGAGGGAGACCTTTTGACCTCTTCAGCAGGACTCAGAACATCGCCTTGCACCGCAGTGGAAGGGTTGGATTAATACGTCCGTGACTCCTAGACACACTGATCTTCAGATTTTACCCACCCCTTATACCATTTTCCCTCCCAGAACATCCTCTCAAAAGATCCTCCACATACTATTCTCAAAGGTGGTGGAGATAATGTTAAAAAAAAAATTTTAGAGGAGTTCTGTATTATCGCCAACCAAAGTTGTAGTATCAGACGTGTGATACGAATGGTAATTTTTTAAGCCAGAGTCAAGTTAACCTCTCAGAAGCTGGGCGTACTGTACAGGGCCCGCAGATACTGCAGAGGCTACAAATAGGTTTTTGTAATTGTGTGTACCTATTTGTGTATTATCTGAGTATTTTTTTTGTTCTCACGGAAGAACATCAGTAAAATCCAAGTGTATATAAATTAATAATTAAGTAATGTATGTTTTTGCAGGTGAGCAGCCCACTTTGGAACAGATGCAGCTGGTGGTGGCGCGGAGGAAGGCCAGGCCGCTGTTCTCCCCGCGGCTAATCAACACGCGAGGGGCCAGACTTGCCAGGGACACCTGCGAAGACTGCTGGGATCACGATGCTGAAGCTAGGTGCAGTACCAAATCTTTTATTTTTGATAATTATTTGGTAGGAGATTTTCAAATACAATGAAATCTCGATTGATCGTCCCTCGAATATTGTTGTCGTTGGACCATCCATTGTTTTCCACATTCATTGTTTTCCCACATTCATTGTTTTTCCGCTATCATTGTTTTCCCTCTATCATTGTTTTCCCGCTATCGTTGTTTACCCACATTCGTTGTCTTCCCGCTCTCATTGTTTTCCCGCTATCATTGTTTTCCCGCTGCAATTGCTTTCCCACATTCATTGTTTTCCCGATATCATTGTTTTCCCGATATCATTGTTTTCCCGCTCTCATTGTTTTACCACTATCATTGTTTTCCCGCTCCATTGTGTTCCCGCTATCATTGTTTACCCACAATCATTGTTTTCCCGCTATCATTGTTTTCCCACTATCATTGTTTTCCCGCTCTCATTGTTTTATTTATTTATTTGTTATAAAAATACATTTACAGTTTTACCGCTTGGGCACATAAGCTTGTTTTCACGACAACTTAACGTAGGTAGACATAGGAATGACGTATGCCCCGCACCTGAGTTATTAAGGAAGCTTTGACTATTCAACAAGGAAGATCTCCTGTTCTAGGACAGTCAGTTTTCCCGCTATCATTGTTTTCCCGCATTCATTATTCCTGTATTTTTAATATTTCATGTAATTTTTTGGTCTAGGTTGACGGCAGTTTGTGTGGTGGAACGCCTGAGCGAACTGAGGAACTTGAAACCGGCGCCCTCTCCCACCATTAACAGCAATGACCTGCGCCCACCCAATTCTCACGGTAAGTCTAACAAACCAACCATATTTCATGTACCGACAGGCTTTCCATAGATTTGCTTGGTGTAACTCTAAGTGACCAGCTCAAGTACGAGGCTCCATCAAAGCCAAAGTCCAGACAGCCTCTTAGAGGTTGGGTGTGTAGTTTTTCTGTGTGGAGTTAATGTAAAACAAAAAAAATCATGATGTGCCTTTGAACAATGATTTTCAGAAATAGTATATCTTTTTTGTTGATATTTTCAGATGCAACTTCGAATTCACACAGCCCCAGCTCCATCGAAGACAAAAACTCCAACGTTATATCCTCTGCCAATCTGCCCAATGGCAATCCTGCCACCATCTTTGACTTCCAACCTCTGCAGCCCTTGCAGCCACACCAGGGAAGGAACCCGTGCCTCGAACGCAACCTCGCCTGCGCCGGACCCGGAGACCGCCTGATCGACAAATCCCTAAAAGACATGCCGTCGAATTCGTCGTCGTCTTCTACAAACGGATACGGAACTAACGACTTCATTCGCATGGAGCAATCAATATCAGGTAACAACCTACGAAATCAACCGCAGGACTTTTCAAGGATCGAGTCGAATCAAGCGACGAACGTTGTCAGGAATTCTAATCGGTTGTACACCAATTCAAATACGACAAATTTGATCAATCTCGATCCGATTCACGACGATGTTGTTACTAATGAGTTTAGAACGATTGTACGGCCGGTTACGCCAATCGGTTATGTGCAGAATGATGTTAGCAATAGTGACGCCAATTCGACAGTCGCAAATGGAGAATGCAGTCACAGTCATATGGTAAAACAAACTAATTTAAAAATGGAACAGAACGGCACACGATGGAGCGCTCGTAATTTCAAACGTTTGCTCGATTCCAAAGTTTTCAAGAAACGCAACAGACAGAATCGACCTCTCGAAACCGAGGTTAATTTGGTTGTAGCCAACGGTAAACCGATCAATACTTCTAACGGCAGGATCAAAACTTCTGTTATTTTGAACGATACAAACAGTAAGGTTAATCGTGACGATTTTAGATTGAATTTTGGAAGGAATACCGACGTTTTGATTGTTGATCGACCTTCCAGCTTGCCGGGTATCGATGCCGTCAGCATGTCTGAAGATAGCTCTGCTTTGAATCCGGAAACGTGGAAAAATCTTCAAAATTTTACTGATAATAATACTTGTACGCTTTCGCCTCCTAATCAAACCCTTACCATCGCTAATGTCTCCCGACAAAATAGAACTGACGATAATGTGGTGGTCGGGTTTAAGGAATTGCCGAGCGGTTCGAGGATCACAAATTGTGTCAAAAACCAGAATCAGGTGTTTGCCGTCATAGTGCCTAGGTCCAATTATAACGGAGTCTGTAACGACGTGAACAGTAAAGATTTCGAAACTGCTGATTGGAAATATAGAAACGGTAAAGCTTTATTATCGACCCGGACGAATAATACGGAACACAATAAAAAAGTAGAGAATAGGTTGGTGAAAGCGAATGACGAATCTCGAGACGTTTCATCATCTAGCAGGAGCGATTCTAGTAAACCTATTACCAACGATTCAACTAAATTGATATCCAACGGGGTCGCCGCCACGAAACGTCATAGTTGCGACGAAAAGATTTTCTCCGCTGGCAATAAATTGTATAACGTCGACAGCAAAAGGAACCGTCCGTCAAACGATTCAAAATGTACACCAAATAGAAATTCATACAGCGGGGAATTCGAGGTTGGAAATTTCTGTGTTTACAATAATGAAGACGGTGAAGGTTATGACCCGAGTAATATGGTTGATTATTCTAGTAATAGCGAGGACGAGCATATGCTTCTGCTATCGGAAAATGACGGCTCTAAGATTACCATGCGACAGAGAATCGACGTGAAACCTATCGAAGGCAAAAATAAAAAGAAATCCAAACAAAATCTCAATTCGCACAACGCAGATGGGAGTTTGTCCAAGATAACGGCAGGCAGCTTCACCAGCCTCTGCAACAAGTATGGACCCAAAGGAAAGTACGAGAATTTTGAAAACGAAAGTAGCGAACATTTACTAGAACCGAGTAGTCAAGATCCATTTGTGAATTCCGGAAATTCTTTACAAGATATTCGTCGAAAGAGTTCCATCATTGATAGAAACGACGTGTCTGTTATCAATCTCGTAAGAAACGGATCAAGTCTGTCGTTGTGTCGTAAAGAAATGGACAATACAAGCTTCATTGATCTTGATTGCAAGGAAAACGTGATTAATAGTCTGTCAGACAATACGATAAACAATCAAATAAATTCAGAAGGCAATTATTTGAACGGCGCCGATTATTTGTCAAGTAAAGTGAGCGACAGCGACGAAGACGACGATGCTACGTTACGCGACGACGTATTCACCAACGAGAGAATCGCCCGTCCATTGAGCATCAAGCAAAACCTTTCACGGCAGCACTCTTTAGAACTTGTCAGCGAGCTGTTTTCTTCGTCTGCCGATCTGACGAGGAGGAAGGACCCCGCAGACAGGATTAAGACTCCGGGAGACGTGCCCCCTTCGGTCCGGAGGGTCCGAGGGAGCTCCGGGGGCCCCAGGATCAAAAGAACCTCGTCGGCCAAAGAGACAACTAAATCCACATCTTCGAATAGACTCAGTTTGTATGATGATAGAATGATGTTTGGTAACAGTCTCTGATTTGATAAAGTATCTATTATTATTTAGTACGGTAGAATGCTATCCATCTTAAGTTATTCTGATGCCATTCATCTGAAAAATTCTTTATTGTGTTCTCGAATGTCAGTCACTGAAATGTGAGAGAGAATAAACTAAAGTGATAGTTATTTTATGCCAGTCGTGTGAAATGCAAGTTAATTTTATGCCAGTCATCTGAAATTCAAGTTAATTTTATGCCAGTCATCTGAAATTCAAGTTAATTTTATGCCAGTCATCTGAATAGTCAGTTATTTTTAAGCCAGTCATATAAAACAACAGTTTTTTTATGTCTATTATCTGAAATGTCGGTTATTTTCAGCAAATTTTCCGGAAAGTTGTGCATTTTAAATATTTTTTTTTTGTTTTATTTAATATTTGGCATTCTACTGTAAGCTTAGGTTATAATTGAACACAAAAATATGTGGATATTATGTATAAATAATGTACATAGAGAATAATCGCTTCTGAAGCTTGTAGCTATTTCGCACTAAAAGCAACGATTGCTAAATCTAAATAATTTTGTTATTTTCGTTTTGTAAAAATGTTGAAATTTACTTAGTCAAAAATTGAGTTATAGCAAATATTAACTAAATTGTTTAACGCTAAATTAAAATTGTATGTTTTGCTTTCTTAAAATGCGATCTTCCAATGCGCTATCGGCCGTTAACTCCCTTACGACAGCTGTGATACAATTTTTCACCCCTCAGGCCAATTTGTTTGCTTTTGGGAACAACTGGTTTAAATCTCATAGAAATTCTCGTGTCTCCCTAACATAGTGAAATATGTGATCTAAACGAAGTTAGAAAGAGAAAACACCACGCTTTATATTCAAATTTAAAAGTTAAAAAACCAAACCACAAAAGAATTAAAATGTACACCTTTATGAAACCAAAGTTTCCGAATGCTATTTTTTTTTAAATTATGAAATTTTGCAAATTATTTATTAATTATTTTTGCATGAAACGATAAAAAAGAGGTGGTGAAAACGTTTATAATACATATGTCTAATGATATATGTATGTGTTATTTTTTTTTCATCATCAGTAATTTTAGTTAGAAAAAATGTAAATATGAGCCATTTTATTGGCATTTTTTTTGTTAGCATTCAAATTTTTGATATTTCAATAATTACATATTAATTTCTAATAATATAGTTTTAAAGCCTATTTCATCATCAAAAATAGTTTGTAGTTTTCGGATACATTCAGAAATACTCCGTTTATTTGGATTTTAATGCAAAGTGGAAGTATTTTGAACTCTTCACGTCGCCCCGGTGAATTATAGGAATTCAGTATTGAATGAAATGGTTTTAGACTTGTTTAATGACTTGATCTGAATATGACATAACCAGAATTGGGTATGTCGTAATACCACAGCTTTCGCAAGGGTAAAATTGGCGACGCATTGAACCTTCGTTCCTTCTGACGTGTATGTTTTGTGTTTTATTTACGAATGCTGCACATTTGAAATGTGATATTTTTTACTAAGCATGCTGGGGTAATACTCGACATATCTCGAAAGATTGATTGGATATCGATAAATGTTTAAATTTTAAAAATAATAATTGTTATTGTTAAGCAATGATATAACTCTGGGGAATAACAATCGATTTTGTTTAAAAAACCTGTTCTTAATTCGGCAGGTTTTTTTTTCATAAGTTGCGTTAACTTTATATGTGCGTAATGCTCACGTTGCTTATTTTTATTTAGGAATCAAATATTGAATTAATTAATTATTATTATTATTGTACCCTTGGATGATAGAAACAAAGAGATATTGCGTGGAACGTCGCCTTGCTACAACCAAACTGCACAGACTATCAAAAGCTAATGAAAGTTATGCGTTTGGTGTGTAGTTAGAAACAAAGGCAGGGCGTTGCTGTGCTTATTGATGTGATTTTCAGTAGCACGGAGTAAGATCTTGGCGACAGCATTGTTTCATATTGTTGAATTTGGCGGTAACCTCTGATCTGGTCTAAAACACCTGAAAAAAACCCTTGACTCAGAAACGAGTAGTCCGTTTAATAGATTCTCCTATCTTTACAAATGGATTGCAATTTTTAGAGCATAGGCGTCGATATGAATATTGTCCTTGTTCTACCGGTATTTCAAAGGAAGATGCTCCGAGGAACAGAGCGTCATTGATTCCATCGATATCTGTGCACCAAAACACGCCAAACGTGCACCAAACATTTATACACAGTTGACATTTGTCACATGAGAATGGGTCGATTCTACAAATCGTTCTCGAGTTCAACAGCTCGGCTTTGAAACGATTTGCCAGCCCCTGTGTTTCCTCCCTCCTACATCATGGTTGAAGGTTCACTCTTTCCTTTTCACAAAAATCCCTCCACACAGCATCCCCAAAGATGACATAGGTCCTGAGGGAAATTATTTTCCTCAGGGCTCCTGTGTGGAGTTAATAAGTAAATACTAATAATGGTTCATGACTTATCTCCGTTGTTTCTGTTATCTGCGATTGTACCCGTGTAATAGTGTAGTTTTTTAGACTCGGCTTGTTATAACGCTGAATATAAATTTTTAAAAATAACTTGTATTTTTAAATTGTATGCTTACAGAACAACTCCATATATAATATTGTCTAGATTTATACAAAATTTTTTGCTTTTTACAACTTCAAGTTTCAAACACAATAATTTCAACAATTGTTTATACTACTATATTACATAATCTCTTGTTATGTAGAACTTTGCAGACGTAACTAGAGAAAATAATAAGTAAAAAATACATTCAATTCAATTGTTTATGTAAAATATAAATAATAGGTTGCTTTATTGTGATTTTGATTGCTAATTTTGTAATTTTTACGGTACCCGTTTTAACTACCGACGTTTAAGTGAAGTTTAAATAATCTATTTTTATGATAATATTTTTAGTTATTTTTTTTATGATATTAAAAAAAGAATCGAAAATACCAAATATTTACATTGTACTCTCAAATCAGCGGCCATTTAAAGATTCTTTTCTTATTATTAATTATTTTTATTTTATTTACACGATTTTTTAAAGCTACAAGCATTTTTTTACATTAGACCTAAAAATATTGAAACATATTCTTACGATTATTATAAATAATTTTCTATAATACAATATATAAGTTATACTTTCTCTGTCGATTTGTTTCACACCACTTTATGGAAGACACACTGAACACTTAATCTCTAGAAATGTGATCAATCAATTTCACCAGAAGTAAGGGAAAATTTAGCTTACTTCAGGTTGTTTAGTGCTTTTAGCAGGCTATCCAATTTAGCTTACTATACCATTGTAATCAAGTGTTACTAGGTGCTTGGCTTTGTGGTGAGCATTAGAATATTGCTATCCCTATTGTCTAAAATCTTTGTACTTGGAGATGTCTGACTAATGAACTAGAATTCAACAATCGATATTATAATAAATATATTATAAGTTATTATTATGCAAAATTAACCAAATTCCTTTAAAAAAAAAATTGTGATGAGTTTTACCATTTGGCATTTTATTTTAGTCATAGTTTTATGAATATGTTTACTTTGGAAACAGTCATGTATGTCGATCCATTTTCTCTGCTTAACCTTATCGGAATACAGCACATAGGGACACTAGGTAATGTTGGATTTAATTAAAAATTATTTGTGCTTTTTGAAGCTAGTTCCAAATTTTTATACGTTTGCTATTTTTTAAAGATGGCGACTATTTTGTGATTTTTGAAGTGAAATTTATTTTTGGCGATTTGAATTGTGAGGCAAATGTGATGATTTTTATTAATGTAATTGTATAATTTAATGGAATTTTTGCTGTCTAGATTTCTCTGCCTACCTCTGTGGTGGCATAACTTGACATGTATGTCACTTTTCAGTTGTAATGGTGAACTTGCATTGATTTTTAAGTGACTTAAAAATATTCAAGTGAAAAGATATTTAGTTTTTGTTTTACTTGAGTTCAAATTGAATTGATTTTGTAATACAATATCATAATTTGTTGTAATAACTATTTATGTATTTCCATAAAAGAAAACTTTGTTTCTATTCTTTTAAAAAAATGTACATTATAGATACTGAATTATTATCATTTTTATGAATATCCATTAACCACTGGAGCGTTTTTGGCCACATGTTGGCCTATCTACAAACACCGAGCTGCAATTTTAATGTAAAATACATGTTTATAGATTTTTTAATAAAAAGAGGACAGGAAATTTCCAAACCGAATTCTTAAAAATTTGCAAGCGCTCAAGGCTGAAATTGATGTAGTGGAACGCTCCAGTGGTTAAGAAAAAAAGGATCTTAACATTTTTCTAAAATGGTTAAATTATAGAAATAATAAATTTAAGATGCCCCTTTTTGTCATTTTTGGCATTTCAGAGAATAATTTAATATTAATTTGCTCTCAAATATTTTGTTTTCCATGCTTATACCACCAAACTTTGGGGGATGATTATTTATGAAAATCTAAGAAATAAATGATAAAGTTTTTGAACAGAGCAATTCTAATATAAAAATAAAAAAATTAAAATAGATTGTAATAAAAATTGTTCTGTAAAATCGTAGCTTCACTTTTGCAAGTAATTTTCGTATTACAAAATGGCCACCTTCACATTTCAAATCTTAAATAGAATAGCTGACCGAGTGGAAGAAATAATAATGATTATAAAGGTGTGTTTATACGAAATTTATGATATGAGCGTGGAATACGGTGTATAAGAGGTGCAATTTACCTACTTTTTTTTTTTTTTTGTGAAACCGTATAAATTTGTTGCATAAAAAAAAGCAAGTTGCCTTTTTTAACACATTTTTGTGAAAATTTCATAAAAATAACCTTACCAGCTCTATGGAAGATAATATGTAACTTGCTCATGCTTATCAGACATTTGCCTCTTATTTTGCAATATATATAGCACGTCCCACTGAAAAGTGTCATAAAAGTCAAATTTTTTATTTTAAATTTTGTCTCTGAAAAATAAAGTGATTATGATTATCTACGCCACACGAAAACCGAATTTAAGTAAGATCACTCCTTCTCCACAAGATGTCCCTAGTATCTCTTTTCGATGGGATTCATCATTCATTCATTTTCGATCTCTTGTAAAATTAAATTTTTTGACTTGCGACACTTTTCTACGGGATGTGCAATATAATATATTTTTTTGTAATTTTTTTATAAAATATTTTGTGATGGAAAGATCTCTGTGTGATTATTTTGTGAATTGATTTAAAAATAATCTCGAAATTAATTATTTTTATTATTGACAAATTTGTCCGCCATGTAATAAGATTGATTTAATTAATATCTTTTAAATTTATATTAATAATTAGTATTTTACAAAGGTTTATTATTAATTTAGATAAATATTCTGTCAGTGTATTGAAAAAGGCATTACTATCTTTTACATATTATGTAGCTGATGATATAGATATTTTAAAGGAATCTTTATAATTTTAGCTATAAAAATCACAACAAAGAATGGATTTAGCCATAACATTGCATTTTGTGAAAGTGTTGATTATTTTTGCAATTAGTTTTCACCCGCCATTCTGTATTCAAATTAATTATATACATGTAGTGTTTCTTCTTCTGGGGCCCTCTCTTATCGGAGGTTGACTATCATCATGGTAATCTTAACCCTGTAGGAGTCGGACTACGTTCGTAGCTCCGTACTTTAGGTGGCTGGCTATCGTATCAGCCTTTCCGAGGTGTAGAAAAACAACAGTTAGTTGTATGGACTGACGATTTTTCATAGAATTTAATCCAAATTCCATCGCCCTCTATTGAACTCGTAACTAGTTTTAATTATTACTAATATTTTATTACACTGAATTACAAGAGCTATAATTACGCCTTGTGTAGTAAAAATCCCCCATCCCATTACTATCGCTGATGAGTTTTGTCCCCCGTTGAACTCCAATATTCTGACATTCATCGAATTTAATCCAAATTCCATCGCTTTCTGTTGAACTCGTAAGCTGTTTAAATTATTACTAATATTTTATTACACTGAATTACAAGAGCTATAATTACGCCTTGTGTAGTAAAAATCCCCCATCCCATTACTATCGCTGATGAGTTTTGTCCCCCGTTGAACTCCAATATTCTGACATTCATCGAATTTAATCCAAATTCCATCGCTTTCTGTTGAACTCGTAAGCTGTTTAAATTATTACTAATATTTTATTACACTGAATTACAAGAGCTATAATTACGCCATGTATAGTAAAAATCCTCCATCTTATTACTATCGCTGACGAGTTTTGTCCTACATTAAAATCAAATATTCCGTCGTAGAATTTACTACAAATTCCATCACCCTCTGTTGAACTCGTTACTAATTATTTTTCACTTGCTTAAATTAGACAATAATGTTTACAGACAAGTACAGCTTAACACACTAAACTTTGCAGGCAGCCAAATGAGGAACTATTTTAGAATATTTTTTATGCTCACAATACAAACACGCCGAGATTTAACGATCCTTTGAATTTTTTTAGGTCATCTAAATTTTCAGGAATTTATCTTGTGGGTAAATTTTGGTATAATTGTATTTTCATAATATTAATAAAGCAATAACCTAGATAATTTTTTTCAGTTAGGGCAGCTATAAAATATTGCTCTATGCCATATCCATTTTTTAAAATTGATATCTTTAATATCACTTCTATAATTTCTGACAAATGATTATTATTTTTATATTTCATCATTTTAGTTTTAAGATATTATTATGATAATTTTTGTGAATGCCAGCTTTAAGAATGGAGAGCAAACCCGGTTATTCAAAACTAGTCAGTTATATTGTAATTATTTTCATGTAATCATATTTTCTTTGCCGGAGGTCGTGGGTTCGAATCCTGGCTTACTCAAGCAAATTTTATTTTAAAAAATTGTGTGATTTCACACCTAATTCATGTAATGTGATATTATACTGTACTTGAGGCATTTTCCAAAGTGGTAAATACCGCCGTCCTCATTTATTGTATAATTATCACCTCTGCCATAGGTCACCCTATGTGGTTTGCTTTGTTTAGCGACTTAGCAGGGGTGCCCAGGTTCATGGGGTGAGGTTTGTCCCGTTCTTGGCGGCAGATATGTCTTCCCTCCAACAGCGTAGCAGGCTGGATCGGGAGAGACTGGTTGAGGGAGTCCTTTTGACCTCTCCAGCAGGACTCACTCGGAACCGTGGGAGGGATGGATTCATACGTCCGTCACTCCTGGAAACACTGACCCCTAGAGTCCTACCCGTCCCTCATACCTTTTTCCTTCCCAGAATTTCCTCTACTTCCTTTTCTAAAAAAATCCTCCACACAGCATCCTCAAAGATGATACAGGCCCTGAGGGGAATTATTTAAAATTCAATCTCTTTCACATATCGCATATGAGAGTTTATTTTTATTTTTTATATATACTTTTCCAGGTTTGGTCACATGTGACAAGAAGATGCAAATAATTAATTTTATAATTGACTAGTTTTGGATAGCAGTGTTTACTCTGCATATGTTTTTTGAATATGTCTTATGTATTTAGATTTACACGCAATATATTTTAGTCATTTTTGTTTAGTTCTTATCTTTATGGATATTTTAAATATTATTATAGATGTGTATTTTTTACCCGCAAAAAACACTTTGCAATGTATAATCTGACAATTATTATTAACTAACTGAAATAACATGTGAATATTATATATTACTGCTAAGTAATGTAAGATTAAATAAATAAATAAAACACAGATGGTATTATAATAAAATTGTTAGAAAATTTTTCAATTTTTTATTTGTCTGTACCATGAATAATAGCAGTAGGGGAGATCGATCATAATTTATAACAGGGGTGCCCGGGTTCATGGGGAGAGGTTTGTCAGGGTCTTAGTGGTGGATGCATCCGCCCAGCAGCTGTGTGGCAGGCTGAATCGGGATAGCCTGGTTGAGGGAAACCTTTTGACCTCTACAGCACGGCTCTCCGGTCTTGCACCGCAGTGGGAGGGATGGATCCATATGTCCCTCCTGGGCACACCAATCCCTATATTCCTACCCACCCCTCATACCCTTTTCCTTGCCAGAACTTAGACTAAAAAGTCCCTCCAGCATCTTCAAAGATGACTGTGTGATGCCAATGTAAAATAAAAAGCAAAGTTTTGTCGAAGTTCGGTGATATTGGTGTACTGTTTAGCTGATTCGTTGAATTCCTCTGACTAGCAATACAATATTGTATTTACAATGAATTTCTAACTGGACTTAACGTCTGTTCTAAATTTCTTTGTTAATCTGCCAAGCGAGCCCCTGCCCAGTGTGGTGCTTGCTGTAAATCAGAGATCTCCGCAATCGTTTGGGATAAGACCCGAATGGGCGACGGTACTACCGACCTCTGTTGAGACATCTTAAGAGGCTAGACTTTGGACCACACACGGAATGTTTAGGTATTTCATTGTCTGTCATTCTGTCCCGCTCAAAATAAGCTAACACACACTTAAGATACATGCGAATGCGAAACGTGCGAATGGGACAGCTGCAGTAAACTCTCATATTTACGTACAGAAATCGCTCGAAAAAGGGTATCGGGAGAAAACATTTTTCTACACCCAAATTTTCACGTAATTGTAATTTAAAAACAATTTTTTTTCTCGAAAGAAGAAGCTATGTCGGTATGATGTTATAATTTTGTAATTATGAGAATTGAGTTGCAGCACTTTTTCCTAAAATAATTTTTTCCGATAAATTATGCATATTTGACAGTGAATGTTTACGTTAATACGAAACGCATCGAAAATTTAAAAACATACCGACATAGCTTTCACCTTCTAAAAGGCAATATAAAAATATTAATTTCGTGCAATTTTCGATGTAGAAAAGTGTTTTTTCCCGGGTGTCCTTTTTGTATGGGACGAAAAGCGAAGTTTATTGTCTTAAAACTACATATCGTTTGAGAGACATTGTTGTTTGAAATGACTTTATGTATTTTTGCCAGATTGAATTAGTTTGTCATGTGGATGAATTCGATGAATACTTTTCTCGGTTTCTTTTCCTCTTTTCCTCTTCTTCATCTCACTGGTTTCCTTCAATTTCCCAAAAATTGGGGACACTTTTGCTCCACTGGCCCCGGCAGAATTCTTGCTAAAAAACATTATCCATTACACCACAAAAACCAGATTTATTCTACTATTCTTAAAAATTATATAAAATGCTGTAAATTTTTCATTTTTTATATTTTTTTGTTAGTAGTATAAGATACAAATTAAATATTACACATGTACACTTTTCTTACGAACTAGACTATCACTAAACATAGTAATCACCAAGGCTCACGTGCCTGTAGTTGATGTGGTGACTCGACCTCAAACCTGCGTTCGTTTCCTCGGCCGTGTAACCCGGCTGGTACTTGGGCTGCTGGATGTAATAGGATTCCGGCGTTCGCACGCTAATTCCATGTCCGGTTGACTCTGACGCAGCGAAGGAACTATCCGCTAATGGAGCATTCTTGACAAAGGCTCCTTGATATCTACGTGGAGCGTTATATTTCCCGGTGTTTGTACCGAGGTTCTGATTCCTGTATTGATAATTGTTGCCGGCTTGCTGAATATTTGCTTGGTCTTGATAGTTATTATTTCTGAATCTTGCTAAGGTGTAGTCTCGCTCTGGAGATCCGAATGGGCTTGGATAGTTTCGCACAGGTGTCAAATTCGGTATCGTCGGATTTAGCGCGTCGTTTAAAGTCACGTCGTAATCATTTTCAATCACGTCAGCCAGATTTTGCTTGATTGAAATGTTTTCGGGAATTCTCGGCGTGTATGGTTTGTTTGTCGGTTTGTACGGATCTGAGATTTGCGGCGATGCTTTGAAGACTGCATCTTTTTCAATTTGTTCGGGACGGTTGACTTGGTTGTATTCTTGTTCTTGTGTTTGTTGTTCGTACTGCATGTGTCCTCGGTAATTGGATACTCCACTAGGAGTGACGGTGTCTTTTTCAAAGCCCGAAGGTTGTACTCTATCATAGTTTGAATTGGCTTCATTATTTGCAGTGTCAATATCATCCGCTTTCTGTTTGCTTTGCATGTAGTTCATCTGCTTGTTTAAATTTCTTTCTCCACTTGTGCTTGTATCCTTTGGTCTTTCTGTCTCTTCATACGTCTGGTATCCTTGGATGTATTCTGCTGAATAATTCTCAGCTGGGTCCCTTTCATTGGATCCTTGTTTGGTGTCATAGTCATTTTCGTAGTTATAATCGGCTAAAGGTTTTTCTGTTGTAGTGGTGGATGTAGTTGTGCTGGTTGATGTTGAAGTGGTTGTGATTTGTGTTGTTTTGTCTCCATTCCTCCCTCCCACGGCTTGTAGTCCTCTCGGCAAGTAAGGGCTGCCACCTCTGGAAGGCAAGAAAGGTCTTTTCACTACTCGAACAATTCCTTTTGAGCTTTTCGCTTTTATTGCAGCTTCGGTAGTGGTGGACGTCGTGATGGTGACCGTTTCTTTGTTCTTAGATAAAAAAGGCTTTTGAGAGGGCTCCTCTGCTTCGCTGCTTGCAATTTCCTCAAAATCCTCCTCTGGTTCCTTATCTCTTGTTGAAATTGTATGTTTGTCTTCATTATTTTTGCTATTCTTTCTACTAGGCTCTTCATCTTCATAGTAATCATCTTCCTCTACTGCTTTTACTGGCCTCTTTCTTGAGGAATATCTAGTATCTTCCCTACCCCTGTTTACAACTGGTCTTCTTGCCCTAACTTCTTCAATATCATCATACTCTTCATCATCTAGTGGTCTTCTATCATCTTTTAACGGCCTCCTGTCATTTTTTAAAGGTCTTCTATCATCGTTCATCTGCCTCCTGTCGTCTTTTAATGGCCTCCTATCATCATCGAATGTCCTTCTGTCTTCTTGAATGTTATCTGGTCTCCTCTTCCTCAAGTTCCCCGACGCACCGGAGAGACGTTTTGGTGCGTCTTCGTCAAAATTTGACCTTGTTCTATCTTGGTTAGGTTTATATTTCTCTCTTTCAGCTGGTTCTGGTCTAGTTCTAGAATAAGATGAGGTCTTTTGAGAAGAAGAAGCTAATTTTGGATCTTCGGCTTCATAGTCTTCATAGTATTCATCATCTAAAGGTGCGGCAGTTGTCGGAGGTTGAGTTACATATTTGAATTTGTCTTTTGCACTGCTCGGTACAGGCCTAGCAATCTTGGGTGCGACTCTCGGCTTACTGAAGATGGATCCTCCGCTAGGTTTGACCAAAGCCCCTCCCGCGGTCGGTTCTACCTTGTCTTCGTTTCTGTCATCATTTCTGTTTCTTCCTTCATTTCTGTAAGGTCTATCTCTTGTATCATCTCTATCCCTCTGTCTCTCTCTCGAGGGTCTCTCCTCTCTATATCTGTCTTCATCTTTATCTGCACCATTTCTGTTAGGTCTATTTCTTGAAGGTCTTTCATCCATTTCCTTGTCATCATCTCTGCTCTTCAAAGGACGCCTTGGCCTGTCATTTTCTCTTGGTTCATCAGCTTCTTCTTTTGATTCTGTTGTTGTTGAAGGTGTCAGTGGAGGTCTGTTTGACTTTCTGCTGGTGAATTCTTTTGCTTTGGTGGTGGCTTCATCTTCTTGTACGGGTTTGGGTCTGGATTCTGGTCTTTCCCTTTCTTCAGCTGGCCTCCTGCCGCCCTGCTTGCGAGGTCTGCTGTAGCTTCTTCCGTCTTCGTAGTCGTCTGATTCTCCTCTGGTTCTGCCCTCTGTTGCTGCTGGTCTGCGTGCATACCTGTGATACAAAACAAAGCTATAGTAAAACTGATGCAAATTATTGTTTCCAAATCTGTTAACTTTGCATTTCTTTTGTGATAAGTTAAAAACTATTATTGTAACATTGTATAAAGCTATCCATTATATCAGATTTAAACGTTTTTAAGAACTGAACCAACCTCTCGTCTTCGTAATCATCATCGTCATAAGCTGGTCTTCTCTGTGCCGGGCGCGGTCTCTTGTTTCTCCTTCTGCTTCCTGATCTTCCTCCTTCACTGTATGGCCTTCTGGAAGACATACTTTTCTTTAGTACATACAAATCTATCAGACATCATAAATCACCACCACGAGAGAGTGAGATAGAAAGGACTATGAAAGGATGTGGCCGATTGCCCAATGTCTCTTTCTAATGCTCTCATTCGTCCTTCTCTGCGGATCCTTCTGGATGCTCCCAGCTTCTTCCCACGCCTTTATTTAATTTAAAGCTCGGATTCGTATTTGGAGAGAAGAAAGGACTAACTTATTTTTAAATTTAAAATGAGATATGAGCACATTAGCAGAATGCTGCCTGCTCATTATAAAATAATAAAAATATTAAAAAAACAAGATGGCGCTGAGTAGCCAGTTGATGACTTTGTCACATGGCACATGTGAATTTCTGCTAATCAACTGGGCTTTAGTGTTTCATAGGTTTATAAATAATTATTACAACATTTAAAATTAAAAACAAACATACCTATCGTCTTCGTAATAGTCTTCCGCCGCGTATTCATCATCGTAATAGTCATATTGTGGGCGACGCCTGCGCGAAGGTCTCCTGCGGCCCCCAGCGCGAGGCGGAGGGGGTGGTGGAGCCGGTGTGGTGGTTGTCGTAGTGGTTGGGACTGGCCTGGCGGTAGTAGCCTGGTAAAGGTCGTCGTTCCTGGAAAGGCGCATTATCATTATAGTTTCCCCAAATAAGAGACAAACTAATGCTGGCGAACTACTTAAAATCTTGCCCTTTCATTACGCTTGGCATTAGCGAACGCATTATAGAATTATTTTTATTCTAATTGAAAAAAAAATAATCATTGAACAGCAAAAGGACATCTACATATTTCACTTCAAACATGCTCAGGAATTGCTAGATAAAATTCTTCCGATACATGCTGTCACACCATGTATATTCTGTTTAAAATGGTTTAAAAACATAAAACATTTCAGGAAACCGCTGAATGATAAGAACTGGCTGTAAGTTGAGATTGTTAGTATTAAATATGGTGTGTACTCACTTGCTGTAGTATTTGTGAGAGTTGACGCAATCTACCTGCGAAACAAAGTGGCAGATGAACGTTTTCTGGTCGAATGCCGTATAATTAGCGCACAGGAAATCCACGCGCACTCCGTACAAGCAATGGTGGTAGATCTGAAATCAAACAGAAATCATTTATTTTAATTTGAACTTATTGAGTAAAATCTCACATTGTAATAATTTAATCACTGAAGTCATCCAGAGGAAGACCAAAGAACTCCTGGATGATTCAATACTCCAAAATCCTAAGTAGAAACGGCCTGGATGAAAGCGATACCCAGAACCGAAGAAGCTACAACCTGAGAACGAGGAGAGCCGACCACAACAGCCTACCTAGGCAATAAGTTGGGATAGTGCAAGGAAGAAGAAAAAAAAAAAAAGAAGACTGAAGACAATATTAGTGACTATTAACGAAAATTTGAAAGGGAAAAAGTCTTGGTCTCAACTAGGAATTGAACCCAGGACCTTAGCCTTACCGGGGCGATGTTCTATGACTTAATTCGAGTTGAATCTTGCAATCATTCATAAAGATAGCAGCCAATAAAATTATGTATCAAGAAAATGGAGATATTGTTGGTAGTTCTTAGTCGAAGTATGATACAGTTAAATATAGAGTCCTATTAGCTCAGTGGTAGACCATCGCCTATTTGTAATTTAGTTTTAGCTAAACCCTTATTAGGTGAGAATTGCTCACGAAACATGTTGGTTGTATCTTAATAATAAAACTGGTTAAAACCAAGGCCCAGTTGTCGCATTATCATCTCCACCAACCAGGGTGTCGAGTATCTCATTGGAGGACCTGGAAGATTCGAGAAGTTCACCACTAGTTGACCACAATATCATCATTAATTCTCTGTCTGCCGTGCGTCGAGGACAGATCCACATCCCGCCGTGATGTGATCTAAGTGTTTTTTTTAAATTTTTTATAGAGAAACCTCACAAGAGTCCCAGCTGCTCCCTTCTGGAGCCAGTGAGACTATGGCATCCCCAATTGGAGTATGTAGTGAGGCTGAAGGTAAGTGGGGAAGGGAAGGAGATGGGGAAGAGGAAGGTGGGAAAGTACCTGGCTATTCAGATCTAGACACTAAACACGGCTAAAGCCATTATTAAGCAACGTTTCAATTCTGAATGGTGGTCTTACACCAGGGCGATACTGAGAGTATCTTCCACTCTGGAACGTGCCGCAAATATAACATATATTATTTTTATTAATTAATTGTGAAATAACACAAATTAATCAAATAAAATTTATTTGCGCACGCCGGGTTCGAACCCGCGACCTTCCGAATGGGAGTCAAGTGTCTTACCACTCGACCACAGACGGTCGTCTGCATCCCATCGTGATACATACACTCTACTACTGCCTATATAATAAAGACAGTAATACATAGCACCTTTTAACCACTTACATTTACCCAAACATCAAAGTGAAAAAAATCTTCTTCTTGAATCGTCGCCTTCGTAGAAGCAGGTTCCTCCACTTCTCGTGGTCTCATAGAGCTGTGGACTACGATTTAAGATAAATATCCCTTTAAGAACTATATCATACCTGGCATTTAAACTCCGTATCCGCATAAAATCCGTCATGAAGTCCGTCGCACTTGAATGACATCTGTTCCGGGGGAGGCACCAGCGACAGGAAGGGATATGATGACAGATTGTACCCATTGAGCTCGCGGGGCAAGTTAGGGTCGTAGATGTAGTCCTTTTGCGGGATGCCCGTGTACTTGGAGGTGGTCGTCTCTGTGCCGTTTGTGGTAGCGTTCCTGATGCCATCAGAGTCTGGACCCTGCAATGGTAATTGATTGTTTGTGGGGTTGTTGATTGATTGGTTTGTATGTTAAAGGTTAGTTTGGTTATGCAGGAATTAGGTTTGGTGAAGAAGGATTTTATTTATTTGTAAGAAACAAACAGCTCTTACATAATATACAGTGATAAATATACAAGTGAACTGAAGTCAAGCCACAGAAGTTTCTTATGCTAAAGTTCATTGGAAATGAAGTTTTAATATCTTAAAATAAATGTTGGGTTATAGGAAGGGGAGAAGAAGAGGAATATAGGAAAACGATTGGAGATGCTTCCGATACATTCCATACTCTCATATTTATAATCGATCGTACGCGTATCGTATCGTATTGATATTTTTTTAGGTTATTACTAGAGATGAAACGGATATCCGGTAACTATCCAATATCCGGCCGGATTTTAAATTTAGGCCGGATACCGGATAATAAACGAGTATCCGGCAGGATTCCGAATTTAAAAAAAAAATCAATATATAAACTAGAGGCACTTTATTTAATTCACATAACAAAGAAAATCATAATTTTTTTTATTAAAGAACAAAGAAAATTAATACTCGAACTGCACTAAGGGCAAATTGTGATGAATAAATACCAATTTCTCTGCGTTAAGAGGCAACAAACGGTTTCGCTTGTCTTCGAATACAAGGCCAGCTTCCGAAAAAAGTCTTTCGCTGTAACACTGCTCCAGGGCGCTTAAAGATAAATTTTAGCAAGCTTTGTCACGTTTGGGTATTGTACAGCATTAGCTGACAACCAAATATAAGGACCACGATCGCGACCAATGCGCACTGAATTCAAATAAGAATCAATCTCATGTGCAATCGCGTTTTTTCCTTGATCATGATGTTGACTAGTGTCGTTTTCAGTCGCTACCTCATTAAAGCAATCCCAAAAGGTGTCATGAGCTTCGCGAGATACAGCCGACTCTTCTCTTCTACTTTTTTTAGCTGGCGATGGGCATGAAATGCTGCTGGAGGACTCTTCGCAAGACATTTTCATAAATTCCAATAGGTTCTCTCGCGTAACGAGTAGCCAATCGACTGGGCCAAAGTCCAACTGGATATCCGGCGGCCGAATATCCGGCTATCCGGCTTCAAGGTTGGCCGGTATCTGGCAAAACAACTATCCGTTTCATCTCTAGTTATTACTAAAAATGTTAACGCTGTGAAATTTTGTATTATATTGTGGACACACACGAGGAATTGGGGAATTTTTTCTAATATTTTTTTCTAGATGAGGGTAAATAAAATAAATCGGATTGTTGGGTTGATCTTGACGGAATATGAAAATTTATTAAATTGGTAAGTTCTGGTGAGTCCAGGCCATTATTTAGAATTTTAAACAATAGGAGTTGATCAAAAATTAGATGTTTGGAGGGAGTTCAAATTGTGAAATTTAATGGATTCGGTATAATTTGACAAGTTAAAGTTCAGTTTATAATTTATGTGTTTAATTTTTTTTTTTGAATTCTTTTTCTATTCTTTCAATATGGGCTTTGTATAAAGGAGTCCAGGCCCCCTAGCATACTTCATCGATAAGGATCGGTAGGATAATTGTCGGTAACTTCTCGTCGCTCCCTAGGACAACTGCAAATCACAAAAGAATAGGTGACAGTTCACAATTACTAAGTGTCCTTAATTTATTCAATATCAACTTTTGTTTGTACGTTAGCGATCTGCATTTGATCTAGGGAACGATGAGAAGTTACCAATAGTTATCCTACCGATCGATATAGAGCAAGGGTGCTAGGGCCTCTGGTCGGTGGAGTGGCAATTGATTGTTGATTGATTGATTTGAATGTGAAATGTTAGTTTGGTTGTGCAAGTTTGGAGGTATTGTGGCCTCCAATTGACGAAGAGATATCCTATGTTGTGATACCTCGAAGCGTGATTGTTGAAATGATAAACACTCAATGATAATTACGGAGTTGTTTATTAACCGTTACGATTTTACAAAAGTAGTAAAATATTCCAACGGGTAGGAAAGCAGGTATGTGCGTAGAGTACTTAATGAGTACTGACTGAATGAGTTGCACTGACAGACTGACTAACTGACCGACTAACTTGCATGGGACCGCCGACGCCTTATATAGCCGACTGGTTCAGTAACTACTGGAAAGGCAAGCAAAATACACACTAGATCTTTCGCGAAGGTTCGGCACGGTACTGGGTGAATTACTGATTGAAGCTCTGGACCTTTCCAGTAGGTGGCGAAATAATAATTCGGCGTAGGTAGATAGCGAAATAATAATATGGCGTAGGTAACGCAGTGCGAGGTACATGGCAGCCACACAAGCAGGATGATGATGTTGATTTGGACTTTGAACACTGGAATGGTAATTGATTGTTGGTGGGGTTGTTGATTGATTAATTTGGATGTAAAAGATTAGTTTGATTGTATACAGGAATTGGGTACCTACTGACTACCGACATAGAATAATGTTCATGCTATTTCGAAATCTGGACTCTGGAATGATAATTGATTGTTTCTGGGGTTGTGGATTTAGTGTGTTGGATGTGAACGGTTATTGTATACAGTAAAAAACGATTTAGATGTTAATTCTGACTGTAATTGATATTAAACGGCGTATTTTAATGGTTAGATTTAAAAAAATCATAACAGACTTAGACACAAATATCGGAAGTTGCTAAATGGCTTATTAAACAACCAATCATCGAAAGTGGAAAACAAAGATCGAGGCTTACCGAAAATGTTGAAATTTTGGCATGGTGGTTTTTCAATAATATCAGAAAGAGAATAAACATATTTCAGGTTTATCAAACATGCCGTAAAGAGAGAAATAATATTTGGAATATCGACCTGGTGAATTTTCAAAATGTGCTAAATATCAAAACAGCAATAGAAGCTTATTTAAAATGTTGGAAACATTAAAATAGATCAAATATATCAAAGAGAAGACGGCCTCCGTGGTTGAGGGATGAGGCTCTTGACTCCCAATCCGAAGATCGCAGGTACGAAACCGGTGTACGAAAATTAATTTTATTAGATTCAGGGGGTTTCTCACCATCCTCCCAATAGCTTATCTACCCTAATAACAAATATTTTTATAAATAAAAATAAAATACTTGCAGTGGTTAGAAAACTCGGCCAACTTATCCAATATATAGCCACTATTCATAGCTTCGAGTACCGAATTATAAACTCCAACATAGTAAATAAATAAACCGTAAATCGTAAATCGAAAATATTCGTTATTAGGGTAGATAAGCTATTGGGAGGATGGTGAGAAACCCCCTCATTTTGTGTTGTTTCACAATTAATTAATAAAAAATGATATATAGTATATTTGCGGCACGTTCCAGAGTGGAAGATACTCTCAGTATCGCCCTGGGTAAGATCACCATTCAGCATTGAAACGTTGCTTCAAATGGCTTTAGTCGTGTTTGGTGAACAGATCTGAATAGCCAGTTGATATTTCCCCACCTTCCTCCTCCACATTTCCTTCCCATCCCCACTACCTTCAGCCTCACAACATATCCTAATTGGGGATGCCATAGTCTCACTGGCTCCAGACGGGAGCAGTTGGGACTCTTTGCGTATTCATATAAAAAGAAGAACAATAAATGACACTAATTATAGAAAAAGTCGGAAATAATTTTAAAATAGGGTCAATAAGGAATAAACTCATAAGATAGGAAGATTCCTAAAGGAAGAGAGTGAAGTCCTCACCTGCGTACCTTTACAGTACTTATCTACTAAAGATAATCTAATAATTAGTGTTACAAATCTTTAAATTTCATACATTCCATTGTGACGTGCTGTGGAATCACTGACCGCACTATACACGCGTAAAAATAATAAAACATTCAGATTTGAAGTTATTTTTATTGTCCAAGGCTTTCGGCAAAGTTGGAACTGTTTTCCGGTCTATTTGTCTTCCTTCCGCCTCGCTGCCGATTTGCTTCAACTTGGCTGGGGGTAATTCTCTACATGTCTACTGTCCATTAGAGTCGTTCGCACTGGGCAAGTGATGCCTATTTTAGTCGAGTAGCGAATATTTTAGCAACTAAACGCGTCCGAACACCACAATTTTAGCAGAGTAGTTTAGTCAGCTCTTTAGTAGAGTCAATCCATTTAGTTCTATTTTTTTGGGCGAGTAGCGCCCCCCACCATGCGTCCCTCCGCACTGACACGCGAGTTCATTAGTGGACGCAGATATGTCGTCTCGTTGGAGCGAAGATGCTACTGTAAAATTATTTATTTTGCTATTAATCTCTTCTCGTGATCATTGTTTATTTATTTTCATCTCACTAATTTATTCTTCCATCTCTTCTAAAATAAGCATTACAATCAACTCAATTAACGTATTTACTTTGTTGCGTTGCAGCCCGTTCACCTCGCAACGCGCCGTGAACGGGCTTTACTCGTCCGTAGTACGAACACTTTTTGGTTAATCAAGTAGTAACGAGTTACTCGCCAACCGACTTGCTACTTGCCAGGTGCGAACAAGCCATTAGTGATGTCTGCTGATTCAGCGAACTTATTTCGATTTCGCAAAAAAAAAACTGACTGCCTGGCAGCGACTCTGCTTCCCTTATATATGTATATATAATATATCTTCCCTTATAACGTTCAATGCCAGAATGTTCACTTCCAGACTTTTATGGAGTGTAAACAAGTATAAACTGTAGAATATTCGGGACTTTTCTCGAACAAATGCCAGACAGAATAATCGAGATCACTATAATAACCGTGACTTTTCTCATAGGTTAGCTTTGTGCCAGCCATAAACTTATAAAATACGATGACGCTGACGCGCGCGCGTGCTACATAAGAAAGTACAAGTACTCTTTAACTTAGAGTCGACTGATGAAAAAACGAACGAATAGCGTGCGGGCTGGCGGCCCCGCAAGAGAAGGGGGTGGGGTATGTATCCATATGTGCCACTGTCAAGATCTAATAATAAGTACGTATTCCAGAGATCTACAATCTACCAGACTATCTGCAAAGCCCCTGATCCTAACATTGGTGGTATGTATACTAATTAAAATCGTAGTTTGTACGTTTGTGGCTAACATAAAAACTTTTCGAACTGAGTTTTTAATACTTTACAATGTTATTTATCATAAATATCGGAAATAAAGGATATTAAACATTTGATTATTACAAAATGAATTTGGTCAAAATGTTAGTTAGCCATCTTGTCACTCTTAACCGACGATTTGCAGCCAATATTGGTTACATACATCATGTATCCTCACGATGCTTTTGAGTAAGTAATCTCTTAGCTTATATGCTTCCAAAATACACAATTTATGTTATTTTGTGAAATAAGTCGAGCGAAGGGGATTTCGGGGTGTTCGGTTTTCGATTCGGCCTTTCGATTTAAATAATAATATCATACCTTCAAATATTAATACGGAGACATATTAAGAACTGCTTACTGCGGTTCAAAGCCAATGAATCCAACCAAAGTTCACCGTTAATCTCATATTTTTAGGTTTAAAATCAATAATAAACTTCAAAATGTATAATTCATTTTAAGTTTTAAAAATCCCCCACCTTAATTTTGGGTAGCCATCGTGGTTAAGTAATGAAGTTATTTTATTTTCTATAAAAATTTGGAATTTTACAAAATGATAAAAATAAATGTTTTTACAAAATTTTTGATTTTTTGAACTCTTCTAAGCGATAAACAAAAATAAAAAGATTTTTCGAAAGATCGAAATCCTTCTTAGTGATATTGCCAACGTTTTTCACGAACATTACGATTTTCCTTTAAAAAATGGTCCAAAATTAAAACTAAAAAGTTTTTTTAAATAACCACAGTTTTACGAAAATACTGCGATGTTTTATAGAAACATCGTGAATTGTGTTCTCGTTACGTCCAAGGAACCAGCCCACTAGACCGAGCCAATATCTAACTCACTTTCGATAAATTAGCATAAAAAACCTCATCCGACCACGCAACCATCAACCAACCAACCAACACTGCATTCTCAAATACCTAGACAATTGGTAACTCTGGTAAGGTAGGGCATTGTGAAGAGGAACAAACATTCTTCTATTGTTGATTAGATTCCACGTAGATATTCTTTGCTTCATAATATCGTAATTTTTTAGATTGATCCTTTTTGGAATATCAGAGGAATACCACAAGGACGGGACTTTACACCATTTCTAAATACCAACTATTTTCACGTTAATTCTCTTATTATAAAATACATTGTTTGTTCAATAATTATCACTAACAATATGTTCTATAAGAAAAATTAGTTTTATGAAGGTGAATTAAAATTTTTAAAAGAAGTGTGTTTCGAATTAAATGATGGTATTAGATTATAATAGATTTCACATTTAAGAAGATGGAATTTAAAATCACTTCGGGATTCAAATACCAACCAAAAATGTTGGGAGCCGAATTATAATTTTTTTTTTTTTTTTTAAAGAAAGACAAACATTCCCGGGTTACGAATAACCCAACAACATTTGAAAATCTCCTACTACCACCACACTAAGCGGAAGATGTTGCTTGTGTTGTGGTGGAGGACTTAGCCAGCCGAGGAATCGAACACGGAACGCCTGGGTGGGACCCAAACGCGATGCCCACTGAACCACTGACCGGTCTGATATTATATATATATATATTGATGTGATATTAGATTTTCACGGTCAAAAGTATTATAGTGATTTATTTATTTATTAAGTATTATAGTGTCACTGTAACGCTGTCCGAAACGTTGGCTAAAGAAGAAGTTAGCGCAACACGGCATAATAACCCATAAATAAATCTCTATAATGATTTTTCATCTCTTTTAAGCGGCCAGTAAAAAAAAATAAAACCTAAAAATATTTATATGGTGGTTTATGATTAATCTTAGAAATATAATATCATTTTTGGTTAAGTTATAGATGCATTAAAAAAGGTAACATTGGGGGACAAATTAGGAAATTGAGTAGTAGAACAAGAAGATCAGGTATTGTGGGGCTCTCACATCACTGCTTATCCCTGCGGGCATGCGTCTCAGCTTTCAGCACATCATCACACATAATATCCTCTGTTATAATAATGGAAGCAATTTATTGTCCCACAACGCGTTCTGTTTTATTTTGTTTAAAAATATCACACACTTATAAAACTGTCTACAATTAAACAAAAAAGAAAAAAAAATCGCTCCATGTTCATACATATTTTATATGCGTGTGAAAATATAATATAAACCAATAAAACAGTTTCAAAATTAGGCAAAAAAATGATCTTTGAATCACGTTCTTCACAAGAAGAAGATCAAAAAATTTCAAATGGATTTAATTATTCAAGTTTTAATTTGACATTTATGGCGTAAAATTAAATGATGTACTTAATAATAAATGGCATACTAAATGATTTAATTGTTTTCTTCCCACAAAGAAGAACGAGCATGTCAAATAGCTTGGTTTACACAAGTTTAAATTTGACAAATTACTTAATTAACGATTAAAAAATATATATCTGTTCTTCCCATGAAGAAAAAAAATTGTCAAATGGCTTGAATTATACAAGTTTAAATTTGACAAATGAAGTAAAAATATGATTTATTAACTAAAACAAAATGATTTCGTCAAATGGCTCGTTTGTAAACAAGTTTAAAATCTGACAGATGGATGATTTAGTATAATTTTTCTCCGATAGAGGCGCGAATGTCGCTAATTCAAACCTTCCATTCCTTTCTAACGTATTTGGGGGCGGTAACATTCTTTTCAACGGTAATGGGGGTGGATACCTCGTCGGACTCCGGAGACTCGGGGGCTTCTGTGGTAGTCGTGGTGGTCCTGAACAGCGAGGTGGCTTTGCCCCCCCAGGCCTCGGGCACCACGAGGCAGCATAGGATGAGAATTCCTGCAAAATAACACGGAAAATAGACACATTTAATCAGTATTCTTCAAATCATTTTCCTACAGTGAATCTGGTTATAATAGTGTTTGGTTTTGAAATGAAAATATGCGTAGTTCATACCGAGATGCCATTTTACCTAGTACCTACCTCTCCACATTCCTAATCACATCATTACTTTGCTAGAAGAGCATTTTTTTGGACTTGGAACAATGAATTGCAAATTGGAGTGCATTTGTTCCGGAAGCACAGAAAAGGAAAAACTAGAAAGACCTTGAAAGCAAATTCATGGCAAATTCCCTCCGAGCTGTTGGAGTTTGTTGTCATTTATTGACTAAAAATAAGGTATTTGAACATATCCAATTAAAACAATATCGTTATATAGTTATTTGTACTGTGGCGATAATACCTCGAGGTATCGCGATGGAATAAACTATATTTGTGATTGTGTCGCGTTTTCCTAGAAATGATTGGTTTTCTTTCTTCTTATTTTTAATTTAGCTACAGTGGAAAGTGAAACCCGGTTATAACGATTAGCTTGGATTAAAAATCCTAAAAAAGCTTATAAAATACACTGTAAATATATTATACATATATGTATATTAAATAAAATAATTGAATCTACCCGGGTATAACCGGAACACAGGAAGAGAAGTCTTTCAATACAACACATAAAACACAATAAAATTCAAATCATTTAAGCTAAACCCGGATATAACCGGAACACAGGAAAAGAATTCCTTCAATATAACAGATAAACAGACTCTATTCATAGATCTTAAAATCAATTTAACTGCAGTGGAAAGTGAAATCCGGTTATAACGATTTGCACTGTTAAACTTCAAATCATTTTAGCTACAGTGGAACCCGTACATAACAGTAACACAGGAAGAGAATTCCTTCAATATAACACATAAAAACACACAATTATCCATTGTCGAAACTAGTATTAAGTTTTCCACTGTGGAACCTCTTTATAAAGGTTATGCTTATAAGAATACACGTTTATAGTGAAGAAATAGACATAATTACAAAATATCATGTTTTTTCGATAAATAAATTGGGTAGGCACCTAACACTGCAGATCTAGTCTGTATCACTTAAATTGATTAGTATAATGTAATATATGCGTTTCAATTCAAATTTTGACTTTCTCATTCATGACAGTTTACAAAACACAACATTTTCATAGCCTTGAGCCCTCATTACATTATTTGTAAATACCCGATTTCGTTTATTTTGTAACATCTCGATGGAGCCCCGTGACTAATATGGTTGTAAGCAAAAATAGCAGACATTTTCCGTCTTAGGTAATGTATTGCCTACCCGGTGTGCTAGCATGGTCGATCGATATGAAGTTACCGACCGATTGTCGGTAACTCCTCATTGTTCCCTAGGACAACTGCAGATCGCTAACGTACAAACGACAGTTGATATCGAATATATTAAGGACACTTAGTCATTGTGAACTGTTACCTATTCTTTTGCGATCTACAGTTGTCCTAGGAAACGATAAGAAGTTACCGACTATCGGTCGGTAACTTCATATCGATCGACCATGCTAGTACCCCTGGAGCTCTATCTAGCATGGTGGAATCGATAACTTTACAATATCGTGTCGATACGCGTAACTTCCGACGATTTTATATCGATATACCGAGCACAGTTTCACTGTTGACAGCTGAACCGATATTGACAGGGAATTAATAAGAACTCGATATACGCTGGCAATTTTCGAAGCGTTACAGATTAAACAAATACGTAAAAATATTAAGTAACAAATTACCAATATTGAATTGAAATATTAACCTAAGTATGCATTGACAGTCTGCATTTATTTTTTTACACTAAACAGGAGTTAATTAGTTAATGAAGTCTTTAGTCATATTTCAACCACTTTCGTTTCGACCGAACGAATTAAATTGATCGCGTGTGGGATGCATTAAGTATTTGTATATGGATCGCGTATACTACTTCTTTCATTTCTAAAAGCTTCGTTAGTTTAATCCGTTTATTAAATAAGCCAGTAATTTTGCATAACGATCGAAATAATCCAAATAAATGCGTACATTGACAGTTAAATGAAACTTATCTGATATTATGGAGGCCGGGCTAAACGTTATCAATCGTCGGTCGGAATATCTCTTACCAATTATTGTTGATTGTGATCGCAAATATTGATAACTGACCATAGATGACGGATTTAATCAATATCGTATTGATATAGGGTTTATCGATCGTCCACGCTAGGTACCCTGGAGTCAACAATTAGCTTGTATTGCCTCGTAGGTAGCACAGTGGTAGCATGCTAAGTCCAAATTCCTGCAGCGCGGTTCAACACCCTAACAAGACGTCCTTGCTAATATTAATGAAGGTAAGCCTTTGCCTTGGGCAGGACCAAGGCTGGATGACCTTCGATGCACTGCTCAGTATAATATACTGTTCACTGCATTCTAGGGGACTATCGGTCTTTGGTCATTGCATTGGCTATCGGCCACACTTTGCACCTCTCTGTTCGAAAATGCATAATTTTACAATGCAAATGCACAGCATTTGCATTCGCAATATAACACTGTAAGAATTTGAATTACAATATCTTCGAGAGATACATAATATCCTTTGTTATTATTATCTGTACCTTAAAGGATAAACCACGGAAGTCCACTTTTTGACTGTTTTGGGTTGAATATGAAGAAAATTTTTCTGTATTTCATTACATTATTATATGAAACAACGAAAATGAACAGATTCCAATTACAAAATCCAATTTAATTTAGAGATAAAACCAAAATATATTATTTGGTAATTTATTAATATATATAATTTGGCCTGACACAAGTATCTGATTCACTTGATCCTTGATAGTGCCATGTCTTCCTCGGGCGCCCCCGACTTTTTCTACCATTCAAATTTGCGTCATATATTCTCCTACCAAACCATCTTAGGGTCCCCTCATTATGCTTACATCAGCCTTGCATTCTTTGCGGATCTCCACATTTCTCACACGATCATATACGGTTTTACTACACATACGCCTCAGGGATCTCATTTCAACAGCATTGAGTATACTTTCATCCTTCCTCTGCCAGTTCCATGCTTCACTGCCATACATCAGGGTAAGTACCAGCACTCCATTGTGGACTGCTTGCTTCACTTCTTTGGACAGATTTTTGTTAGTGCCAACAGCATTCAGTCCTCCATTAAAGGAGTTACCCGCATTTACCCTTATTTCAATAACTCTATCAGCCTTCCCATCTCTCGTAAATATACTACCCAGATACACAAATTTGTCCACCTGCTCCAAGTAGGTATTCATCGATCATAGTGCACACTATTTTCGTACTGTCCCTTTCAAATACCATGACTTTAGACTTACTTACATTAATCATTAACTCATTCTTCACACGTACTTCATTCATTCTAGACACTAGAGACTGTACAGTACTGTTCGAATTATTGTGAACACAATGATGGATTAGAAAAAAAGAATAAATATTCTTTATTGAGGATATTTTTTTTAAATTTACTTATTCACATGAAAAAATAATTATTACAGGTTATTTTTTTCAGATAGTTAGTCCCACAAAGCTGTTACAAGACAGCTTGTCTGCAGAATCCACCAAATGAATCTGTCTGAATAATCCAAAAAATTAAATATAAAAATTATTTTAGAATATGTTTACATTTATTTTCATATAAATAATTTTATTTATAATAATTTATTTTTGTTGTTTAAACAAACTGATTATATATATTATGTTAATTTTAAAATATTATTTTAATGAATACTGTAATGTAAACATATTCTAAAATAATTTTTATATTTAATTTTATATAATTGTTTTTTATGATATTTTTAGAAAATTAACACCTCTCTCTTTAATATTTTTGACTATTATTCTTTTTGTCTATACTTGTTTGTTTATATTGTTATTTTTATTCATGTTATTATCCTGACGAAGAAACCATCGGTTTTGAAACATGTAGATATTATAACATGTGATGATAGTGATTTACACAAAGTGATTTGTTTCATTTAATTAAAATGATGCCACAAAGTAATTTTGCAAAGATTGAAGAGAACTTTATCATTTTTGCCCAGGGTTTTTCATTATTCTTAAAGTTTAAGTTTATTATTATTATTTTTTTTTTTACAAATAAATTTTAGGTAGTCCTGCAAAGTTGTCACATGCTTGTCCGTTAATTCTTTTCGTACAGTAGGTACTGTAGATCATCCATACCTACTGTTAAAATTGAGATCGATTTTTATCAATTATATATATCTTTATTCAGATTATCTTATTGTATTGGCAAGTAGTCTTAATTATACAGAAATCCCTTTCCAATTCGTGTTGTTTTCGTTATTATTTTATTTTATAAGGCGTGGTATTAAATGCAGGTGTTCATTAAAGGTGCAAATGGTTTTAAAATCGAAAGGTACTTTTGTTGTCGATCGAAATGTCTGACTAATCAATTCGACGATCGACATTTAGGCTCTTAAATTAAAATCAAATTTAGTTGAACGATTTTTAAAGCTACCAATTTTAACATAAAAAAATTAAAACCTCTGAGATTTAAGACACTTTAAAAAGTTTTTTCAATGTTTTCAAAATTTTTATGTGATTACCGGGTTGACGTAGAAATCAAGATCAAACAGATGAAAAGCATGACAAAAAAATACGTACCAACTGCCAGGTGGCCACCTGTCAATCGATCCTTAGCTCTTTTCATTTTAAGCGGGGTCACCTCTGAAACAAAAAGACAAATAACATCAGTTTCTTCACTTCAGACTAAAGTTTTGGTGATAATCGATTAGAACGTACACTGATACAGCAAATAAACGGTTAGAAAAAGAAAAAAAAGTTTATTTTGTAAATAATCATTGATAAATGTTAGTAAGCGCTATGTAGAAGTACATGATGTATACGAAAAAAACAACTTTTGGTTTTTCTACAACAAAATATTGCCGTGTTTGGCGACCAGATGTGAATAGCCAGGTACTTCTCAAACCTTTTTCTACCTCATTTCCTTCCCTTTCCCTCTACCTTCAGCCTCACAACATACCTACAATTTGGGAGGCGGGAATGGGTACCGCAGCCCCGGGAACTCTTTATTGGATAACCAACATTTCTGCCATAGGTCACCCCAAGAGGTTCGCTACGTTTGGTGACTTAGCAGAGGTGCCCGGGTTCATAGAGTGAGGTTTGTCTAGGTCTTTTGATCTGGATACACTTAACCCCAGATTCCTACCCACCCCTCATACCTTTTTCTTTGCCAGAACTTCCTCTCCTTTATTTCCTTAAAAAGACTCTCCACACAGCATCCCCAAAGATGACATAGGCCCTGAGGAAAATAATTTCCCTCCTGTGTGGAGTTAATGTAAAGAAAATACCTCTATTGGGGATGCCATAGTCTCACTGTCTCCAGACGGGAGCAGTTAGGATTCTAGTGCGGTATTCACATAAAGATTTTTTTTGTACTTGTGTGTTTTGGAAAATTTTCATAATGAAAACCAGTTGTTACAGAAACTAAAAACCACCGGATATCTTGAATCTTGATCCCCTGACAGTCAGGCTTCCCGGCAGTGTTTCCCCGACAGTTCATAGTCCGGACAAATCACCCCCCGGATAGTTGACCTCCTTAGACAGTCGACTGCCCCGTCATTTGGTCCACCGCACAGTGAACTGTCGACCCCCTGACACTTGAGCCCCCAAAGAACTATTTCTGCTGTACCTACTTCCTCATTTAGACAAAATAAAGCATAAATAATCACTTGGGGGAAAAGTGTCTGATTGATCAACAGTCTAAGGGACCAACTGTAAGGGGGACAACTGCCAGGAAATCAAGAATCACGGAATCACCTTGTTATAACCCCTTTTAAGATTAACTCCGCTTTAGGCCACATTTTATAATACATTAAAATGACAGATGTCTTGAAAAACGATATCACAACAGTCCTCTAATAACCCATGTACGTAAAACTTCCACTACAATGAATTAATTAAAAATAACGAGAACTAACATGTTAATAGATGTAAAATAGTTTAAATTACAACTTTAGACATAAAAGGGCTTACTATCAGGAATAAATAATATGATATTTAGTATAATTTCGCCCTACTTAGTTAATTTTCAAGATTGTGTCAAGAGTTAAAATCTTTATTAAAACCAAATTTACGCGAATACAAGAGAAAAGTTTGTTTTTGTATAAAATTTCTACATACTCGTAAACGCATTTGGGTAACTTAAAAACTAACTTTCTATCGTACCGTGATTTATTTTTGGGGTATTATGCCATGTTACGCTACCTCCTTCTTTTGCCAACGTTTCGGACAGCGTTACGGTGTTCTACATACATAAGCAGTGCATCTACATACATAAGCTCACGGTTCACCATAATCGATTACACATCTGCCTCAATGATGGACACTGTATGTCCGAAACGTTGGCTAAAGAAGGAGGTTGCGCAACACATGCATAATACCTCACAAATAAATCTCGATATTACTTTAGGCAGTGAAAATCTAAAATCATATCAAACTTTCTATTGTGTTGATTGAATTAATTTATTCAAAATTTTAAAAAATGCATAGTTTTAACCACGTTTATTGTTTAAAAATCCAACATAAAAGTATTTTTAGTTTTAAATAAATCCTGATAAAGTAAACATTGCTTATATACGAAAAATGTTGGTTTTTTCAACAATAAACGTGGTTAACACAGTGGCGGATACATATGAGGCACGCGGGGGGCGCGCGCCTTCCCCTTGCGGGGCCGCCAGCCCGCACGCTATTCGTTCGTTTCTTTCGTCAGTCGACTCATCGAGTAGTTGTACATTCTTATGTAGCACGCGCGCGCGTCAACGTCATCGTATTTTATACGTTAACAACCGTGCTACATATATAAGGGAAGCAAAGTCGCTGCCAGGCAGAAAACTAACAACTGTTTTAGAAAGGTGATAAAATAGGCTTTCAATTTTATTATTATTAAATATAAAAATTTTGGATGAAAACTTTAAAAAGTTTTAAAAATGGTTCAGTTTACGTTTTTTCTAACTAAAGTTACTGATAATGAAAAAAAAAACACATACATATTTCATTAGATAAATGAATTATTAACGTTACTGTAACCTCACTTCTTTGTCGTTTCATGTAAAAAAAAATTTTTTTCAAGCGATCGGAAACTTTGGTTTCAAAGAGGTGTACATTTTAATTTTTGTGGTTTACTTTTAGACTTTAATATATAGCGTGTTGTTTTCTCTTTTCAATACCGTTTAATTCATACTTCTCACTATGATAGTAAGGGAGCCACAACGATTTCTACGAGACCTATGTGAGTTGGGACAAAAATGGTATCCTGTGATTAAACGGGTTAAAAAAATATTTGCACTAGTTAGTGTCATGATCCAGAGAGGAGATTGGGGAAAACTTTTGTATGAACAAAACTCCGCCTGGTTTCCTCTTAAGAATCTTGATTAGAATTGATTGATATGTTCATTACGACTATAATTTTATTGTTACCTGCACAATACACAAATACACATGCTGATATAATTATGATACTGTACTGTGAGTATTGCCATGGTATTGTTATTAATGCACTTCTGGTATCTGCGTATCGCTCTTGGCACACATTTGATGCATTGTTTTCTCTCTCGTGAGAAAATACAGCAAACTAACAGTAGATAAAGACAATAACGCCTGATTAAACTAAAATTTTAGAAGGAAGGTAATAGAAAATATGCATTGAAAAGAATTCACTAACTAAGCGTGATAATCAAAAAGTTATTTATCGTTACAATGAGCCGGAAAATCTGGTTGTCAATGGCCGCAAAACAATTATAAAATTGTTATAATATCAGGCTACTCTAGGCAACTCGAAACGGCTGAAATGCGAATGCTTAGATGGTGGTCAGGAGTATCATTAAAAAATAAGATTACAAGTTCACGCATTCGTGGTAGCCTGGGTGTCTTGGACATAAATAGTAAGTTGGAGGAACGACAGTTGAGATGGTATGGGCACATAAGACGGAGACCACCTGACCACACAGTGAAGCAGGCAATGACTATGGAGCTTCATCGACAGTCATCCAGAGGTAGACCAAATATTTCCTGGATGACTCAATGCTCCAAAATTCTATATAAAAACGGCCTGGATGAAAGCGATACCCAGAACCGAAGAAACTACAATCTGAGAACGAGAAGAGCCGACCCCAACAGCCTACCTAGGCAATGAGTTGGGACAGTGCAAGGAAAAATTAGAAAATTGTATTATTTTTTAAAATAATTTACGAATTTCAAACCTAAAATCGACTTTAAAAATAACTTGCTATGGATACCAAACGATTTTTTTACAGTGTCTATTTTTTGTACTACAGGACGAGGCAACTGAAACCAAACTAAAAGCGGCTGGTTTCTATGTCTTGATTGGTCAAAAGGCTTGTTTAACCATAGACGAAGAACAATCAGCTGACAGCTGGCAACTAGCAACGGCCGGCCACGGCAATCAGCACTGCGAGTCACGAGTCACCGCTTGCGTTACCATTGACAACGGGTTTTTGAGTGATTGTGTAGTGTGCTGGCCATCACCTTGTCATACAAAGACATTTGCAGATGACAATTTTCAGTTGCCTCAGTGAGCGGATCGCCGTATACGCTGGTATCTACAGTATAATACCTATATTATAGACAAGTAGTATTTTTCCTTGATGAATTTGAATGAAAATATGTTTTATAGTTTTGTTATTCAGCGGTATATCCTCTCTGCACACCCCTTCGTAGACACTTAATTGTATTTTATGTATGTAGGCATACCGTATTTTGCCTAAATCGACTGCATATTGTACACGGAGAAAAATGTTATTCTAAAATACGATCATTTTATTAGTAAAAACGGTTAAAAACGGGACTGAAGTTCTTACGAACAAATTAACAGGGTTTCAATGTTTATTGGCGGCAACATGTAAGAATAATTTGTTGGTATACGTAATTTCGTACGTATACCAACAAATTATTTTTACATTTTCCTGCCAATAAACATTGAAACACTGTTAATTTGTTCGTAAGAACTTCAGTCCCGTTTTTAACCGTTTTTACGAATAAAATGATCGTATTTTAGAATAACATTTTTCTCCGTGTAGGAATAAGGGTCCCGGGGACAACTATCATGGAATTTTATTACCCCTGATGAAGGTTAGGAAACCGGTTGGTTAAAGAAAATGAGTTATGCCAAAACGCACCAAATCTGTGGCGTCTGTATGACGTCACAAGTAGCTTACTTTTAATTTCGGCAGGGTACCGGAATTTAGTTATTACTCATATAGGTACCGAGACACTTTGAGATATTTAACCGAACTTTGAATCGCTACTAATATTAATTTATTGTTATTACTTGTATTCTAACACTGTCTAGCAACCAGTCCTGCTTTCATCCCATCGCCCAAACAAACTTTCATGTTTTGCTGTTTTTTTTTCTATTCAAAGTGTCTAATCTGAAATTGAACATCTCGTATCATGATGGTACAGGTTACAAATGGTTGAATGTAAATGATCGTCAGATACCATTTGAAAGTGAACTAAGTTACGACAACTTGTTGAGTTGATTTCGAGATAAAATCAGCTGTCAACTGGAGTGCTCCTTGACTCAAGTGTTAAAGTGCTTCTCTAGAGAAATGAGTAGCTGTATAGTATAATAATATAATTAATTATATATTGTATTTATTAAGAGGGAATAACCAGACACAACCAGAAATATGTCATTTTCTAAATCGAATTCTAGACGTATCAACTATTTTCTACAAAAAAATATAAATTGATTTCGAAAGATTGTTTTTTTTGTATCTAGTAAAGCCATATTTTTAAATTTGATAAAATATATATTGAGGTTGCACTATTGGTCGTTGGCAGATTTTTTAATTTTTCCTACAAAATGTTGTACTATACAGCACACATTTTAAATCATATAATCATACAGTAAAATAAATCAATAAATTCTCTGGGAAAGCTACTTTTCATCATTTTAATTTTAGTTCAAATAAAATCATTTTTAAAAAATCTGCGCAGTGTTTTACGACAAAAGTACTTCAGTTTGTCAATTTATTTACGGTCTTACAAATTAATAAATTTCAGATATTTTTACACACTTCTTTTCTCTTAGACATTATTGAAAAATTATTAATACTTACATCAAAAAATAATGACTAAAAGTGCAGAGTTTAATGTTCAAGCATTTGAGCTTTTTTTATCGCTTATTTGAAAGTAGGTTACTTTCTTGCTTATTTACCCTCCACACAGCCTCCCCAAAGATGACATAGGCCCTGAGGGAGGTTGTTATCCTCAGGGCCTACTGTTTGGACCTAATGTAAAAAAGGTATATTTAAGCAAATTTTGAACGAAATAAAATCGATATTGAGTTATTAGTTAAAAATGCTGGTACGGAGAATAATCAATCTTGCTCATCGGAACCTCCCTGTACAGTTGCAAGCGTTTCGGAATTTTAATTCTCAGCTGCTGGTCCATGGGCCTTAAGACGAAGCTTAATGCTAAACCACTATTTTCGATTAATCTTTACTACGAATAAATTTATATTATAAATAAATAAAACTATGTAATTAATAAATTGAACATTTTTCAGACGTTTCGCTTGAGTAGAATTAAAATATTTAATTTTTTATTTATTTATTTATTTTTTTTTTTTCGTAAGAAGCAATCACTTCGTGGTTAGGCATTATATTTTAAATAAAACAAGCACTTAGTATTTAACCACGTATATTTATTATTTGATATATCGACCGGTTTCGCTCCGACCGAGCTTCATCAGGATATAATAAAAAGTTATTATTATATCCTGATGAAGCTCGGTCGGAGCGAAACCGGTCGATATATCAAATAATAAATATACGTGGTTAAATACTAAGTGTTTGTTTTATTAATTAAATAAAATTGTTAATTAATTAATAAAAAATATAAGCGTAGACTACAAAAGAATTTATTTTTTTCATTAGACATGCTATGAACGCAAATAAAAATCAACTTTTTATAGTATAATTATTTGTAAAAGTTTCCCTTGATTATCTTTTTCATTTCTTATAAAATTATTTACAAAATAAATAAACACCTTTTTTTTGTTGTTTTAAATCGTGAACCCTAGACCCGTTTGCTAAGCTACTTTTGTGTCCATTAGTTTTAAAATGTTGAGAAAGTAAAAAGGGGCTTAAATTACAGTGTGATACGTACAAATTATTGCTTTTAAATTAAGTGATTTTAAACGAATTTTCAAAATATTCTTTGGTAATTTATTTTATGTAAAGAGCGCTGTGGTAGAAGATTGATATTATTTATGATGATTTTCAAAAAAGAATAAAACAATATTTAACAATAATTCATTTTTATCAATTGAGGTGCATATAATCAAATACAGCAATTTCATCTTTTTTCCAAAGTGAACTAATAATACAAGTTTTATGAAAAATGATTCACGCTTTTAAATACAAAAGCAGTTATTTGTCAATAAAACCAGCTCTATGTGCCTATGTTTCCCTTTGTGAATAAACTTATTAACTTATAAATGCGTAAGAATTACTGAAATGAAATTGGTTTTCTCAAAATAACGCATTTTGGAGATTGCTGCATTTGATTCTATACACCTCAATTTACTAATGATTTTTTTTAACATTATTATCTCCTTGAGGAAAAAAATCCATCATTACCTATGTCATCTTTGGCTCTGCAGGGGATGCCGTGTGGAAGGTCTTTTTATGGAAAAGTAGAAGAGGAAATTCTGGGAAGGAAAAATGTATGAGGGTTGGGTAGAAATCTAGAAGTCAATGTGTTCAGAGTGACGAACGTATGAATGTATCCCTCCACTGCGCTGCAAGATCGAAAGAGTTCGGCTAGAGAAGTCAAAATATCTCCTTCAACCAGACTCTGCCGATCCGGCGCGCTATGCAGTACGTAGACAGATGCATCCGCCGCCAAGACCTCAATAAACCTCACCCCATGAATCCTATTGTGGGGATTGACTTCTCTGAACATTGCCTATCCTATGACCTCAGAAAGAACGAGGCAGATAATAGGTGACTGGGTAATAGAATTAATTAAACTCAACAAAAGTTCTTTTGAAAAGTCATTACAAGTGATGAAAAAAATTGGTTAATAAATAGGTTACGATAGGTTGGTTATGGGCTATTTTTCTTTTTTTTTTATAGCTTTAAATGACTTTTCAAAGAAGTGTTGAGTTGAGTTGATTCTGCGTTATCATGGAACCTACACGGAGAAAAATGTTATTCTAAAATACGATCATTTTATTCGTGAAAACGGTTAAAAACGGGATTGAAGTTCGTACGAACAAATTAACAGGATTTCAATGTTTATTGGCGGGAACATATGTAAGAATAATTTGTTGGTTTGCGTAATTTCGTACGTATACCAACAAATTATTCTTACATTTGCCCGCCAATAAACATTGAAACCCTGTTAATTTGTTCGTAAGAACTTCAGTCCCGTTTTTAAATGTTTTACGAATAAAATGATCGTATTTTAGAATAAAAATTTTCTCCGTGTATATTTACAATTTCCCACATAAACGACTTATTTGATAAAACAGCAATGTAATTTCTTTTCAACGACATTGTAAATTAATCATGTTATTTGTCATTCCATCAAGACCACCCAATAATGTTATAAAGATATAAAATTACTGACATTATTAAAGAGTTCCCATGGGGCGTGGGATTTAACTTTAAGACCGTCGCGTCGTGATCACTTTCCTCTGTGGCCACAAAAGTATATTTATAGTGGATTAATAATGATAATATACCATTCAAGACTTGTAATATGATATTAAAAATTGAAAGGCTCATCCTTCACCCACTTTACTGTAAATGTTGTCAATTTAATGCCAAAGTAACTATGCACGAGGTGTGGCCATTAGAGGATAATAAACGCCAGAAATATTCGACTTCTTATCCCTTGAAAACTCCGCGTATTTTTGGTATTATCCGCGCTAGGAAAGTAGTGCCAAATTTTTATTTTTAAGAATAATTTACAAGAACGAAAAAAAGGTAGTCAATCAATAAAGTCAAAAATAATCTTAGCCATAAAGGGGTATTTAAAAAAAGTTGTTTCTTATATAAGTGAACATAACCATACTACGTGACCCGTTCAGGAGGGGGGGGGGGGGGGGGTACTTCAAAATATCACGCTTGGTCACAATGAGGGGCGGGGGGCTTAGGGTTTTATCACGTAGTCTAGGGAAATATTTATCCAATAGGGAAATCTCGAGTTTTTTTTCGAGCTACATTCAAATATGGCGCACAGTGTTTGACGCTATATATATTTATTTAGTTTTTGAAACATTTATAGAGCGTTAACAATTATTACGTTAATTTTCATATGCATGTGTGCATAGATATTAACATGGTTTCGACCAGTCAGTGGCTAAGTTGGCATCGCGTTTGGGTCCCACCCAGGCGTCATGTGTTCAATTCCTCGGCTGGCTATGTCCTCCATCACGACACAAGCAACATTTTCCGCTTACTGCGGTAGCAGTAGGAGATTTTCAAATATTGTCAGGTTATTCGTGATCCGGAAATGTTTGTCTTACTTTTTTCTTTTATAAAAATATGGACTGTAAATAAACATGTACTGGTAAATCCCAGTAAATTTTATTAGATTAATTGTGTTATTTTACAATTCACTCATTAAAAATAATATAAAGCACATTTGCGGCACGTTCCTACGCTTAGTATTGCCATGGTGTAACACCATCAGAATTGAAACGTCGCTTGAAATGGCTTTGTTTAGTGACCAAATCTGAATATCTAGGTGCTTCCCCGTCTTCCTCTGACCCATCTCCTTCCCTCTCCACTATGTTTAGCCTCACAACATACCCTAATTGGGAATGCCATAGTCTCACTGGCTACAGGCGGTTGAGAGCAGTTGGGACTCTTGTGAGGTATTCACATAAAAATAACCCAAAATTTGCATGTTTAATAATCTTAATAATTATATTAAAAGTTATTTTAAAATTTTAACTAATCCTTGCAATTTTTAGAGTTATAACAATAATGCATTCATAGTTGATATACTTTTCATAATGGCCAACTATTTATCTACTTTCACTATCGACCATTCATTTTTACGCCATTTCAACTCCTAATACAATGAACATTGGGCCTAAAATAGTCTGGCGTTAAATGCTGGACTTGAGCTGTTTTGTCTTGTTGATGTTTTAATAAACGTTTAATATGCGAGAAAATTCTAATCAATATAAGATTTATAGCTCTCTGCTTTCCTCTATGGAGAAAATGATAATATACATAAGATAATACAATAAGCAAAGAGCTATTGAACTTTGAGCTCTGGCGTCGTGAAATTTGCACAGGTTCAGAACTGCAAAAATAATTATCTAATTTTGTCTATATTACTTTCTGAGCACCATTTAGCGGATAACGAACACCTCTACTATAGTGCACTCCAAGTGGTTCGCTACGTTTGGTGACTTAGCAGGGGTGCCCGGCTTCATGACTTTCCAATTTCGGCTCAATCCCGGCGTGTGCAAATAAATTTTACTTGATTAATTTGTGTTATTTCACAATTCAATCATTTAAAAAAAATGTTTATTGCCTTTCTATTACCTATATATATTTGCGACACGTTGAAGAGGTATCTCCCTGGTGTAAGACCACCATTCAAAAATTAAACGGTGCTTGAAATAGCTTTAGCCGTATGTGGTGACTAGATCTGAATAGCCAGATACTTTCCCACCTTTCTGTTCCCTATCGCCTTCCCCTCCTCACTACCTTCATCCTCACTACCTTCATCCTCACAACATACCCCAATTGGGGATGCCTTAGTCTCACTGGCTCCAGACGGGAACAGTTGCGATTCTTGTGAGGTATTTCATCTTCTTAATATATAAAACAAAGTCGTGATGGTTACACCATTTATAACTCAAGAACGGCTGGACCGATTTTCATGATCTTTGATTTGTTGGATTTGTCTCCGTCCCGGTTAACAGAACAACTATTAAAACATCGGAAAAAAACACGGGAAAAATAATTATGAGGAAAATAATTTTTTTCATATATTTTGTACGGAACGAATTTTCAAATAATGTGCGTTGTTCGACATAATTTGAATCAATTCGAACAGCTAATAAATACAACATTTATTGATTCTGAGGCGGTACGAAGTTTGCCGGGTCAGCTACTATAAAATAAATACAAAAATGAATTTTGCAAATCCGGATTGTGATATGAATCGTGATAAATATTGAGCGTGTAGCCTACGCATCAATTTTAACACGATACGGAATTCAGGAATCTAGACATCTGCGATAAAGATTGTGATCTGTCAATACGCTAGCCGACACTGTGATCCTTCAATATTTATCACAATATTTGATAAATATTGAAGGATCACAATACATATTGAATGTCTAGGGTTCGCCATAGCATATTGGCAGAAATATAAAATTGAATTTAGTTCAATTAAAAGTCTTGACAAGGCAACTAAACCAGATTTTCAAGGATTATATATACCGGGCGTTGCCCCTACACATAACTTCCTGACTTAGTAGTATGCAGGTAAGTACCAGCTGTAAATGTAGACTACCGAGTTAGGGTACGACCATAAAGAAAGCGGGTTCCGGCTTTCTGGTTAGTCGGCGCATGGACCGCCGGCTGGCGCGGCCGCGCCGACGAGAATATTTGTATGGCAACGTATGAGGTCGAACACAATGAAGGCAGGTTCAGATTTGTGTCCGCGCGAAGCGGCGCCGAGAAGCTTTACCGGAGTGAATTCTTAATTCCTGCTCGCCGGTGACGCCGGTCAGTGCAACTCGGTGTTGTTATGTTCATGATTTTTACCACGTTTTCATGGATTTTTGGTTATTTATGATTTGGTGTTCTCTATGGTCACATCCACGGTTATTTAAAAACTATGTCAAACATGTATTTAACTAACAAAAGTCTGTACTTTTGATTGGATTGCTGATTGAAATCAGGAATGTTATTCTTAAACTTCAGTTTAGTATTTTTTCCCTGAAACATGGTTTTTCATTTTGGCAACACTGGTGAAGCTTGTTTCTTGTTTTGAAGGAAGTCTATTATCAAAATGCGCGATCTATTAATTGCCGCTGTTTTCAACAAATCGCCAATCTGTGATAAAAGAGATGCATTTCATAGCAACAGAAATGTTGACAAGTGCTGGAAACATAACATAACATTTTGAAATAACCTCAAATGTCACAAGTAAATTCCTTTTAGGCGTGCGTGTACAGAATATTATCACGTTCTCCTGAGTTTTTTTTAAATATTTAAAGATGAAAAATCATTGCTTTACCGTCTCCATTGTATGAGGGTGATAAATACTAAATATTTAGTATATATATTAAATATTAAATGACATTTGTTGTTATTACAAAATACGAGCTGACAGCCGTTGTCAGGCTACCGCGCAGGTTGCGCAGGTTTTATCCGCGTTCTGTATGTCCACAACTCGGCGCCAATTGCCGCCGACGGACTGGGGCACTGAGCGCCGTTAATCTGAAAGCCAAACCCGCTTTCTTTATGATCGTACCCATAGTCACTATTGCAGTTCACATTCGTTTCTTCGACTTGTCGCTATAGGGCGTGTTCTAATTCCTTATAAAGATAATATACGTATTATAATAAATTGTACACAAATGCTGTTAAGACTGAAAGTGGCAAGAGAAGCATTGGCCACGATGGTGTTCAAATTTATAATCTACTTCCAGACACCCTAAAAACGTAGAAAAGTATAAATATGTTAAAAAAAAAACTATTTAATCTTAAGTTGATAGAATAAAATTAAATTTACTACTTTGTATTTAAGTTAAGTAAGTGAAATGTATGTGCCCCATATGTAAATGCCCCCAATATCTCAGCCCATATGAGACTCCTCAGGTTGAGATGGGCTGGACATGTACAGAGAATGCCGGACACACGCGTCCCAAAAAGAATTATGGCTGGACACCCAGGTGGAAAGAGAAAAGTGGGAAGACCCAGACTGAGTTGGGAAGACGAAGTAAGAGGGGATGCAGCACAGCTTCTCCAGATAACAAACTGAAAGTCAGCTGCTGAGGACAGGAGGAGTTGGAGGCGAATGTTGCGGGAGGCCAAAGCTCGATATGGGCTGTAGCGCCATCGAAGAAGAAGAAGAAGAAGAAGAAGTGAAATGTATATTTCTTTTAACTTTAAAAAAATGCTAGTAAAATAGTGCGTATTTGTTTATCAAAATGTATTCATTAATTAAAAATGTAAATAGGTAAGATTTTGTAATGCTTAACTCTGTATGATGATATCAGATAAGTCGATAATAGTCTAACATTTTTTAATGTGAATACCGCACAAGAGTCCCAAATGCTCCCGTCTGGAACCAGTGAGACCATGGCATCCCCAATTGAGTATGTTGTGAGGCTGAAGGTAGTGCGGAAGGGAAAGGGATGGGGATGACGAAGCTGAGGAAGTACCTGTCTATTCATATCTGGTCGCCAAACACTGCTACATCCATTTGAAGCAGCGTTTCAATTCTGAATGATGGTCTTACAACAGGGCGATACTGAGAGGTCGAGGATGTGGCTACCACAGGTAAGGCTATCGACTCGCAATCCGGAGGTCGTGGATTCAAACCCCGGCGTGCGCAAGTAAATTTTATTTGATTAATTTGTGTTATTTCAATAATAATTAATTAAAAATAACATATTGTATATTTGCGGCATGTTCCAAAGTAGAAGATACTCTCAGTATCGCCCTAGTGTAAAACCACCATTCAGAATTAAAAAAGTTGCTTAAAATGGCTTTAGCCGTGTTTGGTGACCAGATCTGAAAAATCAGGTACTTCTCCACCTACCTCTTCCCCATATCTGTCCTCACCCCACTACGTTCAGCCTTACAACATACCCCAATCGGGGATGCCATAGTCTCACTTGCTCCAGACGGGAGCAGTTAGGACTCTTGCGCGGTATTCACACAGCGTGAAAGTATTAATAAATAAACATTAATTTTTATGTACTAGCTGACCCGGCAAACTTCGTACCGCCTCAGAATCAATAGATGTTGTGTTTAATTTATTAGCTGAAATAAATGAAGTTTTTATTAAGTTAAAATAAATAGGTACCTACTCTAGTTCAAAAAATGAAATTGAGCTGTTGACTAAGCACGAAATGTTCGGCACACTACACCATTGACAGTTCGAATTGATTCAAATTATGTCTAACAACGCACATTATTTTAAAAGCCGTTCCATACAAAATATATCAAAACATTAATTTTCTTCATAATTATTTTTCCCGTGATTTTTTCCGATGTTTTAATAGTTATTCTGTTAATCGGGACGGAGACAAATCCAACAAATCAAAGATCATAAAAATCGGTTCAGCCGTTCTTGAGTTATAAATGGTGTAACTAACCCGACTTTGTTAAATATATAAAGATTAGAATATAAACTAATATATATAATATAATATTTCATTTTATAAATTTAAATATTTTTACAGTGAGCACAAAATTGATTTTAAATACATTCATTCTTCCTTCATTCCTCAGATTTTCAGGTATTTCATCATACATCTTTAGTCATCTATACATTTAGCAGTTCAAACCACGTAGAAAATACTGAATTAGAGTTGTTACAATATTGAATTGTCAGTAAGATTTAGAGTGCCTACTTTTAAATGCAACTCAAACCTGCTGCAACCAATGTATATGTACAATGAATGTTGATTACCTTCGAAGTATCGGGTGCGTCAGCAATGTATATAAATGCACATTTAAAATTCAACTTTTTTTATGACAGTATTTTATTACAAAGGTCATGATGTAATGTATATTCAAATACCGATGATTACCCAGTGATTATAGAAGTTTTTTCGTTTTTCATATTTGATAAAATCATACGTGTGTTTTTATAATTCATATAAATTACCGGTAAATGGTAGTGTTCGAAGTGTAATTTAAGCCATGACTGAATTACTACGTCCAGATGATGCCAGTGCAACGCACTGAGCCTCTAAAACGTACCTGGTGTCAAAATCCAGAGGAAATCGGGAAATACTTTGTATAAAAAAAAGCTGCTGGGTTTCCACTTAACTCTACTCGAAGCTAGGTAGAAAAAGTCGGTTATCATCAGACAATAAATGACATAAAAGACGACCATTAGGCCGCGCTTCACATACGCTGCACCTATTTGGGGTTATGCAGCCCACACACGCATAAAAAACTACAAACCCTGCAAATCAAAGCCATTGGACTAACGTTGAATGCGCCGAAGTGGATCAGGGTTTCCACTCTACATAATCACACAAACATTCCTCTGATAAAGGATTTAACTGTTACACAATTTAAAATTTTTTGTGCTGGATTAGCCCGACATGAAAATCCCACCATTAACTCTCTCGCCAAAATAAAATAAATAAATTTTATAAACAAAAAACCGAAGATAATCCTCCGCAAGGAGTGAAATCCTGCCTCAAGATGCAGTGAGGTTTATTAAGTTTCATTTTCCACCGTTTAAAAAAAAATCCATGTAAAGCATCTTTAGATAATCCATTTGTAATTACGTTAGAGTCAGTAAACTCATGTTTAGGAACTCTGAACATAAATAATATTCAAATCAATACCACGTAACATTGTTTAGTATTTTTGCCACACTCTGCAGGTACATGTTGTTCAGTATTTTTGCCACACCCTGCAGGTACACGGTGTTTATTATTATTTCAACACTGCTGCAATATGAGACACGAACAAGCCACGATTGTATATAGGTTTATGCAAGCCCCAAACATAGTTTTACGTGTATCAAGGTATCACAGTAACGTTTCGGTTAAATGAATTGGTTTTCAAAAATCCTTCACACTTACGTGTATGTATCAGACGTGTATGTATTTGATATAATATGATAAAATTTAATGTATTTTGTAGTATTCCCATACAGAGGACGTTATTGATCTAGTATCTCTCTCTTTTTCGTTTTCATACAAGACATGGGAGAAGGAAGTTTTTCGTCAATGACGTACGTACGACCTCTCTCTGAGACTACTTTACATCCTCTTCGAATGTGCACTATGTATTTTTATTATATTTTTATTTGAACACGTTTTTAATAATAAATTGTTAATCGAGAATATGCTTACTTCCTACCGGGATGTATTTCATTCAGTTCCTACCTCTCCATAACCACCTAAAACCGATGAAAAGTATTTAAAATTTGGAACAATGGCAATAAAAATAGTGCAAATTCGAGTGCATGTGTATTGAAGACAGAAAATGATTTGGAACTAACTTGGGAACAAGTTGTTGATATTTTCGTATATACAATCTTGTTTTTAAGTAAAAAGAAGGATTTTGACCATCTAGAAAGTACACAATGTCGTTTTGTACTCATTCGTTTTGTTGTGCCGATAATTACCTCGAGGTATGGCGGTGGAACTATATTTATTTATTTATTCACGCCCTTAGAGCTTTTACAACAATCATAATACAAAAATAATAGAAAAATAAACAATAATATACAAATTATGTTACATCATTGTTTAGTAAATGGGAAACAGAATTTTTGAATTTTCAGAAATAAATTTTGATAAGGAATAAACGAAAATATCAACTGAACTAAATTTATTTCCAAGCCTATTTAGTCTTTGGATTGGGGAGTTAATGAAATAATTAGTTTTCGAAGGATAAACAAAGAACAGCTCTGGAAGCCTCGTGTTACGATTTGGTACTCTGAATGTTATTAGTTTAGTTAAGTCAGGTGCGTCAATTGTCCCATTTACTAATTTAAATAAAAGTACCATATCGCTCTTGGTTCTTCTAGAAGATAAGTCAGTTAAATTAAGTCGTTTCATTAATATATCATAATTAATTTGTTCAATGGGTATAACTACATTGCTATTACGTCGTGTGCTTCTTCGCAGATATACGGTGCTAAGAGATTGGCCATCCCTTTTCCTTGCATACCTTGTTTTTCCTACAAATATTATCACCCAAATCCCGCCAATACCATTTCGTCTCCTTTCGTTTTCAGTATTAGCAGTTCATTACGAGTGCAACTGACGCTGTAATTGGTAAGCAGTTTTGGATGCAATATATTACCATATAAAAGTCATTAATTGTGTGAACTCACAATTCCCCATAATTTATTAGCAGTTACTGTAAAAATAACTGCGTTTTCAGAAGCTTTGATAAGCAAGGTATTACTGTACCTACATTATTTTTAATTGTAGGTATCTAATTACTTTAATGACAGTAAAGTTTGAATTAACAATTGAAATTATAAGTATAATTTTTACGCTTAATAAAGCCTTTAATTATAAACCCAAATGTTGTAATAAACATTAATTTAAATTTCTGTATCAAAACGACAGTAAACTTCATAATTTACTGAACATAATAAATATCTCATGATAAAAAAAAAAAAAGTGTGAAATAAAAAATTGACCGTATTTTCAATTTAGAGGGCGGGTATAAGTTTCGCTGCCCCGGGAACCATTATTTAGTCACCACAAGTGGTTCGCTACGTTTGGTGACGTAGTAGGGGTGCCCGGGTTCATGAAGTGACCGGATCTTGGCGGGGGGTGCGTCTACCCACCTATTGTGTGGCGGGCCGAGTCGGGAGAGACTGGTTGCGTGAGACGTTTTTACCTCTCCAGCCAGACTCTCTCGACCCATCGCCATCGCATTGCATCGCAGTGGGAAGGTTGGATTCATACGTCCGTCATTCCTTGATATGCTGACGCCTAGATTCCTCCCGTTATACCGTTTTCCTTCCCAGAACTTCCTCTCCTTCCTTTCCTTAAAAATACCCTTCACCCAGCATCTCTAGTTTCTGGCATTCGAAATGTCACAAAGCTGACAGATAGGTACAAATCTTTACATACCTATATCGGATTATCGTGATATTTTTGGGTTATTATATCGCGTTGCGCTATCTCCTTCTTTAGCCCATGTTTTGGATAATAGTTGGATAAAATAAGAGGTATCGGAACACGGCATAATAACCCAAAAATAAATCACGACAGTTCTTTTGGCAGTGAAAATCTCAAATCATAACCTATAATAGGTATTAGAAAACTGTCTTGTGTCTCAGCATCAAACAACAGTTTCCGTTGTAAATTTGTATGTCGTATACATTCAATGTTTTATTTATGAAATTCTGAAGTATGTGTCTAACATATTTTTATGGGCCTGAGGCATAAATATTAATTTATGATAAATTTTAGTACATACATTATATCAATTAACCAAACGTTAGTGAAATTCACTATTTTTCAGCATTTAATTTCAATTTGGGAGGCGGGAATGTGTACCGCCGCCCGGGAACCATTTATTGGATAACCAACACCTCTGCCATAGGTCACCCCAAGTGGTTTGCTACATTTGGTGACTTAGCAGGGGTGCCCGGGTTCACGGAGTAAGGTTTATCAAGGTCTTGGCGGTGGATGATCTAGACACACTGAACCCCAGATTCCTACCCAACCCTCATACCTTTTTCCTTCCCAGAATTTCCTCTCCTTCCTTTCCTTAAAAATACCCTCCACACAACATCCCCAAAGATGACATAGGCACTGAGGGAAATTATTTTCCTCAGGGCCTCCCGTGTGGACCTAATATAAAAATAAAAAAAAATGATTTCCTCGACTGTTCCGAGCCTGCTCAGTCGTCCTCGACTTCTTCTACTACTGGCTTTCGCCAATATTTTAATTTTAGTCAAAACTGGGAAAAAAATTACTTGTTCTTTTAGAACCAAACCTGTGGCCTTTAAGTATTATTGAAATATACTATTTTAGATGAACCGGCCACGCGTTGCTATTGCTGTCCCAGTTCCCCTTCCGCCTCCTCTTTCCCCCCACCTGCGTTCAACTTTCACCTTCCCCCTCCACTCTCCCGCTGTCCTCATTCTCGCGACCTCCCCCCCCTCACGCATTCCCTTTCCACATTTTCCGCCTTACCCCTCCCTTGTCCACACTCCCGCGAACCCCCTTTCCTTAATTTCCCTTCGCTTCACCCGGATTCCCACCCACCTCCCGCCCTTGTCCCCGCCGCTAAACTACATAAAATACACCAATTTTTCATACATATCGCGATTAACCAATTTCAAATTTTTTATGCAAATTTCATAACGCCAGAACTCGTTATTCTGCTATTCGGTACGGAGACAAATCCAACAAATCAACAGATGACAGTAATTGTACCGATATCCGAACGGCATTTCATATGTCCTTAAGATATAGATTAATTTGCGTTGATTTTCCCCATAATTCTATACGATGGAATCATGAATACTTAGAGCCAGGAAAGTGGATGGACGCCTACGAAATGTGGCGCTGGATAAAAATGCCCAGAATTCCATTGTCAGACAGCCAGACGTACAAATGTGTCCATTCTTGAAGAGCTAGGCATCCACAATAAGCTTTTAACTGTCTGCCTACAACGTATTTCAAGATACTTTGGACACATTGCTTGCCAAACTGAGGACTCCACCAACTTGGAGAAAAAGATTTTGATTTGATTTCAAAAAAAAAAAGAAGCAGCGAAGGTCACCAATACGCTGGATTGATCAGGTGTCACTGGCGACCGGTAATAGGGTGTCCTTGGCTCTCCAGGCAGCGCAGAACCGCGAGGAGTGGAGGTGCCTTGTCCACCATTGAAATTGGAGTATTCGCAGAAATATTCCATTAATTAATTTTAAGATTTAATATTTAGTACACTGAATAATATTTTGGCTGGTGTGGCGTTCAGGTTGAGATTTTTATTCTAACAGATACAAACATAGGTTTAATCAATAATACAGATCATAATTTTGTTTAATTATCTCATCAGTGATTTGTCTACGTTTATACAGAGTGATAGAATTGTTGTGCAAAATCTGTATACAATTAATTATATTTCAAAGACGCTCTAAATCGACGTCGCACCATCAGCTGTTCGTTCAACAACACACAAACAAATATATTATACAAATCTACAACGTAGTTTAACATCGTCAAGCCAACACCACAGAGCAGCTGTATTCGACAAAGGCAAATTCGACCCAGTCAAACGACAAAGGCTGGAGTCGAACCGACCGACAAGCCGTTTGACGTATCTATAATCTCGACTACTTTTACTTTTGCTGCAAGGCCAGGTGATCGAGTCGCCAAGGTAACTTGGCAACAGAACTGGCAGGAGAATTTATTGGTCAGCAATGATTTCTGTAATTCTGTATGGCGAACACATTAACACATACACAGCAGCTGCAGATTGATAATTCGGCTGTATGGACCAAAATATAATTAATAACACTCATGTTAAATATATAATTGCATCATTGATTCTAAAGGTTCTGGTAAACAAGCACGTAAAGCGGTCAAAATTTCCTTATTTTCGGGAGGGATTGCATAGGTAATGATAATAGGAAAGTTCATTATATTTGAATTACTGCAACAATAGTAAAATCAAAGCTTGTACACTTCACCGAAACAGCATTTAATGAACTCGACAAACAGAATTTGCAATACCGGATCGAAATGCGTTAGATTGCCTTGATGTGTCAATTACACTGTAACTGGTACTCGATGGGGGATATTATTGAAGGACGGGTAGGTAACTAGACTGTTATAAAGAAACTGGTGAAATACCACCATTCAGAATCGAAACGTTGCTTGAAATGGCTAGAGACATGGGCGTAGTCAGGTTTTGATTTAGGGTGGGGCAAAATATATAATTCTAATGTCGGTACCGAAAAGAGAAAGAGTAGGCTTTAAAAAGTAGACTTCTACAACATAATCATGCTTTATAATTACAAATTACAGATGATTACAACATGGAAGAAGGAAAAATCATCCTATGAAGTGCTGTAAATTTGAAAACGTGGATCGGTCGACAACTCCAGGTCATGCATCGGCCAGAGTGGGACAGAAGTACCACCTTGCCCCACCATGCCTACGTCCGTGGCTGTAGCTATGTTTGGTGACCAGATCTGAATAGTCGGGGACCTCCCAATCGATCGACCTAATCTTACCTAACTAACCTAACCTATCCTAAACTAACCTAACCTAACCCAATCAAACAGCGTTCTGTTTTATCTACCAATACACCTACCTAACATAGAAAGATATTCCTATTACCACTGGAGCGACAGAGCAATTTAAACTTTTTTCTCGGATTGCTAAAGGAATTTTTTCCATCCACATTAAAAAAATCATACCTCCGAATTTGAATAAAGAGACATACAAACTGATTAAGGTTCTATATAGCCACTGAATTCACCTATTTTTTGTCTATTACCACATATTCGTAGAATTTATAAAAAAAAATATTATAAAATCTTAGTTAGTTAACTTTAAAACATTTTAAAGAATTTAGAGAATATTTGCCACATTGTGGTAGCAAAGCAATTCGAGGCTTTGGAAATAGTGCCATAATGTGGCAAAAAGCGTTGGAGTGGATAATTATGTTTCCGAAAGAAGAATAACTCCACGTTCTGTGATAACTGGTGTTATGAAATTTGCACTGCATTTTCTTTGATATTTTTTGTGAAAATTACGCCATTTCCTTGAAGGTTTAGAAAAAACCATCTAAATGTAAAAAACGATAATATACATTTTTATATCTTCTAGACTTCTAGACAAACCTCTGAGTTTCAAAACATGCTTTGGAAACTCGGACAAAACAGGGTATCAAATTTAGTACATAATATTTAGCATGTACATTATGTAATATTTGTAAATGTAAACAGGATTGCTCAATAAATTCGTTAAATACATTAAAATTCAGCCATGACCTTGCGATCGAACAAATAATGACCTAATATCTGTTTACTTGGAAATAACACCTAAATTACCTGCGCCAACACTTCTAAATGTATATTACCTAAGCCAAAAGCTATGGACAAATGTTATATTGGTTCCTCAATTATTCCAATTTGCTTCATATACTTTTACTGCACATAATTTCATTACTATGGGACAATATTATAAATATATTTGCATGCATGATACATAAACGGCAAGAGTTAGTAGAAAACCATCCCAACTAAAGGAGTCCAAAAGCGCCTTGGAAGCTAAGACTGTGAGGAAGGGCTTTCCTTTCAGTCCCAAAAAACTAAGGCCATGATTATTTTTCCCAAAATTGAGGTTTTGAATTTTTTGGCAGATGGAGAATTGGTGTACAGACTGTATTTTTGTCTAAGGCATGTAATGAGCCACTCAGGTGTTATCTCCAGTCACAATAAATAGAGAAAATCCTCACCTTCCAATTCAAGTCGCTCTAGAAACTCGCGGGAGCTATTGTCCGGATTTTTCTGGATCGCACTTGGCGGGAAATCTTAACGGCATCCTTCTCACAACTGGACCAACACGAATTTACGTGCTGCCGTGTTCTTGCGATGCTCGTTCTTGTCAGAAGATTCCTTACTATCACTTAGTGTTGAAAACCCTCAAAAAACAAAAAAAAAACTACAGCCCGTTTACAGTATAACTTTCTGAATATGCTAAGTAATATTTAATCGAAATTCGTAGTGACAAATTACTTTCAATCGTTGTCGTGGATTAAAATTTGTTTTTTTTTCCTTATTTTTAAAGTAATTTTTAACGAATTTTTGACTTTACCATTAATATAAATCGTGGGTTAGACAAGTCTGGTTATAACCCACACATATTCTAAGAACTTGTTTTCTAACCTAACCTATCTCAAACTTGTTTCTGACATTATCTGAGGATAGGATAACCCCTTTAATACCAATATGGCAATTGAGAACAAATGGCTTGGTATTCCACCAGTTTAATTTGGTACACAAACACGTAACAGCTGATTTATTATAGCGTAGGTTAAGCAGGAAGTTAGATTCGGTATATTATTCAATTCTTAGATATTACGTAAATAACCGGACAAGTAACTTACATACATTACGTTGTGACTAAATTCAGTGCTATTTGTTAGAATTCAAAAGATGGTTATAATAAATGTTTGGTTTTGAAATGAAAATATGCTTTCTTCCTACCGGGATGTTATTTATCCAGTTCCTACCTCAGCTTAGCGATCACCTTGCTGGAAAAGTGTTTGAAATTTGGAACAATTGTAAGAAAAATAGTGACAAATTGAGTGCATTTGTTTGGAAAACAGAATAAGATTTATACACAATCTTTTGACCATCTCGGAAGCAGATAATATTGTTTTGTACTCATTCATTTTATTGTGGTGATAAAACCTCAAGGTATCGCGGTGGAACTATATAACTATAATGTGGTTGTGTCGTGTGCTCCTTCGCAAAGATAAAGTGGTAATAAAAGATTGGTTATCCCTTTTCCTTGCATACCTTGTTTTTCCTACGCATATTATCACTCAATTCCCGCAAATACAATTTCATCTCATTTCATTTTTATTACTTACAGTCAGTCCAACTACAAGATCACTGAAACTGTAATTCGTGAGCAGTTTTGGATGTAATAATAATAATATTTGGATGATGTATATAGCGCCGTTTTTGCGTAAAATGACATCAAGGGCAATTTGCGGATAACAGATTACACCCACCAGTTCGTCAATCACTAATAAAACACGATATGCACAATGCATTTAACCAAGAACATGTTGCTGCGTTAAAATCTACATTCATTATTTTATTTATATTTTGTACAGGCAGAAATTATACAGGACCAACTTACCTCTGGGCATGGGAGGTCACTTGAGATTAACACTGTTTTTGTTGTTGTTTAGTAGTACTTACATATTTACTTATAATCGGCGTTGAACGGGGATCTTTCAAATGTCAAAAAAACAAAATGGCGCTGAATGGCTATTTGATAATAATGTTACATTTGAAATTTTGTAAAACAACCCTTCCTAATAATTATTACTAGGCGAAAATCTTGAGGCTCGGTAGTAAGCGCTTAAAAAGAAGAAGAAGAGATACGTAAATACGAATGTTAGAAGGAGCGCGCTAATATTAAAAACGATAATATTCAAGCGATTTTGTGAAAATGTTTAATAAAACGCGACTCCTTTAAAATATAGCAAAAATCTCTCGACAAACGAAGTTACATTTAAAGATACACTGTGAATTTTTTCATAGCTATAACATGTTAAATAACAGAACGAAATATGTTTTTAATAATTTTTGACGTATACTTCGAGATTTTTTTCTATCGAGTGAATTTATTGTAATTATCTACGTTTCGGCTCGACAATGTACAGATATTATATTCAAAAATAAAATACATTCTTTTAGGAACTTAAAAACTGAAAGTTTTCAAGAGACATATGTTATAAATCGGTAGAAATGGTAAACAAAGGTCGTAAAGTTATTAACAAATAAGATGTACAAATTCACGAACCTGTTTATTATTATTTACTGAACTTGACATTACATTTTGCCATCCATTGTTTAAAAAATAATGAAGCGATTCGAGTCGAGGCCATTGTTTAAAATATAATATAACCATTGTTAGATCTAAACTAATAAAAATAAAAATACGCAAATAATATCACCGAAGAGGTAAGCAGATAGAAGCATGTCATGGGCGTGTCAGTGGGTCAAAAGATAGCTGAATTTTACCTTACTTAATATCAAGATAATCAATTTCATCGATCCATTTTGGGGCCTAGTGAAGTTGAAAAGGTCTCATATTTATTTATTTATTTATTAACACATATACGGCACAACGTGTGCCATTAACATAATTGACATAACATATAAAAAAGTACAACAACATGAAGAATAACAGTATAAATTTAAGTTAAATATAAGAAAAAAAACGGTAAAAAGTAAGTAGTAAGTAAGGTAATAAGTAGAGTAGGTAAAAGTGAAATATAAATATAAAGTGAAAAATATGGTATAAAGTATAAGTATAAAGTACAAACTATAAATTATTAAGCAAAGATAAAAAAAGTTAAAAGTGAGAATAAAATAATAATAAAAAAAAGTTAAATGTAGAAATATAAGATATCTTTAATAGTTACTAAAATTTTAATATAAAATATAAAAAGTAAGAAATCCTCACAGGAGCAAAGAAAAAATAAATAAAAAATTATCACCCACTATAAAAAATTGCTTTTGCTTTTCCAAACACGTTCATCAAACAACATATTATAATATATTATTATTAAAATATATTCCAGGTTTAAATAATAGCATTTCTAATAACAAGTGTTTCCAATTATATCCTCTGCGTGCAAACTGTATCTAAATTTCTCTAATAAACAATAACCAGTGTTAATCTCATGTGACCTTTCAGGCAAGTGTGGTCCTGACAAACTTTCCCTGGTTACGAATAACCTGACCTTCTCTTTGATTTTGGTTTGAAAATCTCCTACTACCACAACAGTAAGCGGAAAATGTTGCTTGTGTTATCATGGAGGACTTAGCCAGCAGAGGAATTGAACACGGGACGCCTGGATGGGACCCAAACGCGTTACGAACTCAGCCACTGACCGGTTATATTCTGCCTGCACAGAAAATAAATAAAAAAATTATTTATTTATTTATTGTTTCTTCACATTTTAGGTATAACAGTTTACAATACAATTTTTAACCTCACTAGGACAAGCCTGTGTTGAGGTTAACAATTATTTACTTAAAGTAACAAAAATAACACAAAAAGAAAAACAAAAACAATACTTCAAAAAACACAAAATAATATAGGTAAAATAAAAATGATACTTCAAAGAACAATATTGTTACACAGATAATGGGCAAGCTAAAGGCCCTTGGCACAATATACGAGTATGTACAGTTTAACGCAGCATCACGCTCGTTGGTCAAATGCATTGTACATATAGTTTTGTATTAGTTATCGACGAAAAGGTGGATGAAATTAGTTAGTAATAGTTTATCTAGTCTGTAGTTAGTAATAAGATAAAGCATTGTAGAAATATATTGTACATTTCTACAGCTCTTTTCAGTTGATTTTTCACAAAACAGCGCTGTAAAAATTATCCAAATATTTTTATCAATATGATCAGTTTTCTTTCTAATCGGTATAAATCACACTTCTAGGAATTTTCCGTTCGGTGGCAAATAACCATTTAAAGTCATAAGAAGTTTTGAGTTATGGCTTAGAGAGAAATAATCCCACAAATAATTTATTATCACTTTTTTTATTAAATTTACATTCCTAACGGTAACACTTTCATTTTTGTTTGCACAATGGATATTTTAAGCTAATTGAATAATAAAATTATGTTACGCATTTCATAATTATGTACCTAGTATATCTACGTAGTAAAAGTTGGTTTTCAACATAAGTTTAGTTTCAACTATTATTTCAGCCATTTTGCTATAATTTTAAGAGGGTTGTTTATTTTGTTTATTGAATCTTTTTACTCTTCACACGAAACATAGATAAAAGTATCGTCTGTGAATAATATAAATTTGCAACGTTTTATGGGTTTAATTACACCATTTATGTAAATTATTAATAGAATAGGGCCAAATACCGACCCTTGTGGAACACCTAGATTGTTTGTATCTGGTCTGATACTGGGTTAATTTAAATTTGCTATTTATTGAAGTAAAACTTCCTTAGGCGCATTACGATGAGTAACTAAGATCTTTTTTGGACGGAAGTAACATTTTAAATATGAAATGACGTTCGATTTATATTTATATTAACGTCGTAGGTATGGTAACAATGAGTGCGAAGCCCGTCATCGAATTACAAAACGTTAAAGCAAACTCAAACGTCAGACGTCATCCGTTTATTTTTGTTTATTGTATAAGGTAAATTCAACAAGTTTTTGTTATGTTTTGTTGATTATTATATTATGATTTAACTAAAGAGATTTAAGGGAGGTTGGTGCCCGATTTTCAGTAAAGTCAAGTGCCAAATCCTGATGAATATTGTTCTCTTCTACACCAACTCTTGACGGGACGCGAGTCAAGAACTTAAAATACTTGATAATAGAGCTGGATTCCCTGGAACGATCGATCATTTTACACGACGCGGATTACTCACGACCCTCTAGCGAAGTGATCCCGCTACTCGCTCATTATTACATTATTTTTTACATTTTTACACATGGAAAAAAATGTCATATAGTAGGGAAGACAAATTGATGCGCGCAACCACCTTGCGCAGTCGAAAGATCCATTGTCAGCGCCGGATCTGCCATACGTTCAAAAACGTGCAAAAAACCTGGTGCCAACTCCGAAGGGGCGCCGTGATAAAATAAATATTGTTTTAAAATTTAATTAAAATATTCCCCGAATCGTTTAAAAATTACTCGTAATACGGAATTATTAGTAGATATGCGCTAGCAACACTCACTTTCCATATGCGTGAACCTAATGCGCGCGCATCGATGGTTAAAATTTAACGAAATACGGATTTGACTTACGTCAAGGAATTTTTTTCTAAATACGATATATTTCATACGAACGTAAGACCTATTTTTCCTTCTTGTCTCTTACGACCATTGTATCGTTCGAAATTCAACAAACATTGTGATTGGTTCATTGATCGCTGCTCGCGAAGGATACCCTTCGTTACAATTTATGCCTTCTACCGCAATTCGCGCGCGATTTGGCACCATACAGCTCTGTCAAGTCAAGGTAAGAATTTTAGGTTATAATTCGATTTATATTCATGCATTTATAGATAAAAAGGAATCCAATTAAACAAACTGATCGGAATATTATTATTTCTGAACTTAAACTGCCTCCTGTTTTATATTATATTTTGTTATGATGTTCTTATTTTGTCCAGTGTCATAGATATTGCCTGGTCACTTGGAAAAGTTACTCTTGATTCTTGTTGGCGGGATATTAATTTATTTTGAACGTATCGCATAATTTTTTTAATTTTTTTTATAGATATGTGTATCTATATAAGTATATACATTTTTTATCTAATTTAAAAAAAAAATGTTGGGGGGGGGGCGCCATCGGTACTTCCTGCACAGGGCGCCAGCTTTCGTAGAACCGGCGCTGTCCATTGTACCCGATTTTTGATCGGGTAGGTATTAGGTAAATGATAGGCTATTTCAGATATCTACCATCTCTATTTGTCTGTCACGTGAGCGGGTTACAGTGATCGGATAGTTAACGATTGACCCAGTACTAACTCAATCATGTAATCTCTTATTCGGGCGTCCCCGACTTATTCGATTCATTGTACCTATTCACTGACTTATAGCCCGAATAAAACGTATTCGAGTAACTTGTGTACAGTGGTTTAATATTAATTAAACTTGAATGAACTCTAAATCTCTTTAAACAGTTTCAAAATCACAGCCATCAAAAAACAGTTCTGTAACGACAATTTCGTGGTCAAAAACCTTAGTTTCCAAGGGTCAATAACTCATTCTAATCAGTCACCCTCCTTCATTCATGGGCTAATGATGAATTCGTGAGGAGATGAGGCACGACTCGTTGCATCATAAGGCGCCCATTAGCCATTAATAACTAATCATAATGCGATTCGCTGTGCAATGGATAATTCTGACCAACGCAAATCGAATTTACGTTCAAAATCGTGGCCTGTCTGCATTACATTTCGTGAGCAGAGTTGCACGTTAGATCATTACGAAAATATGAAGAATTATTAAGGAAACTATATTAAAAAGGATAAAATAGAGCCACGGTCCGATGTTCTCTTCTTAAAATTTGCGATTACTGCAGTTTACTAAATGCATTTCTTGCCAAAGAAAAACTTACCAAATCGATGAAAAATGGACCCATTCATGACAGAATATTTCCCGTCTGTGTTGAAGTTGTGGTTGAACGAAATAGTTTTCGTTGTACAAGGATACGATTATGAAGAGAGACGCGATCAAGTCTGTGCCATCGGGCAACGACTGTACGCAAATAGCGGCGATTGTTGTTGAGCCTATTTAGTGTTAAAAAATGAAGTTGTCATTTTGCTTTCCGATGATATATTTTTTTCAATAACAATAACAATATTTTTCCATCACACGTCGCAACTGAGTATTTGGGTGTAGCCTAGCAGGTCACTTGATAAGCACTCCATCTTATTCCAGCAGTACGGTAACACGCGGAACAGCGTGGTCCCGTCGCGAACGTCAGGAGTGTGATTGAAAAATGTATTTTTTGTTTTTAATGGAAAAAATCATTGGATCGTAAAATAACCTCTACTTTTTGTACTACAAATATGCTTAGAAATCGCTGATTAATATCCTTCAGGTACTTTTTGTTACACCCTGTTTTCCCTAGTCTACTTGAGGGTCATTCAAATCGTACTACCCAACTAAGAAAACGAAAGTTTCGGCCTAGGTGTACCCATAGCGTAATGTTTGTTTTGCTTTTATTCCGCGTTACGTCGTAACAAATATAATCTGTTATAATAGACTTTGCTACATATAACACATTGAAAAAAAAACCCAAAACGCCTTCTCATCGCAGGTTTTACAGACTCCTTTGTGGGAGACATAATGACCTCATCTGACCACACCAATGCCTGGACCGACAGTATTGAAAGTACAACTGGCCGAGACTACACTGAGATTGCGTAAAAAGTATATCATTCTTTAGAAAGTGAGGACCATGACTTCCAACTTGAAGGTTGAGCTCTTTCATATCTGGATTTAAATATTTCAATATCAAAATTAAATATTCATTTCGAATGGTATAGATTAGACATGCTTTCTTTAGAAGAAGGCGATCGCGAATTAGGCAAGATGAATTCTAAACTTATTATAGCGAAAATAAGAACTGAAAACTAGCGAATAACTAAGTAGCCATTTCTCCATAGGGGTAGGTAGAGAGGACGGACCGTCAAACAACTCAGTCGTAGCACACACTACTTCCCTCATTCACATTCATACGTCGTCTCATACATACTCTTCTATTATTCTGACTCTTGGCATGGCACGACTCAATTATCTGTTGCATTTGAGGGCATCCCCGACGTCTTCTTTTTTATTTCTTTATTTTTTTAAAGACAAACACTCCCGGGTTAAGAATAACCACAGTAAGCGGAAAATGTTTATTATTTTTAGTGATGGAGGACTTAGCCAGCCGAGGAATTGAACACGGGACGCCAGGGTGGTACCCAAACGCGATGACCACTCAGCCACTGAGCGGTCAACGTTGTATCTTTGTGTTTACTTCTACCATTCACATTTATTTCATACATTCTCCTTACACTCATTTCTTCGTTCATTCGCTCTACATGCCCAAACCATAAGTGTCCCTTTATTAATCTTTCTCATTACGCTTACATCAGCATTGCATTATTTGCGATATCCATATTTCTCGTATTATGATCACGTATGGTTTTACAACGCATACTTCTCAGGGAACTCATTTCTAGAGTTTTCAGTCTACTTGCATATTTCATCTGCCAGTTTCATGCCTCACTGCCACATATCAGGGTTAGTACCAGCAATTTTTTTTTGTAAAGGTAACCGTAATATCTACAGAAGCAATGCCCCAACCGCACAGATAAGTATGTAAGTAGGTACATCTGTAAACTCTTCTTCGGCACGGATATAAATGCTCGTGGTTTTAAATTTGGACGTGGCATATAATATTTTGACAGGTAGATAATGATAACTAGACACTTACGGCCGCTGTTCCTAACTTTTAAATCGATTAATCTGAGGCCACGATCAGCCAAGCATTTTGTAGGGTAGCGCTCGATTTATGTTGTTCCCAAACATCTTATGTTATCTGGCCTCGCCCACTTTCATAGACAATAAAATGACATAAAAGTAAGAACTTTCAAAGTTAAATTAATATTTTAGAGTTAATTGTTGAATATTTTAGAGTTAATACACGTAATTTATTTAAAATATTTTAATCCAAAAACTGACATTTTATATTTTTTAACCAAACGTATATAAAATAAAGTGTCAGCTTGACCGTAGGTACTGGACTTGACACTTGGCTTGGCGAATATTCGAAAACGACATAGTTTTTCGCATAAATTAACCGTTTTTCGTCTCTGCTCCGCACGCATCCGAACTTCTCTATCCATAGTAATTAAAATGATTGACAAACGAAATACAACAGAAAATTGAAAAGACCCAACGAGCTCAGATTTGTTTTAAATATAAGTGTCATTTTGAAAATTTTGAAATGATTGGTTCTATATACTGTATTTACCAGCGTATAAGTACAAAAAATCGACACTGTATAAATACATTCGTTTGATATCCATACCAACTTATTAATAAAGCTATTATTGAAGTCAATTTTCAATTAATAATGCGCAATAAATTATAATTTTAAAATAAAAATAAAATAATAGATTAGATCATACTAGTATTAAAAATGATATTAGGATTAAATTTCAAACTAGGATAAGAAAAATTTTAAAATGCAATCTATCTGCTAAAAATTTAGTAAAGGCAATAAATAGTTGGGCAATACCTCTATTAACGTACTCATTTGGTATAATTAAATGGTCTAATACAGATTTAGATAGCTTAGAACGATTAATTAGAACTACGTTAACAAAGTTTAATTGTCATCATCCAAATTCAGCTATAGAACGAATTAATTTACCTAGAAATTTAGGAGGTAGAGGTATAGTCAAAATAACTTCTTTAAAACAAAATCAGGTAGAAATGTTAAGAAATTTTTTTCATAGAAAAGCTAATAGCTCAGAGCTGCATAAAATAATTTGCAAGGCAGACAGAAATATTTCACCTTTAAATTTATACGACGAGAATGCCAACATTTTTATAAATACCAACCAGGAATTATTAGATTCCTGGTCAAATAAAATTATTCACGCAAAACACTTCAATTATCTCAACCAAACGTATGTTGACAAACTTTCGTCAAACAAATGGTTGAGTATTGGAGAGTTGAGCGCAGAAATAGAAGGTTTTATGCTTGCTATTCAAGATAGAGTAATTAATACCAAAAATTATAGGAAGCATATAATCAAAGATCCAAATCAAATAGATGATTTATGTAGAAAATGTATGGCTTTTCCGGAAACTATAGAACACATTATATCAGGATGTTCTATATTAGCGCCGTCTGAGTATACATTTAGGCACAATCAGGTTTTAAAAATAATTCACCAAAGTTTGGTAATTAAACATAACTTGATTGACTGTCATAATATAGTACCATATTATGAATACGAACCAAATTCATTTTTAGAAAATAATTTCTTTAAAATTTACTATGATAAAACTATACTAACAGACAGACCAATTGGTCATAATAGACCTGATATAGTTTTACATGACAAAATTAAAAAAATAACTTATATTATTGATGTAGCTATTCCAAATTCCTGTAATATTCAAAAATCTGTTTCTGAAAAAATAAGAAAGTATACAGATTTAGGAAATGAAATTAAAAGAATTTGGCATTCTCAGACTATAAAAATATTACCTTTTGTTATTTCGGCTACTGGCATTATACCTAGCTCTCTTATTAAAAATTTAGGCATATTAGATTTGTCAAAGAATTTGTATATAAAAATGCAAAAATCAGTCATTTTAAATACATGTAGAATTACGAAAGATTTTTTAAATATTTATATTGAGGGATCAGTAGGATTTATCGGTCAAATTAGGAATTCCACAGAGCCGAACCCTCTGATATGAAAATATCTGGAGACGGTGAATTATATTCCCATTTAATAGTTTGGTAGATTAACGTGTTGTTCTTGTATTGTTTTGTATTAATTATACTTATATAATACACTTGCATAACGTGGATTTACTAGATGATCATTTATATGGAAAAGTGTATGAAAGGGTTTAGTTTTTCCTATGGGAAAAACTAAACCCGTTCCTGTAAATCTGGTGAATAAAATATTTTCAGGGGCCAACTGTCAGGGATACAATTATCTCACAGAATGATCCTCAAATTTTAACTCAACATTCAGCCAACACTTACATAACGCCAAACCGTATAATATTAAGTTTATTAATAATAAATTTCGCATAATTTGTTGTCACGAAACCACAAGGACATAGAAAGTGAAAATGAATATTATAAAACATATTACATATTATTAGCTGTAATAGTTTGGATATTAACATTGTGTTTCTCTGAGCTTTGCATAATTTGAGTCATCAATAGATTAATATATCTCGGTGCCAACGAATTAAATATTATGTTTTTGTATAGTTAATATAAGATATTATATACTTAAATAATAATATACATTTATGAAGCGAATTATTTATGTTTGTGGGTATTTTGAATCTATAGGTACAGGGTTACATTCATGGGAATGGTTCTCCTGTTTTTGTAGATCTATTAACTATGTTTTTTTTTTATAAAGTAAATCTGAATAGATCTTTCAGAACATTGTAAATTTCTTTAATAACCGAATTGTATTTATTATTGTTTTTTCAGAAAAAATAATTCTCTCAAAATACACGAAGTAAATAAATTTCATAGAAATATTTCGACGACGCAGATCGAATGAGAGAAAAAACGGACAAAAACGACATAATTCATTTTTGGACTTATTGTCCTTCACAGGATTATTTTTATCATATAAATTTTTTATTTGTTTGTTAATTAGAGGCCCTGAGGAAAATAGTTTCCCTTAGTGCCTATATCAATTTGGGGATGATGCGTGGAGGGTCTTTTGAGGGGATGGATAGAGAGGAAGTTCTGGGAAGGAAAAGGGTGTGAGAGATGATTAGGAATCTGGGGGTCAGTGTTTCCAGGAGTGAAATATGAATGCATCCCTCCATCTATGGAGCAAGGGGATGGGTGTAAAGAGTCCAGCGGGAGAGGTCAAAGTGTCTTCCACAACCAGTCTCTCTCGATTTGGCCTGCCATGCAGAAGGTATGCAAAAGCATCCGCTGCCAAGATCTAGACAAATTGCAGCCCCCAGAACCCGGGCTCCCGTGATAAGTAACCAAAAGTAGCAAACAACTTAGGGTGACCTATGGCAGGGATGATGGTAGTCCAATAATCACTGGAGCGACAGAGCAATTTAAAACTTTTTTCTCGGATTGTTAATATATAAAAAAAATCATACCTCTGAATTTGAATACTGAGACATTCAAACTGATTATAGTTCTGTATAACCAATGAATTCACCTATCTGTTGTCTATTATCACATATTCGTAGGATTTATAAAAAAAATCGTTAACTTTAAAACATTTTAAAGAATTTAGAGAATATTTGCCACAATTGTGGCAGCAAAGCAATTCGAGGCTTTGGAAATAGTGCCATAATGTGAACATAAAAGCGTTCGAGTGGATATATGGTTCCCGGGGCAGCGTTACCGATTCTCGCCTCCCAAATTGCGATGATTCGTTTACGATTTACGATTGATAACTCGTTTATGTATGTATTGCTTGCTTGTAATGCAATTTCGGTAATTATTGCAATAATTTATTGTAATTCTGTGTATCGGTTATCCAATCGGTGTCCTAATCGATAACCACTCTTTTGGGAAGGTCATCTACTTTTACCAGCACTATTTATTTGCAAAAGGGTTACATTTGAAGTGTGCTGATGTCAGAATATAAAACGTAATTAAACAAGACGAGACATTTTTGAACTGTGACATTCAAAACCAGACCTGTGTTCACATCTTCATTACAAAACAATGCTACGTGTAATTACGAGGAGGTACTGTATACACTATAGAGCCGCTGACATTACGTTGATTTAATTGGCGTCATATTTGACCTTAGGTAACTAACTACTTTAGACCGCGCTTCAGAATTTCTTCCGAAATATATCATTCCCTTTTAATTTGAAGCTTTTTTTAAAATAGGCAACTCACTCTAAAAAGAGTGCTTTGTGCCATTAAAGTTAAGAAAGATAGTTAATTTTGATAACATACAAGGGGACAGGACAAATCAAAATAAATATTGAAGTAATTCAAGTCTATAAACGTATATAGAATAGAAAGAAAGCGAGAATTATTTAGAGACAGCAAATACAGAAATACTAAGGGGAGAATGGTGGGTGATTATAAGCAAACAAATATGCTTTTGAAGGAAGATTGATTTTTACAATTGAAGAAGATCTTCTTTGTGTGTTTTTGGGGTGTTATGCCGTGTTGCGCTACCTCCTTCTTTAGCCGACGTTGCGGACAGCGTCGGATCTGCCGGATCTGCCCTGATGATAGACACTGCAACGCTGTCCGAAACGTCGGCTAAAGAAGGAGGTTGCGCAACACGGCATAACATCCCAAAAACAAAAAAAACAAAAATTCTTTAGGCCGTGAAAATCTAAAAAGGTATCTGGAAGATCTGGTTAAGAGTCTTCTCCACACCGCACTGGCAGAGTGGGTTTTCTAGGACTCGGATTTTAAACAAATATGAGCGCAAATAAGAACCCGTTGACAAACTGATATAAATCAGTTTAACGGGACTTAATGTTCAAATATGTAAAAAAATAATGTTAAATAAATAAAAAAAAATAAAAAAATAGAGCAGTGACCAATTCTCATTCTCGAAATGTTTTAAGCTCTTAAAATATATTTTCGTTGTTTGTTTTTGGGGTGTTATGCCGTGTTGTGCAACGCTGCAACGCTGTCCGAAACGTCGGCTAAAGAAGGAGGTAGCACAACACGGCATAACACCCCAAAAACAAACAACGAAAATGCGTTTGGCCGTGAAAATCTAAAAACGCATCTCTTAAAATATATGTTATTTTTTAAGATAATCTCTATCCATTGAATCTATTAATTAATAATAAGCAATTGAAATATGGAATAATAGGATGGGGCTCACCAGCATCAAATCATGATCAAATCATCAATCTACAATTCAATTTTATATTTATACTAGCTGAACTCCCGGGCGTTGCTCGGGCTTTATTTCTTCTGTAAATTATGTATATACTTGTCTTCCTCAAAGAGACAAAATATTTCCAAAAAAAATACGAGTGAGCTTTAGACCACACGACTGAAATAAAACTTCTTTAGCTCCATCTATATATATATGTTTATATGTATAAAATATATAAATGTATTTACATATAGTAATATTTATTTAAATTTATTATTGTACGCCTCGCCCGATTAAGCCGTGCGCATCGACGTCCGCTCTTTCCCGCGTTTGGCGCGTCACTGGTATTTCAAAATACTGACTGGGATATTTCATGCACTGGCTATGGAAGGAAGAGAAAAAGAAAATGTGAGCGTGCACTGCTCTCTCTCTTTCTCCTACAATGTTCGTCTCGTCCGACTACGCGTAACGTAGTAACGCGTTTTCGTAACGCATTCGCCAGCTTATGTCAAGCGTGCGTAAAGAAGTTTTACTTCAAAAAGTATTTAAACTTGTATTTTGGAATTGAAATTACCGTACATGAAAAATGACATATCCGTGTTGAGATCCTTTTTACTTTCGATCGCTCAGTTTTTTTGTGACAGTGGCATATTCTTGCTTTTTATGCAGATGTTTGAAAGAAGGTTTATCAATGATTTTTTTATTAAAAAGACTAAATAAAATCAGCAGATTATGTAACTTTTTTTTTACATTAGGTCCACACAGGAGGCCCTGAGGAAAATAATTTTCCTCAAGGCGTAAGTCATCTTTGGGGATGTTGTGTGGAGGGTATTTTTAAGGAAAGGAATGAGAGGAAGATCTGGGAAGGAAAAGGTATGAGGGTTAGGCAGGATTCTGGGGTTCAGTGTGTCTAGATCATCGACGATTACGAATTACCTGACGATATTTGAAAATCTCCTACTACCACTACAGTAAGCGAAAAACGTTGCTTTTGTCGTGATGGAGGACTAAGCCAGTCGAAGAATTGAACTCACGACGTTTGGGTAGAAACCAAGCGTGAAGCCAACACAGCCACTAACTGTTCGAACATAACGATAAAATGAAAAATGATAACAACTTTATGCGAACATAAATCAATTCATGCAACACATAAATAAAATTTAAAAAACCAGTAATGAATTAAATAATATATACAACGTTACTTGTATTAACATCAGGATATTATTAAATCGAGGTTAGTTAAAGGTAATTAAAAAAATGTTAGTATATAAAGTAAAAGCCGTTATGGAATTATGTACCTACCTATTATGCTTTGTATAAAACAACGCCCGTCGTACAGCGAAGGTCACAATATAAATATAATTAATTACTTTTACTTGGTTCCTGGACAACTCAACAAAGTGGCATCTAAATAAACACCCCATTGCAAATTAATTAAAAGTTATTAAAAAAATTGAAAGATAGCCACCAAACGTATTTAATATTTTTTGTTTTTATCCTTTTAATGGCTTTTCAAAGGAGGTGTTAAAGTTGTATGTTGTTGAGTTGTCCGGTCACGCTTTTACTCATTTGTCATTTTTAGCATTGAAAGATGTGAATTTATGTATTTTCTGAAATATCTCTATTTATTTTTTACATTAGCTCCACACAGAAGACTGAGGAAAATAATTCCCCTGTTTATGTCATTTTAGGGGGTACTGTGTGGAAGGTCTTTTTAAGGAAAATAATTCCCCTGTTTATGTCATTTTAGGGGGTACTGTGTGGAAGGTCTTTTTAAAGTTTTTTTAAGGAAAATATTGAGAGTTCTGGGAAGGAAAAAGGTTTAAAAAAGGATAGGAATCTGGGGTCAATGTGTTCAGCTGTGACATACGTCTTAATCCATTCTCCAACATCAGTGCAAGGCGATGAATCGAGAAAGAGAGCAGCTGTAATGGTTCTCTCCGGATCCGGTGAGACCTGAACAGACCTCACTCGATGATCCAGAACACCCTTACTAGGTCGCCAAACGTAGCGAACCACTTGAAGTGACTTCATAAAAATATAAGCGTAAATAACACATAAATAAAAAAAAAATGAATTTTATGCTTATGATTATTTGAGACAGTTTCTCTTGATTAAATTTTTAGCTTTCTTATAAAATTATTCACAAAATAAATAAAAACCGCCACTTTTGCGTTAAAATCGACCGTTTCTAGACTCCGTTTGCCGAGCGATTTCTTTGTTTATTACCTATATTCGTGGTGATATAAGGTACATTAAGAACATGCACATTTTAGGCAAGTGTATTCCTCTTAATACATTAATAACTAACTCACTCGTTAAAAACATTTCTGCTTCTGCATGCTCAACAAAACAAGTTTCATATTTTTGATCTTTGCTCACACAGACCAAAATTTAAATAATATATAATATAATAGCAATAATCTCTACAGCCTCTGTCGCTGACATTTAAGAAGTGATTAAAACGACTTCAGAATCACCTTTCACCGTCGCAGATGACATCAATGAAGCATCTATATGGCTTAGTATTGTCAATTATTGTGCACCCAGCATCCGCGTCAGGTGTTAAAATCGACCTGTTATGAATATCATGGTAATAAATTTAACTATGTGGATTTAACGAAATGCCAAATTAAATACATAACTATACTTTGTTAGGGTCTAGTCTAGAATTAGTAAAATACAAAAGATATGGAGTGACAGAGGCATAATGACGTCCACTGAGACTGAGATGAAACTAATCTTGGCGATGATTTTTAACATATTTCTACATAGATACTCGGAGCCAGCGAAAGAAAACGGATAGACGCCCTCTAAATGTGGTGCTGTATTCCATGGACAGCCATCAGATGCACAAATGTGTCCGTCCTGGAAGAGCTAGGCCCACTAGGACCCACAATAGGCTTTCAACTATCTGCCTACAACGTATCTTCAGATACTTTGGACACTTTGCTCGCCAAACTGAGGACTCCAACTTGGAAAAACGCATAGTCTCTGGTACGCAGTGTGTGGCAGAAGAAGTAGAGGAACATCACCAATGCGTTGGAGTGACCAAGTATCACTGGCGTATTAGGGTGTCCTTGGCTCTCCACGCAGCGCAGAACCACGAGTGAGATGGGTACGAGATGGGCATTTTCCACGTTGGCCGATTGCCACTCAAGTTTCCACCTATCTTCTGGGGTGAGAGGTGATCGGAGGAGTCTTTCTCCTTCCGTCCCTAAGGGTTTTAGGGGCTTCCGGACGGGATGCCGGGTGAGAGACGACATCATCGTGCGAAGGAATTGCGCTTTTTTGCAGCGCCTTCTTATATTCCCTCAGTGATACATATTACCAGAATATTGATACTACTTCTTAATGAAATCATGCACACTTGAAATTCAAAATAAGAGGAAAATTATTGTCATCCGATTTTGAAAAACTAAGCGAAGGACCCGGGTAACATCCGGGACCTATAAAAGAACTGTACATAGTTTTGCAAGACTTTCGTTGCACATATCTTAATGATAATTGTCTTTCAGTATCGACTTATTTACAAAACACGCAGTGGCATTTAAAAATATGGTAAAAACATAAAAATGCCTACGAGTTTCATACTTGCACTAGGAAACTGAAAACATTTATATTACAACTTTCGTTAATAGAATTGGCATTTACAGGACAATAAGTTATATTACATAGGTATCTATTGTTATGATAGATGGCAAAAGTATTTTATTACTTTTTTTTATTTTTATTTTTAACTTTTTAACTTAAAGAGTTAAACCTCAAATTATAATATTTTAATTAATGAAGATAATATTAGCGAAAGTCAATCGAAAATCTGAAACAGAAAAATCAGAAAAAGATACGGATACATCTGGGACTCGAACCCAGGTCCTCCGGCAATCCGGGCCGACGCGCTAACCAACTGCGCCAACGTATCCCTATCCGATTCGGTCATTTTTAACTGTATCATACTTCGACTGAGAACCACCAACATTATTTTCATTTTTCTTATCGCATATTTTTATTGGCTGCTACCTTTATGTGTGATTGCAAGATTCAACTCGAACTAAATGCCCTCTAGATAGTGTCAGGATAAATTTTATCACTTTTTATTAATATGCGACATCTATTGACTTTATCTGCAAGTCTAGGATGAAATATTTTTATTTTTATTTTTAACTTTTTAACTTAAAGAGTTAAACCTCAAATTATAATATTTTAATTAATGAAGATAATATTAGCGAAAGTCAATCGAAAATCTGAAACAGAAAAATCAGAAAAAGATACGGATACATCTGGGACTCGAACCCAGGTCCTCCGGCAATCCGGGCCGACGCGCTAACCAACTGCGCCAACGTATCCCTATCCGATTCGGTCATTTTTAACTGTATCATACTTCGACTGAGAACCACCAACATTATTTTCATTTTTCTTATCGCATATTTTTATTGGCTGCTACCTTTATGTGCATATTAATAAAAAGTGATAAAATTTATCCTGACACTATCTAGAGGGCATTTAGTTCGAGTTGAATCTTGCAATCACACATAAAGGTAGCAGCCAATAAAAATATGCGATAAGAAAAATGAAAATAATGTTGGTGGTTCTCAGTCGAAGTATGATACAGTTAAAAATGACCGAATCGGATAGGGATACGTTGGCGCAGTTGGTTAGCGCGTCGGCCCGGATTGCCGGAGGACCTGGGTTCGAGTCCCAGATGTATCCGTATCTTTTTCTGATTTTTCTGTTTCAGATTTTCGATTGACTTTCGCTAATATTATCTTCATTAATTAAAATATTATATTTTATTACTGTTGAATAATAATATTATTTAATTATATTTGCCGTTACGAACGCCAGCCATTATCATAAACAATATGTAACTACATTCGTAATTATTTTTATCACTGTATTGTTACGAAATCAGTAGGTAACAGGACCTTAAAGCAGTTTTCGATAAAGTTACAAAGAGAACCAGTTACTATGATATAATGAGAAAAATTATGACTTTGGCAGAGAAGGTGAAAACTGAGGAATTAAATAAAGGCATTGTAATAATCGTTTGAAACGAGACGAAATGGGGGTTACTCTAGCAATTAGATGATAATATGTGTAGGAAAAAACAAGGTATACAAGGAAAAAGGAAATACCAATCACTTACCTCGCGGAGGAGCACACGACACAAGCAAAATACAGCTATATAGTTTCACAGCGATACCTCGAGGTAATTATTTATCGCCACAACAAAACAAATGCCTACAAAACGTTATTAATAATAATAATTAGATAATTTGTAGAGCGCCGTTTTTGTGAGAAATCACCTCAAAGGCGCTATTATGGATTCTGATCATTTCCGATAAACACATTTAATTAGAAAGTTTATGCTTGGAGAAGATACAACTTTGCACGGGGATAATACTATATTTAAAACATTGGTCATTGCATAATTTTACATTTGCTACCCCTATCACTGTTCATATTACATTTATAAGAAGATTATTGCCAAAAATTTCGAATAACCCAACAACATTTGAAAATCTCCTACTACCACTACACTAAGCGTAAGATGTTGCTTGTGTTGTGATGGAGGACTTAGCCAGCCTAGGAATCTAACACGCATGGAGAAAAATGTTATTCTAAAATACGATCATATTATTCGTAAAGACGGTTAAAAACGGGACTGAAGTTCTTACGAACAAATTAACAGTGTTTCAATGTTTATTGGCGGGAACATGTAAGAATAATTTGTTGGTATACGTAATTTCGTACGTGGGTGGGGTCCTAGACCGGTTTAGGTAAGGATATTATGTTCTTCCGAGATGGTCAAATATGTTATAGGTATGTATGTTATTATCAGACACATCAATTTTATTTCATCGTTCTTGCGCATCTGTACACTTATATAACCCCGCTTAAAAAGGAGCAGTCCAGTTGCATATAAAGTTGTGGGTAAGTGGGTAAGTTGGGTAACTGTCGCGAGTCTGTTTAGGAGAAGAAATTAATGGTTTTGTTACATATTTGGTTTCAGTGTGCCAATTTACTAACATACTAAACTTTTACTATGGCGAAAGGGCATAGGATAACGATGGTAATTCATTACGTAGCTTCATTGAGAATTAGACTAATATTAATTTATCGGTTATGTTATGTATAACCTTACGACAGCTGTGCAGTTGTTTGAGTACCAACATCACAAACACTATGAATTTATAGGTACATCACAAAAACATGACTTAATTTATAGGTACATCGCAAAAACACGAATGAATTTATAGGACATCACCAAAACAGGAATGAATTTATAGGTACGTCCCAAAAACATCAATGAATTTATAGGTACGTCACAAAAACATTAATGAATTTACAGGTAAGTCATAAAAAAATTAATGAATTTATAGGTACGTCATAAAAACATAAACGAATTTATAGATTCGTCGTAAAAATATTAATGAATGTATTGGTACGTCATAAAAACATGCATGAATTTTAGGTACTACATAAAAACACTAATGAATTTATAAGTACGTCATAAAAACATTAATGATTTTACATGTACGTCATAAAAACATTAATGAATTTATAGGTACCTCACAAAAACTTTAATGAATTTATAGCTACGTCATAAAAACATGAACGAATTTATAGATACGTCGTAAAAAGATTAATGAATGTATAGGTACGTCATAAAAACATTAATGAATTTATAGGTACATCACAAAAACAAGAATGAATTTATAGGTACGTCATGAAAACATTAATGAATTTATAGGTACATCCCAAGTGATTCACTTAGTGAATCATGTGATTGACTTAGTGACCTATGGCGGAGGTACCTATTCTTTAACGTTGTGAATTTACTTAATAATCCCCTTACAATGCCGAAATTTTAAAAAGTATTAAAAATCGAATTTATTCATGTTGACATTAGTGCCCACCTAATAAATCGATGGGCTGCTTTGTAACTCAAATTAGTCTTAAATTATATGACATTTGTACAGGCAAATTTGGCAACAGTATCAATTAGTTGGTGGGTATTATTTAACAGTTATCCAACGCCACATTTCAATAAGGTCTGTGGATATTTGACCGATCCATTGCGCGTTGCGTCACAGAGCTACCAAAGTCTCTCCGCGGCATTATATAATGATATTATTGAAGTAAGATTCCTTTAGGGGCATTACGACAGGTAAATCAAATCTTTTTTGAACGGAAGTAACATTAACGCTTAACGGAAATGAAGGTCGATTTATAATTAAATTAAATTAATTATAATTAAAATTCTCTAATACCACCTCATAACTTTTCTTATTGTTAGATATTATGTTTAGCTTATTATTTCCTTGTATCATTTATAACTTACCTTTTTATTACTTTTATGGTATTTTCTTGTTTTTGTATCATTTTATAACTTACCTATGTTTTTATTATTTTCGATGAATTTTCTTATAAAATTACTAATAGTTCTTTTTTTATAATAATTTTGTAATTTAAATAGATGTAAAAATATATAGTTGTCCTCTCCTAAACACAAGCAACTGCTTTATTAGGAGAGTGATTCAAATGTTTTATCTATATTATGTTGTAAATAATGTAACTCTAAATATAAAACAAAAAAATTATTAAAAAAAAAAAAAAAAAATCATCACGTATGGCAACAATGAGTCCAAAGCCTAGTAACGCATGACAAAACTTCAAAGCAAACTTAAACGTCACTGTCATTTTTTGTTGATTGTTATATGATTTAACTAAAGATTTCAGTTAAACCTTTTTTTTGTAAATTTTTTACGATGAATGTTAACCCTTTTTTCTCTCCGATTCTTGTGAATTCTAGCTATTGATATAAAAAGTGTCAGTAATGTGACAATAAAAATAGTGTTGTTTAGGACTGAATCGCAGGAAAATTTTACCCCTTCGTCTATAAATAATTTTAATCGAAAAATCAATGTTCCGCCACCTACAAAATGTAAACTTTTTGTTTTTAGTCAAAGAAAGGTTAGACGCACTCAATTTTTTAAAAATATTTTACGCAATTTATCTTGTTGCAACTTTATGTCAATTTATTATGTGTTAAAAGAATTACTTGTGCTAAAGTGATGAAAAAAATGCAGAGGATATCTTATAAAACTATAAAATTGCCGGCCTGTGATTTTCTAAGTTAGATTTTCACGGCCAGAAGTAATATCGTGATTAATTTTAGGGGCATTATGCATTGGCACTGCTGAAAACCAGCTGCATTCCAGGAGAAATCCTGAATTGTAGCTGAGCAATGACCCTTTCGTTAATATAATCAACGATAAAAGAACAAAATGTATAATATTGTAAAAAATCTATTGATGAATTAACGATTTTATTTTTTTATTATTATTATGTAGATATCTATTGTAATTTTAAATGGGCACTTGGTAGATATTATATATTTAAATGAAACAAATAACTCTGTATCAACAAATTAGTAATTTTGATTATATAATATAATACCAAAATTGGTCATTGTGATTATATAATAGTGGTTGATACAAAGTTATTTGTTTCATTTAATTAAAAATGATGCCACAAAGTGATTTTGCTAAGTTTGAAGAATATATACTATAATTTTTTTCATTTTCGGGAAATAAATCGTTTACTTTTTATAAATTTTATAAAAATATATCTGGTGGTGCTGGATAAAAATGCCCAGGATTTATTGGACAGCCAGACGCACAAATGTGTCTATTCTGGAAGAGCTACATCCACAATGGGCTTTCAACTATCTGCCTACAATGTATCTTAAGATACTTTGGAAACGTTGCTCACCAAACTGAGGACACCAACTTGGAGAAAGTCATAGTCACCGGCAAAGTGGAAGGCAGACGAAGCAGAGGAAGTGGAGTGGACAAGTACCATCTAGCGTCTGGTACTAGGGTGTCCTTGGCTATCCACGCAGCGCAGAACCGTGAGGAGTGGAGGAGTCTTATCCTCCATGGAAGTTGGAGTAGTAGTCATGATCCTCAGCAATGAGGAACCGATTTAAGAAAACAAGTTTTTGTGGCTTGATTGAATCATAGTTTTAATGGCTTTAAGGATGTTGGTATTCTTGTTGACTCCTGCCGACTCCTGTATAAATTATATTATGCATAATGGTATTCCTGTAAAAAAGTCATCATTTCGCTGCATCAAATACAATTAAAATATCAATTTCAAACTGAGCAGGAACTTGTTGAATATTCATATTGCGTTATGACAGTTTCGTTTCGGCACGACGCGATCGCACGCGCCAGCATTGCAGACACAGCTCAAATTCCTTAGGAAATGCGGCGCAGACAATAACAGCAGTATTTGACTGACGATGCGATAACATCCTAATATTAAGTCGAGTCATAAACTGCTTGACCTTTCGGGGATATGATATAATGTTGATTATGACTTTATTAAAGTGGTTAATGTTGATTATGACTTTATTAAAGTGTTAACACACACATATTAAAGTGGTGGTAAATTGCTTACAACCAAACGGAGGTTGTACCCAAACAGAAGAACTTTTTATAAAATATATATATTTAAAAATGTATTTTAAAACTTTTATTTGGTTTATTTTATTTTTTAATTTTTTAATTTATTTATTTACATTTGATACATTTAAAGTTAAAAAAAACAGAAATAATATTACATAATAAGAGAATATATTTAAAATGAATACAAGTGGTATTACGTTGTTTTAGGTCGATATTAGTTCCTAGCTATTGCCTGTTCTAAGAAACCAAAGTGTGTAAAGTGCCAAATGCAATTTAAATTATTATTATTTTTTAAAATTAATACCTATGTACTAAGTTTTTACTAATTGTGCCATTCATAGGTAACCATGTATCGTTTTAAGTCACATTATATAATAGTTTTTCAGACTCCTCCCTACCCAAGCCAATCAACCATTTAGTTATTATTGAACCAATGCAGGACATTTTGCAATTTTTAATATTTAAGTCTGGGGGGATTTTATTGTATAATTTCGGTCCCAGACTTGATTGAGGATTTAATCTTCTTACCCAGGAACCGGGGTCAACCACGCTACCCACTGAGCCAAATCCCGGTTGGATAAGACCGACATTTATTTCATATATGAACTAATGTAATGTCATCGAATTTCAGAGAAATGTGCACATGTCCGCGTTTGTATGCGTGATAGCCACCAAAACATGATAGAATACATTGTCATCGACAAAAAGTGTATCTACCGAGTTTCAGATCGATCAGATGTCGGGAAGGAGGTTAATTTCCACTTCCAAGCTTCCCCTTTATTCATACATCCAAATCAAAACTAAACTTCAAATAGATGTATTTAAAAATAAATGTTTTATCTGAACACATATATATAGATAAACAAGAGTAATTTCTGACCGAAGTCAGTGTGCCTACGGCATCCTCAAATGGGGTATTTTGAGTGGCTAAATACAGAGGCGATGAGAAGAAGATAAGGAGAAAAAAGGCTGGGAATATTTGACTATTCAGATCTGGTCAATAAACACGGCTAAAACCATTTTAAGCAACGTTTCAATTCTGAATTGGCCTTCCACCAGAGGAATACTGAGAATATCACCGATTGTTTTTCAAAATGTTTTTAATATATTAGTCACACCTGGTTTCGCTTATACATAATATATAACCTTCCTCAAGGCTTCTTACATAATATAATTTTGTATTATAATATTATTAATCATGTCCTGAGTAACCTTTTGTTTAAGGTTAACCAGTAGGCAATAAGGTAATTAATATTAAATTAATACATTGAAGTGATTGTTTTATTAATAAACTAGTATATTAATAAAAAGAGTATAATATAACTAGTGGCACTGGCTGCTAACCAGAAGCCCTAGCAGGGCGAAATTAAGAGGCTAGATTTTGAACCACACGCGGAACACCCGCGACTGTCATTCTGTCCCGCTCACAATAAGCTCACGCACACTTACAATACATGCGAATGCGAAATGTGCGAATGAGACAACGCTCAAATTTACCTACAGAAATCGCTCGAAAAGGGGTTTATGGAGAATACACTTTTCTACTCCGAAACTTTCACAAAATTGAAATTTTAAAAAATATATATATTTTAGAAAGAAGAAGCTACGTCGGTAGCTTTTTATAATTTTATAATTCTTTATGAGAGTTGAGTTAGCAGCACTTTTTCCTTAAATAATATTTTTTGATAAATCGTACATGTTTGACAGTGAATGTTTACGTTAATACGAAACGCATCGAAAATTCGAAAACATACCGACATAGTTTTCACCCTCTAGAAGGCTGTATAGAAAAATATATTCATTTTGTGCAATTTTCGATGTAGAAAAATGTTTTTTCCCGGGCGTCCTTTTTGTATGGGCCGAAAAGCGAAGTCTATCATCTTAATAACTTTACAATATCGGATCGAAGGATTAACTTCCGATGATTTTATATCGATATCCCTAGAACAGTGGCACTGTTGGCACCCGTACCCATATGACAAGATTTTTTGGTCATCATTAAAAAAATCATATCTTTGAATTTTAATATAAAGACATACAAACTGATTATAGTTTTATATAGCCAATGAATTCATCTATCTTTTGTCTATTATCACATATTCGTAGGATTTATAAAAAAAATATTATAAAATCGTAAACTTGAAAGCCTTTTAAAGAATCTAGGGAATTTTTTGCAGCAAAGCAGTCCGTGGTTTTAGAAATAGTGCAATATTTTGGCAAAAAGCGTTCAAGTAGCAGGGAATGAATACGAAATTGATATACGCTGGCAACACTGGCAGCTGTGTACGAATTCTCATTCCGAAACGTCAAACGCCAATCAATTACGTAAAAATATTAATAATTAGGCGAAACTCAATGGAAAATCAGAAAAAGATGCGGATACATCTTGTATTGTTTCATAGTGCTTTCACACAAACGAAGTATTGAATTGCGGAAGTTTAAACATAAACTTTAGGGTGCACAGTTTACACCGGCGCTGTGCAAGCGGGTTTCCTACAGAGCATCGGACCATCCCATGCTCTGTAGGACTCGAACCTGGGAAAAAATCTGGGACTCGAACCCAGGCTTTCCGGGCAGATGCTCTCACCACTGAGCTAATGTATCCCTATACGATTCGGTCATATTTAATTGTATCATACTTCGACTGAGAACTACCAACATTTTCTTCATTTTTTTCGATAGTACGACTCAGTCTTGCGCCGATTGTTCGGGCTCCGTCCATTGCAGACCAATCCTCTCCTCGCACAGTTTCTGGAATTGCCTAGCCCAACTGTGTCTGGGGCGGCACTCTGGACATCTACCCTCTGAAATCGCACTCCGTATTTTCTCGGAATTCGGTCACAGACATTCTTAGTACATGCCCAAGCCACCTCAGTTGCGATTTTTCTATGAAGCAGTGGTCAAATGCTTAGATCATCTCGGATCGTAGAGTTTCTTATTTGATCCCATTTCGTAACCCCTGTCACTCCTCTCAAGTACCTCATTTCGGCAGCTTGGACTCTAGAGCGTGTTTGTTCGTTTAGCTTCTTCATAATTTGAAGTTTAACTCATTAAATTAAAAAGTTAAAAATAAGTATAATAATTAGGCAATGATTTAATAATGAGAAAATAATTGTGACAATAGATTGTATATTCTGTGGGGTATTTTGAAATCTGTTTTCCCAGATAAAATGGTAATGTTTTCTTAATCGTTTAATAAGGACGTGATTGCTATTGACTTATAAATAATGTGTTATATTGTTTAGATCTTGTGAACATACTGAGAAGTGGAGAACATTATATTAAATGCATTAAGCTTTTATATGTTGCGTTTGTTAGAAGTCAATTTGAATACAATTCTCGCGTCTGGAACCCACATCATAATATTCATGTACAATCAATAAATTGAAAGAGCACAAAATAAATTTTTACGTCTTATAATTGTTAAAATGGAAATTCCAGCAATTAAGTTAAGCTACAACACTATTTTAAATTTTATGAATATGCTTAAACTAAGACAGAAGGATTTTTACTGACTTGGTATTTTTATATAAAATATTAAATGATGTAATTGATAATCCTGAATTGCTTGTATTGATTAGCTTTCGGATTCCACTACGTAATACTTGAAGTCGGGATTTATTTCAGTGTAGCAATTCTGGGACAAACTACCAAATGTATTCCTCTTTGTCCAGATTTATAATGGACGGAAATAATTAATACCAATTCAGTGGACATCTTCAATTTGTCACTAAACAAATACAAAATGTTGTTACTAAATCAGTTCAGTTTTGTACAACAAATACTGTATATTCTACTACCCGTACGTAAAAGCCCCTAAAAAGGGCGTTGATAATAATAAATAAATATATATATATATTTTTTTTTTTTTGGCAATATTAAAGCAAGTCTAGTTACTTCCCGTTATTTTTCATAGGCTAGATTTAATATAGAAGATCTGCAGTCACTCGTATCTAGGATGAACGAAGTATGTATGAAGAATGAGTTGATGATGAATGTAAGTAAGTCAAAAGTAATGGTGTTTGAAAGAGAGAGTACGAAAACAGTGTGCAACATAGTTGTGAATGATGAGTACTTAGAGCAAGTTGATGAGTTTGTGTATTTGGGAAGTATGTTTACGAGAGATGGGAAGGCTGATAGGGATATTGAAAGAAGGGAAAATGCAGATAACTCTATTAATGGTGGACTGAATGCTGTTGGCGCCAAAAAAAGCTGTCCAAAGAAGCGAAGCTAGCGGTTCACAATGGAGTGCTGGCACCTACCCTGATGTATGGCAGTGAAGCATGGAACTGGCAGAGAAAGGATGAAAGTAGACTGAATGCTGTAGAAATGAGATCCCTGAGGCGTATGTGTAATAAAACCATGTATGATCGTGTGAGGAATGTGGAGATCCGAAAAGAATGCAAGGCCGATGTGAGCGTCATAAGTAAGATTAAAAAAGGGACGCTTAAATGGTTTGGACATATAGAGCGAATGAACGAAGAAAGGAGTGTCAAGAGAATATATGATACTAATGTGAATGGTAGAAGAAGTCGAGGACGCCCGAGGAAGACATGGCACGATCAAGTGAATCAGATACTTGAGTCGGGCCATGTCAAGAGTCAGAATAATAGAAGAGCATGTATGATAAGATGTATGAATGTGAATGAGGCGAGGAGTGTGTGCCAAGACCGAGTTGTTTGGCGGTCCGTCCTCTCTGCCTACCCCTGCGGGGAAACGGCGTGATGGTTAGTTAGTTAGTTAGTTAGATTTAATGTAAAAGTTGTTCATTCCGTAATTAACATTAATTTAAGAAAAATGTTAGCTTTGTCTACGAGAATACAGCTTTATACATATTTTGTATGGCTTCAGAAAGTTCCTCGCCTCTGAATTTGCACCTTAAGTATATTCCCAAGAACAATACTTGCCATGTTTTGAAGACAATTCAATATACCGTTATTTTTTCGTACATGATGCGCTTACTAAATTCTGAAAAGCTGTTCAACCACGGATGTTACTAGCCTTGACTGGATAAGCAGTGATGCCTAACAATTTCCGAAACAACTGGTTTCCAATATTTTTTTATACATTCTGTACATTTTGAAAAATCTTTCCATTTTAAGAGACTGGTTTGTGAGTCACTACCAAAGGGAATTATTTATTGAATAACAAACACCCCTGCCATAGGTCACCCCAAGTTGTTCGCTACGTTTGATTACTTAGCAGAGTTGCCCGGGTTCTTTGAGTGAGGTTTGTAGAAGTCTTGGCGGAGATTGCGTTTGTCCACCTGCTGCGTCCCGTGCTGGATCGCTGGAGACTGGTTAAGAGAGACCTTTCTTCAGCCGGACTCTTTCGACCCATCGGCTCGTGAGAAGGTATTGATTCATACGTCCGTCTCTTCTGGACCCACTGACCCTCAGATTCTTAAGCATACCCTTTTCCCTCCCAGAACTTCCTCACCTCTTTTCATGAAAAAGCCCTCCACACAGCGTCCCTAAAGATGATATAGGTACTGAGGGGAATTATTTTCCTCAATGCCTCCTAATGTAAAAAAAGGTCCACGGGCGAAAAGTGAAAGTTAATTTATGAAGACATTTAGATAAAAACACGTTCCGGAAAACCTTGGAAATCCGCAGTTACAATGATGGTAGTGTTACAATATAAAAACAGGTTTCCGGAAAACCTTGGAAATCCGTAGTTACAATGATGGTAGTGTTACAAGATAAAAACAGGTTTCCGGAAAACCTTGGAAATCCACGACAATGATGGTAGTGTTACAAGACAAAAACAGGTTTCCGGAAAACCTTGGAAATCCGCCGTTACAATTATGGTAAATTTTGCAAGATAAAAACAAGTGATACAGAGTATCCACTCCACTCTTTCATCTTTCTATATAAATACAATAAGCTAATAAACGATTCTTCTCACTTAATTTGCAGAGAAATAACGTGATTCGACTCGTCAATGGACCTCTACAATAATACATTTTATATAAAAGACGGGCCTTACGTAATTCATGAAATCGAATTTAAAGTTTCAACATGAATGTAAAATAAACTAACTCTAAATCACGGCAATGCGCAATGGAGTAAATATCTAAAGTTCTCGATTTACTTTATTTTATTTTTGTATTTGGAAAGATGTGAACATTTTTAAACCGTGATGTACCAGAATCAACTTGTTGAAAGCCAGCATACAAAAAATATATTTTTTCAATACGACGTAAACTATTTGACAGTTCTCACGTTTCTTACGAATTCAATTTATATAACATTTCTTTTGTGATATATTACAAAAATTACATCAAAATAATGTAGATAAAACTAACTTCCTAATAATCACTCAAATCTATGCTTTCCACAAAGGATTTTTATCAAAAACAATGAATAAAAATACACTTCGAATATGACAGCTTCATATTATCAAGCGGCAGCCATTTTGTCCGCTATCTTTGGTGCCCGGCGCTTCATTGGCAATTAATTTGAATTTTTCGGAGTGGCTAAATGCTATCCAGTATTTAGTTATGTCAAGAACGAGAATGGTCCAAGCGATTCTGACCTTGTTCTTTATACATAAGGGGCAAAATCGCTTCAAAAATCCGGACCCGCCGGGTAGACTGCGGCCTGCAAGAGGTCTCAAACTAACGACCAAATTCTTTTCTCAAGGCCTTTCTGGCCCCCTAGTACACTCGATTGATAAGGATTGATAGGATAACTTTCGGTAATTTCTTATCGTTAGTAGCATGACTGCAGATCGCCAACGAATACGTGACAGTTCACAATGACTAAGTGTCCTTAATTTATTCGAAGTAAGTTAACGTTCTGCAGTTGTCCTAGGGAACGATTAGAAGTTACCGAAAGATATCCTATCAATCCTTATCGATCGGTGTGTTAGGGGCCTGGGGGCCTAGCAGTCGTAAGAACTTAGGTAAACTGGCAACATTGGTGTGGTGTATCGGATTTGAGTTTCATAGTTTCATGCACTTTTGAGGTGTCTCAACAGATGCCAGTTAAGTAGTACCTTAGTAGAGTGGCAACTGTCGCCGTTCGTACCTAATGCATGAACGGTTACGGAAATAGCCGGTGATATCCGACCGACTGCTGGTCACCTTCAGGCGCTCAAAAAGAAGAAAGGGCGATACGTAAATACGAATATTAGAGGGAGCGGGCTAATATTAAAAACGATAATATTCAAGGGAAAATTGTGAAAATGTTTAATAAAACACGACTCGTTTAAAATAGAGCAAAAATATCTCGACGAATGCTTAAGTTGCATTTAAAGATACAATTTGAATTTTTCCATAGCTGGTAGCGAACTGGTTATAGAAATGAACAAAAAAATGGTATTGCATTTAAGGGTAATTTAAAAAAAAATATCAGTTAGAACCTTGTATAACTGAGGTTGATATTTTAATGCGTGGATTGCGTCAGACAACAACACATTTTTGTTACATTATTAAATTTGCAAAAATATGCACATTTTGCATTAAAATTCATTGAAATCCCAGCGCTCGTAATCATTACGAACAAAATGTAAATAAGAACTGAATTTTTAGCAAAAATTATTATAATACTCAAGTTTCGTAATAATTATGAAAGTTGATATGCCGAGAATTCTTTGCAAACTTTTTGTTGTTGTTTTATGAATAGACTATGGTAACACACGTTTTTATCTCGACTACATACTTACCTACATTGTGGAACGGGATAAAAACGGGATAGACTATTCCACAACCATATCTTTGTAGGTATGTATTGAATTCTGTTTTGTTATAATTAATATCACCAAAGCATTAATTCATTAGATCGTGTCATGTCTTCATCGATTTTTCTCCTTTCATTATTAAACCGTTTAATCACAAGTGACCATATTTGTCCCAGCTCACATAAATCTCATAGAAATCGTTGTGTCTCCCTTACTATCATCATAGTGAGAAGTATGATTTAAACGGTGTTGGAAAGAGAATACAACACGCTATATAATCAAATCTAAAAGTAAACCACAAAAAAATTGAAATGTACACCTTTTTAAAACCAAAGTTTCAGATGGCAATTTGAAAAAAAATTATGAAATTTTGTGAATTTTTTAAGAATTTTTTTTACATGAAACGACATAAAAGTGGGGTGACAGTAACGTGTGTAACTCATTTGTCTAATGAAATATGTATGTGTTTTTATTTTTTTTCATTATCAGTAATTTTAGTTGGAAAAAACGTAAAGTGAGTCATTTTTAAAACTTTTTAAAGTTGTCATCCAAAATTTTTATATTTAAAAAATTACATGGTTATTTATAATAATAAAATTTGAAATCTTTTCATCTATTTCATCACCTTTCGAAAACAGTTTTTAGTTTTCGGATATGTTAACAAATATTCCATTTATTTGGATTTTATTACAAAGCGGGAATATTTACATGAGAATTCATACTATGACAAAAAACGCCAAAAAAATGACAAAAAGGGTTTTTTTAAAAGTTTTTTCCCTTTTTTTCACCCTAATATATTACTAAATCTGTGTAAAGTGCAAAGTTTGGAGACAGATCATTTTCCGTTGTCCCTTGTTCGACTCTGCAAACAACTCCCTTATTTTGGAATGAAAATAAGTCATACAAGGAGCTCGCTTTACAACCGACAGAGGCCCTAGCACACTCGCTCGATAATGATCGATAGGATAACTATCGGTAACTTCTCATCGTTCCCTAGGACAACTGCACATCGCTAACTTAGTCATTGTGAACTGTCACTTATTCGTTGGCGATCTGTAGTCATGCTAGGGAATGATGAGAAGTTACCGATAGTTGTCCTATCGATCGTTATCGAGCGAGTGTGCTAGGGCCTCTGTCGGTTGTAAAGCGAGCTCCTTGTGTGACATATTTTGATTCCAAAACAAGGGAGTTGTTTGCACAGTAATTTGAGGTTATCCTTGTGTTGAGTTAATGGCATATTGTTGATTGCCTATTAGAGTTTAGACAAACTTGCAATAAAATGAAATGATTTTTGATGCCAGTTATGAGGCTTGATAATTTCGCATAAATGACAATAATTTCGAAATGACTTAACACTTTCGCTTTGTAAAAGTTAACATTAGTAAAAGCATAGACAAAATGATACGTATACAAATGTGGTAGAATATTAAAATAAAATGCGACACAGACGTTAAATTGAAAGTAAAAGAGGATACAGATGGATATAAATCAAAACTAATTTAAATATAAAATGGCAGGTAGAAAATGAAGTTTATATATTTCCAAATAGGACGAAAAACACTAAATCAAATTACCAAAACTGCCATAGGCACTTCTAGCTATACCCCCAGATAATATGTAGGTACACATGAATGAATAGATTAATTTTGAAATTTCTTTGTTCATACCGCTAATGAACACTGTAAAACAACAAATTATGGATTTAATAATTGTCTGTCACGGTCACGCTTGTGTTACAAGGTCAGCCTTCCGTTCTTTCGCATTTCGGCCCCTTCAATTGCAAGTCATCTTTAACAACAGGAAGATTTCGTCCGGTAGCGTTTCCGGGTGAGGAGATTTTATGTGATTTTTTTTAGATTGACTTGAAGACATTTGTTGTTGATTGACGATAAAGATACTATCTAATCATCACGGATTTTTTATGCGATTTTTTTTTAGAATGGGAGTGGATGCCATACATGAGCATTCATACTATACTAGCAGTGAAAAACCTTAATAGGTAGATATATAATAGTAGACATTCTTACATTAAGACCGTGAATAATGAGAGGAACATAATTCTTCTTATTATTGAATGAAAGCGAAAATTGTTTCTTCTTCTTCATACTTTTTTCCTCAAATATAGTATTATAGATGGCGCCACTTTTGTTTGCAAATCGCATGTGAGCGAGGGATAAGCGTGCGTATTACGGCAGCAGCTCCGTGGAAAAAGGCACGTTCACGGACGGGTCAGAACGGTTTTCATACAGTGTGGCGTTGGAGATTTACTCGGAGTCGGGTTCCTTAATTTGAACCGTACGGGCATTACCGTATTAATATACTTCGATATTTTTGGTAAATGTTCCACTACCCTCTGCACTTTTATTATGCACTGATTTTGGAAATTACACTATAAGAAACAAGTAATTACGTTTGGATAGATGGTACACGGAGAAAATGTTATTCGAAAAAAACGATAATTTTAATAGTAAAAACGGTTAAAAACGGGACTGAAGTTCTTACGAACAAATTAACAGTGTTTCAATGTTTATTGGCGGGAACATGTAAGAATAATTTGTTAGTATCTGTATGTAATTTAGTACGTATACCAACAAATTATTCTTACATTTTCCCGCCAATAAACATTGAAACACTGTTAATTTGTTCGTAAGAACTTCAGTCCCGTTTTTAACCGTTTTTACTATTAAAATGATCATTTTTTCGAATAACATTTTTCTCCGTGTAAAAGGAGAAGTAACAGCATTCTGTCGAATATGATTGCCCGAAGATTTTTCCAGTGCAGCAATAATGTTAAAAAGACATCGTTCAATGCATTTTGTACCAGCCTATATACATGTGAAACATGGTGTCAATATCGAATCAGTTCAATGGAACGACTCCTGATCCAATATAATAACTGAATGCCTGCAGAATGCCTAAATAAATGCCTGCAGAATTATATTTGGATACAGGAGAAACAGCAGCGCTTCAACAATGTTTACCGAACTAGGACTTAATGGATTCGCCGGCCTGATGAGACACCGGGTCACTGGAGCCAGGATGCGGCTAATGCAGCCAGGATGCCTCCGACAACACGGTGGTGAACGCAGCCTTCCAGCACCAAGCGCCACTCCTGAGTGAGTGCCGGGCCCGAGCTCACTCAAGGCAAATCAGAAATTGACTTACTTATTTATAACTTTGTACCTACTTATACGTATTCTACTTTATTTATAATTTAACTGTATTTATAACTATATGGGACGTGTGGGATTACAGTATCCTCTCCAAATGAAATATAGTATTAATTTGATGTTTAGCATTTCATTAAAAACTCCGATTTTGCATACTTATCAACAAAATAAATGAGCTAATAAAACGATATTTAATTTTTAGCAGATCCGATATTGGGACCGTCGATATGAATTAACTATCATTAAAGTAGATAAGACGCTCAACTGTTCACGTTTTAATCAATGTTTTTAATCGTTCAGTTAGAACTGCTGTTTCCCACCTACTGCGTGGCGGGCCGGATAGGGAGAAAATGGTTGAGAGTTGACTTTAAAGTTAGTTTACTTTTAGTTGACTTCACTAGTTGACCTTTTAAACTCTCCAGCCTGCTTCAATTTTGCAACGCATGCCGGGTACTCGCTGGTTTGTTTATAAAAAAAAAGGAATATGCTAGTTTATAAAGATAGACAACAATAAACTGAAACAACAGACACGCACTAGCCAGTTGACAGTGGCATGCAATGTTTTTTAATTTGAGTTTCGCGTTTTTATTTGTTCTATTAAAAAATATTTTTTTTCTTTGTTGCTCCAATTAATATTAAAATGCAAGATAGAGGGTCGCCGAGGGCCTGGTAGGAGACAGATGTATTGGCTGCGAAATGTACGATGTATATAAAAAGTAGGGGAAATGGCGATAGCGGAGAATTGTACTCCTAACCGATACAATTGGGGAGGCGGGTTTGAGTACCGTCACGGCGGGAAACATTTATTGGATAACCAACACCCCTGAATTGGCCAACTTAGCAGGGGTGCCCGGGTTCATGGGGTGACGTTTGTCTAGGTGTTTATAGACAATGAGAAGAGGCCCACCTACTGCATATTGATATTGTGAACTACGATATTGTGAACTCAGCCATTTTGGAGCGCGTGGGTCTCTATGTTCCAGAAGACTATCTTAGACAGCGTCATCATAGATTATTCTACCTTCCTGCCTGTAGAACTAACCTGTCAATATATATATTGCTCCTGAACCTAATCTCCTTCGAGATTGATATATTTGGCGTCGGTAAGGAGAGATTCAAAAGAGAAATTCTTTCGATTCTTGAAAGAGTCTCTCCACATTGACGAAATCATCACCACTGCCTGCAATTTTTTTATTTTTTGAAATTGCTACATTCTTTGAAATTTCTTTTACATATAAACAATTTTTTGTAATATATTTATATGACATTATTTCTTACATGTAATAAATTTAAATTTGTAATTGTGTAAGAAATTAATAAAAAAATATTATTATTTTTATTATTATGGCGGACCGGATCGGCAGTGTCTGATTGAAAGAGGCCCAATCTAACCAGCCGGACTCTCCGGACCCATCAGCTTACACCGATGTGGAAGGGACGGATTCATACGTCTGTTACTAAGGGCCTCATGTGTGGAGATAATACACATATATATATATTTTTAAATATAAATATATATATTTTTTGTATTTTTTTGTTTGTTTGATAATGATAATATCGTACGCCACTGCAGTTTTGGTAGTTGGCGTGACCACCATTTGCAGTGCACCAGTGCGTGGCTGGACAGTGAAACTCTTAGTACTTTGAAGAATTTATATACTTGCCTACTTTTTAGTTTGATCGCTATCTAAACTGAGGCAATTAGACAGCTTTCAGAGCTACATGATCCAATATCACAAGTTATTATTCATGTTTATATAATAATATTCATGATAATAGGGTATTTTCACGTTTTTTTATTACTTAAAAAATTAAACATAAAATGACGATGATTATGGCATTTTTATTTTATTTTTATGTTCACGAATAAATTTTCTATAGTGAGTCTAAGTTTCTCATTTTTAAAACGATATTTTGGGGCGGGGCTATCGTGTGACGACATGAGCGTCGGCCGGCTTCTGACACATTTCTGACAGTAGTATTTTGTTGTTTGTTGACATGCGTATTTGGTGCCCGTGCCAATCATCGGCAATTTTGGTTTTGTCGGTTTTTGATCGTTTTTAAAACCAATAAATTTGAATAAAAACATAAAAACTAAAAAAATTTTGGAGGATGATTAAAATCAGAAAATTGATCTTTAAATATTTCACACAGTTTCAACAAAATCCCTCGTTTGTGAAAATACCCTCAAATCCAAAACAACCTTGACTCTGTGCATAAACGGGCGGTCCGTTTGATAGATTCCTCTATCTTAACAGAAGGATTGCAATATTTAGAGTACAATAAGCAAAATAACCGCCCGTTTCTGCACAGAGTCGAGGGTCTTTTTCCGGTACATTGGGGCTCCTGACACTATACACTATTATTAAAATGATTTACTACTCGTTTATTTATTTATTTAATTACTAATATTATTATTCGTAGTACTAAAAGGATTGTTTATTCTAAAGCTTTTATATGCATCTAAACACAAATAGACGTATATAATTTCTGAAATTTTGTTTATATTGAATATCTACTTATGTGAGACGACCATTTTTACGAACGTATTTTATTTTATTAAATGCTTTTGTTGTTAATTTTTTTTCATTGTATTGTGTTTTCTTTATTGTTTTAATTTTGAAGTATTTAAAATAACTGTGATACTCAACTTATAAACTAGAAATACATTATTTTGTTTTGAAGAGATTTAATTTTCAATGTACTATCATTACTTAAATTTTAATTTTTCTGCTACCGGTTTCGACACATCCGCGCCATTCACTAGCAAACTTAAAACTAAACTTAAAATTTAAACAAGTACAGAATTTTCCGTTGTTTGTTTTTGGGGTGTTATGCCGTGTTGTGCTACCTCCTTCTTTAGCCGACGTTTCGGACAGCGTTGCAGTGTCCATCATCAGGGCAGATCCGGCAGATCCGACGATGTACAGAATTGAATTAGATGTTATTAGGTGGGGGTAGTGGGAGGGGTGATTTTGGGGAGGGGGAGAACAGTGGTCGGGGTCAAAATCACGTAGGAACATAGTCAAAAGGGGAGATTTGCAGGGTGCTATTATTTTGTTAACTAAATTAATTTTTGATTTAACTTTTTTGTTTATTTCTAAAGTTTCTAAAGCGCACAAGTTAGAGTATGAATTTATGTTTATATGTTTAAATTTGGTTTTTTCCTTGTTGAAGCTTTGGCCTGTCTCTATTAAATGATTGGCGAATTCAGAATAGTTGCATTGTACATCAAATAGTACATTGAAAATTAAAACTCTTCAAAACAAAATGTCTAGAAATTGTTACATAGTTAATGCCCAAGAAAAAAAAATAGAAATACGTAAACTGTAACATTCCATTAGGGCGTGTAATAAATAAATAAATTAGGTGGTGAAATTGTACAGTCAGGTATTCTGTGATAAAATTAAACATTATAAATAAACATTAAGAAAATAAGATAACTTACATTCTCCGGTATGTTGTAATTCCTGCCGTACTATCCTCTCACTGCACTATCTTCTAGCAGCACTTATAGATTTATTGCTTCGTATTACCAATTTATTGGATCACAGCTGTAAACAAAGGGAAATCAAGCATTAGAATCGATGTTTTTTAATGTGAAAGTTTTGCTAACGCACTTTGATTTCACGATTAAATTATGTGATTGCGTGGACAGTAAGTAAAATGTAATTGTATTCGAGAAAAGACCAAATTGTAATAATAATTGTATTAAGACGGTAGACTTCGCTTTTCGGTCTATACAAAAAGGACGCACGGGAAAAAACACTTTTCTACATCGAAAATTGCACAAAATTAATATATTTTTTTAAAATTGCCTTTTCGAAGATAGAAGCTATGTCGGTATGCTTTTAAATTTTCAATGCGTTCCGTAGTAACGTAAAGATTCACTGTCAAACATGTATCATTTAACGGAAAATATGAATTAAGGAAAAAGTTATAAAAACATATCAACATAGCTTCTTCTTTCAAGAACATATTTTTGTTTTTAAATTACAGTTTCGTGAAAGTTTGGGTGTAGAAAAATGTTTTCTCCCGAAACCCTTTTTCGAGCGATTTCTGTAGGTAAATATGAGCGTTGTCCCATTCGCACATTTCGCATTCGCATGTATCGTAAGTGTGTGTGTGAGCTTATTGTTAGCGGGACATAATATCAGACGCGTGTGTTTCGCGTGTGGTACAAAGTCTATTAATGTAGAGGATAAGGTATATATATTGTATTCGGAAGCTAATATAATATTAAAGTAGTTTAATCATTGTTTTCTGTACTTTCTACCTAATAACAAAATTTGTATTTTTCAGTATTTGTAAAGAGAATTTACTTTGTGGAGTACCATGATTAAAAGAATTCCGTCATTTAATCTATTTCACTCTTGAGCGCACGATATTTTTTAGCGTTCGGTTTAGAAATTCATAATTTATAAAATCATTTTAATATTGAGACCAATAAACTGCTCGTAGTGTTGGTAAAAATTGAATGAACTGTTTATTCAATATTTTTAGTATTCGTAAAAAAACTTTAATTTATTAACGCCTGAATTTTGCGTATTATATACTTCAAAACTACCGTACCTAGTTACCTATTTGGAGAATCTTACTAATATTATAAACGCGAAAGTTTGTATGGATGTATGTATGTTTGTTACTCTTTCACGCCAAAACCACTGAATGGACTTTAATGAAACTTTACAATAATATAGGTCATCCGAATAACATATAGGCTACAATTTAAACCCAAAGCTTGCTATTTTCCAGGTATTACAAATAATAATTTTTGTTTAATAGAAAATGTCAAAACTTGAGAATGAAATTATGAAAAACAATGATTGTAAAACCAAAATGCTATTTTAGAAAATATTTAAATTAGTGAATTTATTTGAAGTACTCACCCTTGAATCCAATCAAGAATTATATATATATTTTAAATAAATAGGTTAAGAATTTTGGTTTATACATAGATGGGACCTACGAAAAGAAAATAGGCTAATCGAAGTACTAATCCTGCGCAGACGAAGTCGCGGGCAGAAGCTAGTATTAAATATTTGGAGAATAATAAATATCAAATATAAAACAATTTCAATAGGGATTATGTCATCTTCCTGTCTTTCTCTTCGTGTCTTTCTGTGGGAAGGAAGAAGTGAACCTGGGGGCCTAGTCTCGATCTTTCGGTTTCACAAACAAGCACGTTTGCCGTTTAACCTTTCTTGACGGTGCTGCCAACTAAGCGGTCACGGTTTGTATTAACTGAAATATCTTTGTAAATATACTAAACATAGAGTTAACATTTTAGGTATTCCTCCACAATACATTTATGTATTGGATTAAATAAATACATTACACTAATATTTACTGAGTGTACAGCATCGGAGCGCGAGAAAGTTTTTAGCACGGTCAGAGGAGGGTTAATACGGATTCGTGACGTAGCTAAACCCGCGTTACGGGCGCTGTGAGAGATATAGACTAGGCCCCCTGGTTCTTGAAGAGACTCCATGTTGTAATCGTTCCACAGCCGAGCTGTTGAAGCTAAGAACGATTATAAAAACGACCCTTTCTCTTTTGAAAATTGTCAACTGAATTAAAATAAAAAATAAAAACGTTTTAAAAAAGCTTTTTGAAGGGCTTAATTTAAATTAAAAAATACCAATTTATGTCAGTACCCAAATTTGTCGCACATATATTAAAATTTCCACCAAAAAAACGTACAAATAACCAGGTTATATTTAAAAAAAATATGTATTAATATTGTAGGTTAGGCAAGATTTTTTTTGTTGTTTGTAATTACCTCACGAAAATCATAAAAAAATGGAGCTCTTAATGGCCTAATTTCATTATTTAAAACAAAAATATATAAAAACAGCTTTCGACTTAAAAAAAAAAATTGTACAGTTTGGTTGGGTATTTTGTTTTCAAATTCAAATTTAAGTCTCTCAAAGATATGAATATCATGTCATATCAATATGATACCATTGCTTTCATAAAGGACATTAACAAATTAATAATAATGTACTATCCTACGCATATAAATAAGCATGATGTGAAAGTAAAAACTGAATTTGAATTTAAATCCATACCTGAATTGTTTTTTTAATCCTTTTTTAATGTAACGCCATTTTGTCTGTGTCACAATGATTGTTTTTTGGGCTGCATATTAATTATATCAGCTCTCCAATGCACTTCGTACAAAAGAGTTCATTGATGTGTCTTATGTTGTATAACTTACAGCATTGACAGGCGATTAGAAGCCGACAAATCGAAAGTGAAAACGCAATTGGTACTAGGTAAAAGATTGGTTAAAAAAATCGGTAGATACGCTATTAAAATTATTTATATATTATGTAGGTTTGTAGTGAACATTCACAATTGCATCGAATCTTAAATCTTTCAAATAATATGTTTTTCGCACCTATATATGTTATTATATAATTATGGGCCAGTTACTTGAAAATTCACTAAGAAATCTGATAAATTGTTAAAATTCTATGAACCAACTGGCCATTCGCATCAGTAGAGAAGTTATAACATTATAGATTCATAACTTGTATGGATTCAGAAAAAAAGTTCTGGCGCTGTTAAAAAATATGCTAAACTAATTAAATTGTGTCATTTGTCTCTGTATGCATGCCTCCCGTGTTTCATATGTCTCTAGCCTCTCATTGTAATATCTGTTACTTGAGTGAGCTTGTATATAATTTTGTATATTTTTTATTTGTGATGTTTCTGTTTTTCTAATTGTTTGTATCTGTATTTAATTGTATGTAATTGTAGATTTTTTTGTAATTGTATGTCCCTATTTGTACAATAACTGAGTTTTTATAATTGGATTGTTCTCGTGTAAATGCGAACATCTGTAAAAACCCAGTATAAATAAATAAATAAATAACATTATTTACAGAATATGTAAACCTATCAAAGATCCTCAATCAATTCTAACCCTTTACAATGCCTTAATTAGAAGTAAACTTGAATATGGAAGCACTATTTGGAATCCACATTACTGCAAATATGAAAACATTGTAGAATCAGTTAAAAAAAATGCTAAGAATGTTATCCTTCAGATGTGGACTACATGACCATCTTAGATCATACGGCGTACGTCGTGATTACTTCAAGAATGATACACTTAAAAATAGAAGGAAATTAATTTACTACGTACGTCGACCCAATACGTACCTACCTTTACGGTTTAAAACACAATTACCAGATTAATAAGATAGATTCACAAACGCGGAGTTATAAAAACTTCAGTAGTTCTATTTGAATATTTTATATGGCAGCACTTCTGTTTGTATCTCGTACGTTGAGCGAGAGTGTGCGACAGACGATAGCGTATTAATAATATAGATTCAATTACATACAAACTTTAAAAAAAAATCAACAAAATTTTCTTTAAAAAAATAGACAACGAACCTTTAACTTCTGAGGTAAAGATATATATTATCACTTGTTATCAAATTTTAACACTAGACCACTTTTTTTAACTCTTTAAAAATATTTTCCAATCACTTCACTTTATTTTCTTCTGTTTATTGTTGGTTTATTTATTACCCGAAGTAAATGACGTAGTAATGAAATAAAATATATATTCCCACGGCGTACAGGGCAAATTTCAAATATAAATAAATGAAATCTTTGATCGAATATAAAATATCCATAGCTAAAAACAACAAAAAAATTATGTAATTCAACAACGGAATCTTGAGAATGAACAAATAATTTGGATAAACCAATATATCACCCCTAATTATTGTTTAAGATTAAAACAGACGGCCGGTGTTAGCGGGAATTTCAACCCTAACGCCTTCTGCATAAAGCATGATTTCGCACGATTCTACGAATATATACGAATATAAGCACTATTTTTTTTATTCATTTTGACTAAGTTTTACATTATAAATAAATATAAATATTTTTTGGATAAATTGAAGTTTTTCTTATCGTTTCACTTGTCGAGAATTAAATAAAAATATCAATTAAGTACTTCATAAAAAATATTAGCTAAATAACTTAAAAATGTAATTTTTCAGCAGCAATGTATGAACGCTATAAGAAACATCTTTTTAAAAACACAATTTTATGGATAAAATTATCTGTGACAGTTTCCATTGATTAACTTTTTTCTTTTTTATATAATTATTCACAAAATAAATAAAAACCACTTTTGCGCTTAAAATCGTGACCTGTTTACTCCGTTTGCCAAGCGATTTTTATGCCTATTACCTATGTTCTTGGCGACATAAGGCATAATTTTTTTACTAGTGGCCTTTTCTTAACTTTACTTTTAATTATTTTCAGTATATTCCCCCCCTCTTTTGGCTGCATTCCCATTTCGGATCAAGGTTGTTTGGAACATTTATTTTTTGTTATAGCAAATGTTGTAATGTGAGTTTTATAGCGAATTTATGTGAATTTTATGGCCAACAAGTTGGCATTGACTCGCCAGTGGAATATCTTACACCCACTGAGGTATTTAACATCTCCCAGTATCTCTGTGAGGATGTGCAGAGAAGAAGACAGTCGGTGTGATGATATTTGTACAGGGCCGAACCTGGAACATTTTTCGCCCGGTACGGAAAGTATTAATGTTGCCATTTCTATGAAAATCTCACCGTAAAGTCGAGTATACACTTGCGAGCCGAACACGAATCTTTGGAAATGGAGGCGGAATGGGTAGCGCCGCCCCAGGAAACATGTATTTGATAACCGCAATGTTTTCGCTACGTTTGGTGACTTAGGTGATAATTGGTGACTTTGGTAATAATTGGCGTACATCTAGTAAGTTACAATTGCTGAATATTTGGTCTATATCAGTCAGTCTGTTTTTACAGTATTACCTTTAAGATTAGTGAATATTTACGAAGTATTCCACAAATTATACAATCGACGGGCGCACCCAAGTTTTGATTTCGGAGGGAGGTTAGAGAATATAACGAAAAACATCGGGGAGAAAGGTACACACCGTGTAATACATTACAATTACATCTATTTTTAATTCGCGTAAATCTGTAGTGTAGGCACATTTTGGTAGGGTACTTTCTTAGCAGAGGTGCCCGGGTTCGTGGGGTGAGATTCCTACCCACCCCCTTTTCTTTTTTCTTTCCCAGAACTTCCTCTCCTTAAAAACATCCTCCCAAACATCCCGTCGATGACATACACGGAGAAAAATGTTATTCTAAAATACGATCATTTTATTCGTAAAAAACGGTTAAAAAGGGACTGAAGTTCTTACGAACAAATTAACAGGGTTTCAATTGGCGGGAACATGTAAGAATAATTTGTTGGTATACGTAATTTCGTACGTATACCAACAAATTATTATTACATTTTCCCACTAATAAACATTGAAACACTGTTAATTTGTTCGTAAGAAATTCATTCCCGTTTTTAACCGTTTTTACTGTTAAAATTATCGTTTTTTTCGAATAACATTTTTCTCCGTGTACGTTGTGGACAGATAGTTGTAGTGGATATCTAGCTCTTTCAGAATGGACACATTTATGCCTCTGGCTGGCCATGGAATCCTTTAAAAATTGAATTTTTAACCTAACCTTCCCTGAATGAAATTGTAAATAAATACCGTAGCTCCACTGACTCCACTACAAAATTAAGACAAACCTGACATTATTCAACCATGGAAAACAAATCCAATAATCAACTTAACACTTAACTCTCACAAGATGCACTATAAACATATAATCGAACATTTTTCAAAGACTAAGTGCTTTGTTCTCGATTTGATCTCTCTCACGTTCAAGCATGTAACATGCGTGGCTTGCAATTCATAATCCGATCATAATCTCGATTTTTAAAGTGTTTCACTGTCACTGCGTTCACACTACTCGGGCAAGCGGGTCTGCCTGCTGATTGCCGACGGGCTCGCGTGTGCACCTCAGCACGGATAATACTTTGTGGTGTACATTTATAATGTGTGGTGTTTCGTTTCCCATCTCCACATTCCGTTTCTATTCGAGTGTTTGCTGTTTTACACCCTTCACTGCGCGCTAGATATCTGTAATTTCTGCAATGGCCTAAAGTCTATGGATAAGTCAGGTGTGATAGATTCATTGTACCTATTTAATGGTAATGATTTATATATTTTTCTAGTATAGTTAGTTGAGCCAGAACATAATGAGCCCCTGGCATACTTATATACAATATGCAGTCGGTTTAGCAAAAATACTGTTATACCCACTTATTCAAAACATAACTAAGTGTCTCCTAAGGGGTTTGCAAAGAGGATGTACCGCCAAATAACAAAAGTATTACATATATCTTCATTCAAATGCATCAAGGAAAAACTATTTGTACCTAATGTATGTAACAGCGTATGTACAAGGAATCGACAATGTAAATAAATTCATTTAATAACCTTCAAAAGTTATAACAAGAGAGTTGTTCTTATAAAAAAAGTAATTAAATTCATTTGATATCCATACCAACTTTTTATCAAAGGTATTTTTGAAGTCACTTTTAGTTTTGTAAGTGGTAAGTAGTAAGGCACAAGAAAATATTTTTCTTCACCAGACTTTATGTCCGGGTTAAATTTTCCCACAGGAAAAACTTAACATTTTCACACATTTTCCACAAATGATCATCTAGTAAATCCTCGCTACGTATATTACATAAGTATAATTAATACAAAACAATACAAGAACAACATGTTAACCTACCAGACTATTAAATGGAAAAATAATTCACCGGCTCCAGATATTTTCACATCAGAGGGTTCGACTCGGTGGAACTCCTAATTGGACCGATAAATCCCACTGATCCCTCAATATAAATATTTAAAAAATCTTTCACAATCCTACATATATTTAAAATGACTGATTTTTGCATTTTTATATATAAATTCTTAGACAAATCTAAAATTAACGCCTAAATTTTTAATGAGAGAGCTAGGTATAATGCCAGTAGCCGAAATATTAAATGGTAATAATTTCATAACAATTATAATTTATTTACGCACCAGATTAATCGGTCAAATTAGGAATTCCACCGAGTCGAACCCTCAGATATAAAAATATCTGGAGTCGGTGAATTATTTTTCTATGGTATTTCATTCAAATGTTATTTTTGTAAAAAATGTCTTCTAAAACCTTGTCCAAAAAGGGTGACGATTAGATTAAAAAAAATAGAGCAACCCGTAACCTCTACCATTAAGTCTCTTCTGATCCGGATCTTAACTCCATGTTAAATCACATAGAATTCACCAAAAAGCGGATCAATAACGTATTGAACAAACACAGTAGTGAGCATATTGAAGCTCGACGCAAGAAAAGTGTACCAAGGAAAATAGAGAAATCAACAATTTATTATAATCTACTGCAGATCTCTTTTATAAATCTGTACTAACTACTGATGGGGTTTTTATTTTATTTATTTATATTTCTTGCTAGAGCAATCCCGATGAGTTACAAAACTCATTTTAGGGTTGTGTTATGATTATCAACAAATTAAATGTCAAACTTTTAAATTAAATGTGTGATTAGATATGTATAACAGATAGTGTTTTTATATTTTCGATAATCGGTCAATCAAATTGTGAATTATAGTATATCTATTGTACAGGGCCCAGATCTGTGATTATACTAATGAATATTTGGCTTTAGGGCTCTGAATCTAAAGAAAGAAGAACATATCTATACAAATGTAGTGAATCTTCTAATGTGTTTAAAATCACGAAGGAAAATTTGTAGGAACTGACTACGAAACATTTCTTAACGTAAGTAATAATATTAAATATTTATATATATATATAATTTTCTTTTTTGTTACAAATACAGATAATGATATCCTCCCTGGGATCTCCCATGCCAAGGATTTCATTTACATGTTAATTTTTTTTATTTTTTATAAGAGAATGTGTCCTTACTGGGGTACTCTGTTCTAAGGTCACATTGTACTTAAATAAAGTAATAATTATAAATATAATATGCATTTTCGTTATTTTTTTATATTTTGGGGTGTTATGCCGTGTTGCCCTACCTCCTTCCTTAGCCAACGTTTAGGACAGCGTTGCAGTATACACATCTGCCCTGATGATGGGCACTGCATGAAGGAGGTAGCGCAACACCGCATAACACCCCAAAAATAAATCACGAAAATATTTATAGCCGTGACAATCTAAAATAATATGTATTGTTTTTAAGTTGACCCCTAAAAACTGTTATTGTTTTTCGATAGCAGTGATATACAAAATAATAATGAATTCAGGCAATTTACAGAAAATTATTGGCGCTTTATATTGAAATTTTAATTGGTGGAAAATCATTTTTGTTCATTTTTTATTGAGGCACGCGCATCTTATACAGACAGCATGTCCTACTTTTGAAGTATCACATAAGAATAAAATTGTCCGATTATCATTAATCTATTAATCTCCATTCTAACAACCACGAATCAATCAAATCCGCCATACATATTTATCTAATTACCATATCTGGTCAGTGAGTAATTTAAAAATCTGAAAATTGGTCAATTATAAAAAGTGTATCAACGGGTTCTGTGTCACGGAAAATCATCTCATTCATTCGAATCATTGCAGATTCTAGTGATGTAACAACGTGTTCATAAACTTTGATGATTCGAATCATCGGATTGGTAATACGACCATCACTAGCAAGTCTCACGAAATTATCACCTCGAAACTGGAAATAACATACAAATAGCGTAAATATTTAAATAAATATTATTTTAATGTGGAGGATGCAGTAAAATCATGATGCATTGTGTAAACATAATCAAGATGGCGGCAACGTACATTCTCCAGGGGATCGAACAGAGAGAAATCGATAACTTTACAATATCGGATCGATTGGCGTAACTTCCGACGATTTTACATCAATATGCTGAACACGGTTTCACTGTTGACAACCGAGCCGATATTGGCAGGGAATAAATAAAACATCGATATACGCTGGCAACACTGGAGGTATTTTCTATGAATTCCACATTCCCTGAAGTCAAACACCAATCAATTACGTAAAAATATTGATAAATTGGCAATGCTGATCTGAAATAATATAACTCAAATATGTATTGGCAATCCGCATTTACTTTTTGACACCAACGGGTTTAATTAGTTATTGAGGACATTCTTTAATCATATTTCAACCATTTTAGTTCCTCAAAGATCGAACGTAATGAATTGACCGTACCTTAGATGCATTATTTAAGTCTATGGGTCGCATATAAGACTTCTTTCATTTCCAAGAACTTCGTTAGTTCGATCCATTATGCAAATCAGTAATTTTGTATTACGAAACACATTATTAAGAAATGTATGTTGATATTCTATGGAGGCCGCGTAAAAATTTATCAATCGTCGGTAATATAATCAATAATGGTAGACCGTTCTCACAAATATTAATAACTGACCATATATAACGGATTTGGTCAATATCGTATTGATATATGGTTTTATCGATCGGCCACGCTAAACGTTCTGACCAGAGGCCCTAGCACGCTTGCTCTATAACGATCGATAGGATAACTATCGGTAACTTCTCATCGTTCCCTATGACAACTGCAGATCGCAAACGAATAGGTGACAGTTCACAACGACTAAGTGTCCTTAATATATTCGATATCAACTGTCGTTTGTACGTTTGAGATCTGCAGTTGTCCTAGGGAACGATGAGAAGTTACCGACAATCGGTCGGTAACTTCACATCGAGCGACCGTGCTAGCACACCTGACGCCCTAGCACGCTTGCCCTATAACGATCGATAGGATAACTATCGGTAGTGGTAGGCTGCAGATCGCAAACGAATAGGTGACAGTTCACAATAACTAAGTGTCCTTAACATATTCAATATCAACTGTCGTTTGTACGTTTGAGATCTGCAGTTGTCCTAGGGAACGATGAGAAGTTACCGACAATCGGTCGGTAACATCTCAGGTTAACTTAACACCCCAGGAGTGCTAGCACAGTCGATCGGATATGAAGTTACTGACCGATTGTCGGTAACTTCTCGTCGTTCCCTAGGACAACTGCAGATCGCAAAAACGAATAGGTGACAGTTCACAATGACGAAGTGTCCTTAATATATTCGATATCAACTGTCGTTTGTACGTTAGCGATCTGCAGTTGTACTGGGGAACGATGAGAAGTTACCGACAATTATCCTTCCGATCCATATCGATCGACCTTGCTAGCACCCCTGATTACCATCTTCTATGGTTGATATTTGATATCACCGATTCCTATGAGGTTCGTATGATTTTGACCCATAAAAATAAATTGAAGTCAAGATATTATATTCAAATTCACGAGATAATACTTTCCCCCTTCGTGACATACAAAGACATTGTAACACATTTTCTATAGTTCATACGTCACTCGTTTTAACACGATTGCTATGCAATATGTCAACAGCATATATCTTCAAGTTGCGAAATATTCTTGCAACCAAATGTAGACATCTTCTGGTAAATGCCACCGGTTTAAACTTGGCCATGAGACGTAGACACAGGGCTCTCAGAGGGGGAACTCTGCTGTGTTATATCATCAAAAATTTCAATGAATGTTGTAAAGTGGTTTTGTGAGAAAAAAATATTCGTAGATAGTATTTTCATGGTTTAGAAATGATTGAAGAGGAACGATTTGGAATGAAGGGTTACAAGTTTAGAAGTGAAATAAGGCGTAGAAATAATAGGTAAGAGGAATCCACAAGCCAAAAAGTTGTGTATTCTTTTTATAGTGAATTAATAATGTGTCTTATATCGCCACGAATATAGGTAATAGGCATAAAAATCGCTTGGCAATCGTAGTCTAGATGTCAGGGTTTCAAGCGCAACAGTGATTTTTATGATTATTTTTTTTACATTAGCTCCACACAGGAGGCTCTGAGGAAAATAATTCCCCTCAGGGCCTGTGTCATTTTTGGGGATGCTGTGTGGAAGGTATTTTGAGGAAAGGAAGGAGAGGAACTTCTGGGAAGGAAAAGGGTATGAGGGGTGGGTAGGAATCTGGGGATCGTTGTCTCTAGGAATGACAAACATTTGAATCCATCCCTCCCTCTGCGGTGCAAGGCGTTGTTCCGTGAGAGAGATATCAAAAGCTTTCCCTCAACCAGTCTCTCCTGATCCGGCCTACCACGCAGCTGGCGGGCCGATGCTTACACCGCCAAGATCCAGAAAAACCTCTCCCCCATGAACCCGAGCACCCCTGCTAAGTCACCAAACGTAGCAAACCATTTTGGGTGACCTATGGCAGACGTGTTGGTTATATAATAAATAGTTCCCGGGGCGGCGGTACCCATACCCGCCTCCGAAATTTAATAATTTTATAAATACAAAATAATTGAATCAAGGGAAAATGTCATAGACAGTTTTAGCCACAAAATTGTAGGTAAATTTAAAATGTGGTTTCGTATGTGCGTTCAAGCATTACTAATGAAAAATTATTCTACATAAAATAATTGTTAAAAAACAAAATTTCAAAATAAAAAAAGTAACTTTCGAAAGATTTGTCAAATTTTGCGAATTTTCAATTAATTTAATTATTTTTAAAAGAAACGAAAAAAAGCACAACTGAATTTTCTTTATCGAAGCTAAAAGTGGTTGTTATTTATTTTCTCCACTGTAGACATGATTCTGAACTCATAACCTCTTGTTCTTGTAGCGATGGAGCTATTCGTGTAGTATAACCCTAAGAAAACATGCGATTCTTGTAAATACAATTTCGCAACAAATATCGTGACGTTGGATGTAAAAGTGAGAAGATGAGGGTAACGCAATAGAGACAGACTGAGACGAGGAGCTACGACGTCGCAGAAGTCGCTAATACACAAATGAAAAAATATTATCTATTTTGCGAAATTTAAAATCATGGGGGCTTTTGGTCACATTTTGGTCAATTTGCAAACACTCTCGAGCGTTCTCTGTTCAAAATTTGAAAGAGGAAGCACCTGGCTACTCAGATCTGGACACTAAACACGGCTAAAGCCATTTCCACGAACGTTTCAACAATTAAGACAAAAAGGCAAAATCTGTCGATGCGTCCGTCATGCGTTATCGGCTGTCAAGATTCTGTGATTTTCTATAGCTTTAAATGGCTTGTCTATGTTTGTTAAAAGGATCAATTGAAATCTTAAATATAAGCCCGGTAAGCGTTCATAAATTATTATCCGTTTGTTTATTTTGTTTGATTTTTTTTTTTTTTTACATTAGGTCCACACAGGAGGCCCTGAGGAAAATAATTTCCCTCAGGGCCTATGTCACCTTTGGGGATGCTGTGTGGAAGGTATTTTTAAGGAAAGGAAGGAGAGGAAGTTCTGGGAAGGAAAAAGGTATGGGGGTTGGGTAGGAATCTGGGGTTCAATGTGTCTAGATCATCCGCCGCCAAGACCTAGACAATGAACCCCATGAACCCGGGCACCCCTGCTAAGTCACCAAAAGTAGCGAACCACTTGGGGTGACCTATGTCAGAGGTGTTGGTTATCCAATAAATGGTTCCCGGAGTGGCGGTACTCATTCCCGCCTCCCAAATTAAAATTGATTTATAACATATGTCCCATGAACACTTTAAATTTGTAAGTTCTTAAAAAAAAAAAAAAAATTTTTAAAATAACATCTGTAATTTCTAGAGCCGAAACGTTAATTACATAAAACTCCCTCGATGGAAAAAAATCGCAAAGTATGCTTTAAAAATTATTATTTACAGGTTTGTTTCTGTTATTTTAAAAGTTAAATATATGTATGAAAAAATTCAGAGTGGTGTTGAAGAGAGATTTTGCTCTATTGTAAACGAGTCGTGTTTTTTATTAATTTTCCCAATTTTGGTTAGAATTTTTTGCTTTTTAATATAAGCGCGCTCTCTCTAACATTCGTATTGTCGTATCTCTCCTTTTTATTCTTTTTGGGCGAGTAATACCGGCCCTTAACGCGATGACACTAGATTCGCAAAATTTCCCGCTATTGACATCTCTTAACGAGGAATACACGGCAAAATTCGCAGTCATCTCTACTTTTCAGTATTTGTGTCTTGAGTCTTGACACAAGCGTAGTATTTAGGTAGTTGGCGCGATACGAAAAACCGCATTTAAGAAAACTGTCAAAATGTTTCGTATACGAACGGCTGATTTAACACGCGTTACGCTGTCGCAAAAGATACAGCAACTAATGGTACTGAGAGAAAGTATCTTCTACTAGTTCATTCTGACTCTAAAATATTCTAGAGCTCAAGTGATGGAATTTTCGATCTTACCATAATAGCATCCAATCTCTTCGACTATCCACAGTTTATTTAGATTTTGATCATTGTGTTTCTGTGAGAATTATTACTCCCGAAGATGGCAGAAAATGACGATGGCATTTATGTCAAGGAGCAATCGATTTGTATTAATTATTTACCATTTACAGAAATGCCTATGTTAAATCACGCAAACATAATCTTGCGTAAATTCACATCTTACCGTCTAAATTTACCTTGCTGACAACTGTTAAGTCATTACATAAGGTTTATAAATAATCCATACAAACGCTGGCTGTTCAATTTAATCAATGAAGACAATATTAGCGACATTCAATCGAAAATTTAAAACAGAAAAATCAGAAAAACATTTGATCGCATCTAAGAATTGAACCCACGACCTTAACCTTGCCGTTTACTTTTTATTTTAATGTGTCTTGTTCTTTTTATATTTTCGTTAGACTTACTTGTACTTCTTCAGTGATAATTTAAAAGATTCTATAATCCTTAGTTAAAAAAGGTAAAAGTGTGTGAGCGAGTGAGTTACGTGAGAGGGGCATCCAGAGGTCGCGTATTCAATACCCAGCAAAGTACATAAATGTTAAAATTGTATAAGATATTACAACTTCGATTCAGATTAGAAGATTTCCCTAACAAGACTTTAGTACCCAGGTATTGTTCAACCTTCATTTTTTCTTTCTCAAATCGTTTTAGAACATTCTTCAAATAGGGTCCATGACAGTTGGCCCCCGGCATACTAATGTACAGTATGCAGTAGAATAAGGGAAAATACGGCATACCTACTCACGCTAAATATAACCAAGTGTACCAAAAGGGAGGTGTAGAAACATATTTCCATTCAAATGCATCAACGATAAAATTATCTACTTGTCTATGGGCCTGTATATCAGTCTTTGCTAAGTAGCACATTCCTCGCTCAACTTAAGCCGCCGAAATCGGCCGCTTAAGCCGTGGTAAGCCGCAGAATAGTTCCTTTGCTAGACGCTGTAGCGCTACTGGCAAAAACACATCTGTCATCTGTCAGATTTCACATTGCTTCGGTTTCGATCTGCTACGTACGGATGCAATAAATTACATTTGAGGAATAAGTTTACCCATCAACATGGAATTCGAAATTTCTTTGAGTGATGACGATTTAGACATCGTTTGACGTTTGGTTGTTTGATAATAACCATGGAGTCCATAGATACTTACATAAATATATTGGCTCGGCATAGAAATGACTAAAAGTATCATAGACTAAACGTTAAAATTGGTCAACTCTAGGATTACGACTGATATACGGATTGTGTGCTAAGCCATGCTGAGCTCCACATTCCGTCAAAGCCCAGCTTTAGACCAACTGATATACCGGCCCTATATACTGTAGAAACCAGCATATAAGTAGGTACATAAAACGACATTGTAAATCAATTCGTTTGCGACCCATACAAACTTATAATTAAGTATTTAGTTTTGAAGTCGATTTTAGGTTTGAAATTGGTAAATATTGCAGAATTTTTATTTATTTTATAATAAATTGGGGGCCTAATGTCGGGAGATCAACAGTCAGATCATCCTCAAATGGCAATACCAAAATCCCACTGGCTCCAAGAATTATTCAGACAACTGTGGCACATAATAAAATAATAGCGCCAGCGACTAACGTGCTATTAAAAACCCAAAGAATCCGAGGTCTGGGAAATTCACAGAATCACTCTAGACTTCAGTTTAGGATAAGGAAAATTGAAGGTCACAAGAGTCCATATCTGGCTTTTGTAATTGAGTTTATATTCCAAGAATAATACGCTATAAAACCACACAAATGGTTTTAAAATTCTAATATTATCCTTGGGGTAAAGTGAGGAATTTATTTTTATGTTGTGTGGGTGATTTTAAGTAGAAATCTCGACCATAAATAATTATTTCGAGAATCGTATGGATGTCACGGACTGACATTTGCGTCAAATGATAAAGCTACTGGGTTATGTAATAAAAATATTTACATTAAATATTATTGTATTATCTGTATGTCTTTCGACACTCCAGCCATTTTACACCTAGAATGGAGCAAATTAAACCTCTAAGGTTAATAATTCATTTATGTCTCATAGAAATCTTTGTGTCTCTTATTATCATGGTTAGAAATATGATCGAAATCTAAATGGTGTTAGAAAGAAAAAACAACAACCTTTTTATTAAAATTTAAAAGATAACCGCAAAACATTTAAAAATGTACACCTTTATGAATCTAAAGTTTCCGACAGCAAATTGAAAAAAAAAAATGAAACTTTATAATTTTGGAATTTTTTAATTAATAATTTTTACATGAAATGACAAAAAAATGAGTTGAAGACAACGCTTATAAAACATTTTCCTTCCAAAATATTTGTTTTTTTTCGCTATCAGTTATCTGAGTTAGAAAAAACGTGAGGTGAGCCATTTTTTTATGTTTGCATTAAAAATTTTCGTATTTAAAAAATGATAAGTTTATTTCGAATTATAAATTTTGAAAGTGTATTTAAAAACAGATTTTAGTTGTCGGACACGTTCAAAAATCTGATTTTTCTGTTTTAGATTTTTGATTGAGTTTCGCTAATATTTTCTTCATTAATAAAAAAAAAAAATTAAATTCACACCAGCAGCATCCAAGAAAATGGTTTCATTTGTTGCATTATTACTCGGGATAATAATTTATGTTCTTCGTTTTATTCACTCTGTTATTGTTACTTTGTTAAAAGCCTTTCGCAATATACATTCATAAATAAGTGATGAATTCGCTCCATCGTATCATTCATCTCTCGTTCCACCATTGAATTCAAATCACTTTCATTCTGAGTTCACCTCGTACGAGATTCCCTCGAAAAAACGCCATAAACCAAGGAAGCCATTGTCCATTGTCGGGGCTTATCGATTAATCAACGGCCTCACTTGAATAGCATCTAATTAAAGAGATTTAAACTAAATTCACGTAGTTAGTAATCAAATCAAATGCCATTGTTGGAATGATAAACGCTGTTAAACTATGTAATTCAATCTGCTCTGTTGGCCAAATGTGGAACTAAGAACGCCATGTTTAATTTTTATATTTTTTATATTTCGCTTAAGAACTTTTTTCTATTATTGAGAAATGTTAGACAGAAGGATTTTAACTGATATTTCTGGTATTATTTGATGGTTTTTCTGAATAAATTATTATAGTATAGTAGCTGACCCACCCATGCGTTGCTGTGGCTAACGAATCACAACGCCGTCTATAGGATGGTTACTTAATCTAGATAATCAAGTGTTGTATCAATAAATTAACTCACACCGCCATCTGCCAGAAACTTATGGAACTTACAAATAATTGTCCCAAAAAAAACATTTAATTCGCAATAATATATATTGAGGTCATTAATCGAGATAAAAACTATCCTATCTTTTAAGTTGGACCAAATTACACACAGTAAGCCAGATTTCATCAACATCGGTTAGGTAGTTTCGGAGTTTACCTCGGACGAACATTGTGACACGAGATTTTTATATATAAAGAAGAAGAGGAAAAAGATAATATAATAAAATGTAATTAATAGTCCAGAATTGCTTAATTGAATAAGCAATTGAATATGCAGAATTTAATAAGTTTTCGGATTCAAAAAATGAATGCAAAAAAAAATGTTGTGTAAGAATTTTTTAGTACTAATCTCTGTTTTTCTTCTTTTCGTTATAATGTTTTTACATTATTATTTTTTTTCTTTCTTTCATTTTCTCTGTTTTTTGGTTTTTATAAATGTTATAAACAATATTCATTTTTAAAAAAAGTATGTAAAAATATGTGTATATATTTTTTTATTTATTTTATTTATAATTTTTTTTACATATGTCGACATTAAGTCCCATTAAACTGATTTATATCAGTTTGTCAACGGGTTCTTTTAACAATTACTTTTTAGAATGTATATATATAATGTAATAATTTGTATATTTTACGTACCCGTCTGAATTTAAAAGAGGTAAATGTTAAAAAGAACCCGTTGACAGACTGAAATGAATCAGTTTAACGGGACTTAATAAAAAAAAAAATAAAATATTAAAAGTCGGCATTTATTTCAGTGCAAAACCTCCGGGAAGGATTCATTTTGGATTTCATATGGACTCTTATTTGCCCAGAATACTAATGGAGGGAAATAATTATCACAGTCAACTTCTCATTAAAAGAAATACAAAATGTTGTTACTGGCTCAGTTCGGTTTCGTATAATAAATTCTGTTTTTATAAAAGAGCGTTAATAAATAAATAAATAACCACAAATTCTTTATCATAAAAAAACCTACAAATAAAATAACATCGCGGACAGAAGTAAAAATAATGAATTAATATTGTTAACACAGCAAGTTGTTGCGTATTCTATATTATTTGCTTGCGGACTTACAATTTTAAGTTGCTTCACTTCTTAGTAAAAGTGATACATATTCCAGGGCGGTATTGTGACCTTACTCTAGAGAAAGTTTATTATAGAAAATTATTTTATTTAAACAAGTACAGGCCATAAATTTAATATATTGTAAAGAACCCTTTCACTGGGCACAACTTTTTTAAAAATGGGATTGGTGTACTGGATACCTTCAAATGCCACAAAGCGACTATCTGCTGTGAGGCTTTTTGATTGGTGAAATTACTTATCAATGCATTTATGAAGGTTGTTAAAATGTACCACAGTTGAAATATCACCTCAACAGAGAGTTGTTGCAAATACCTTTAAAGTCTTAGTCATTCTAAAGAGAACATGTTTCTATAAAATTTCGTGGAAGTGCCAAGGATCAGACCTTTACGTCAAATTTGAAAACATGAAAAATATTATATACCTTTTGAATTTAGGTACTGGGCTAGCCCTGATATATTTTCACATCTATTATCCTTCAATGGATAATATGACTTTCTAGAGAGATGTGTATTGGGTGTAGCTCTAAAAATGGTTCAGTTTATGGTGGATTTTATTTAATTTGGGTGTTTACTCCTAACTTTAATTACTAAAATACAGAAAGCGCGATCTCCAAACCCAGCAGCTATTTGGAGTTGCTGATTTAAGAGTTAAATCTTATGAGTATTACGTAAGTTTAGGTTAATAGTAATTGTTATATTTGTTGCTGTAATTTTCGGAATTGTAAACAATTTATTGAATTTCATTCATAAAATGTTAAATAATGTTGGACCTAGAACTGATCCTTGAGGGATGCTAATTTTTGAATACGTGGATTCGCACAAGATGTTATTAATGTTAAGTATTTTATCCTTCAAATGTGGAGTACATGATCATCTCAGATCACACGTCGTACGTCGTGATTACTTCAAGATTGATACACTTAAAACTACAAGGCAATTCATTGATCTAATATGTTTGCAAAAAATTATTCACGGCCATCTTGATACTAAATTATGTATTAGCAATATTAAAATAAATTTCTCCAATTCTTATTGTTTAAGACGCCATAACATGTTTCACCTGAATACATTTAAAAATAATATCGCCTACTTTAGCCCTCTGACCCAGATGTGTCAACTATATAACAAGATAGAGTGTGCTGAAGTAGATATTTTTGTCGGATTCAGAAAAAAAGTTCTGGCGCTGTTAAAAAATATGTTTAACTAATTATATTCTGTCAATTGTCTCTCTACGCATGCCTCTCGTGTTTCTTATGTCTCTTGCCTCTCATTGAAAATGTGTCACTTGAGTGAGTTTGAATATAATTTTGTATTTTTATTTGTGGTGTTTTTGTTTTTCTAATTGTCCCTATTTGTACAAAACCTTGATTGTTCGCACGTAATTTCGAACATCTGTAAAAACCAGTGGCGGTTTTCTCTAAAGTGCGTTTGTGCGGCGAACCCCCATCAAAAAGATGAGAAAATAAAACAAACTTGTTTTGTAATAATATAAGCACATCATAGATTGCGCGCCACTAAAATTCCGTCTTAAAACCCGCGCCACCGTAAAATACAGTAGGTATCTATCCCATTTTGTGCGTCTTGAAATCCGCACAAAACTCCCCATACTAAAGAATCCTATTCGGTACAATCCCTCTGGCGGTGATTTGTACAAAACTAGGAATTTCTTACCAAAAAAAGGACAAAAGTGTGCGCCGCGTCGCCGCGTGTGATCGCGATTCATGATGTCACGTGACCTGCGAATGCCATACATACAGCGAACATAGACGAGTCTCACCGATGATGCCCGAGCCCGAGATGTCCGCAGACTGACCGGCTAACGGTTGACCTTTGCACCATAGGGATGCAAGTTAGATGTTATTTTTTTACGTTATATTACGGTATTTATCTTTTAGTCATATCAATCTTGTAGTCATTTTTGTAAATTTTTATTTTCTTGTTTCTGCATTTCTCCAACCGTTTGTCAATGGCATTTGTGAATCTACTATTGAAGTAAACCGATTTTGACTTCTGTTTTCGTTTTTTTTTTTTTAGATAAGTCGTTATATCCCTTGGTTATATTTACGAAAGCTTCGGCAAACGCCGCATGTCGTCGGTAGTTATGCAATTTTGTGTTCTTCATTCTCCAGTAGGTATTGTTTCGAATTTCCAATTGAAAGAATAATACAGATTTGTGTATATAAAAAATAATGCTAATACTTATGAAAAAAGGTTGGAAATTAAAAATAAAGGACCTCCGCGTCCTGAGTTCTCATTAAATCAAGTTTTTGCCTATATCTTCTCTTGAATTTCTTTTTTATAGGTATTAATTGAAAATAATTTCCCTGGGCCTATGTCATATTTAAAGATGCTGGGTGGAGGGTCTTTTTGAAGAGAGGAAGGAGTGAACATGGGTCTTAAAGTGACCCATGTTGTAGGAAGGAGGAAACACAGAGGCCGGCAAATCATTCCACAGCCGAGCTGTTGAACTAAAGAACTAGTCGTAGAACCGACCCGTTCTCATGTGACAAATGTCAACCATGTACATAATATGTTGAGCGCGCGTTTGGCGTGTTTCCCGACTATGCACCTAGTTACTCGGAGCATCTTCCATTGAAATACCGGTAGAACAAGGATAGCATTCCCACCCGACGCCTTTGCTCTAAAGATTGCAATCTGTTTGTTAAGACGGGAGAATCTATCAGACGGACCGCCCGTTTCTGCACAGAGTCGAGGGTGTTTTTCAGGTACTTTGGGGCTCCAGACCAGAGGTGGCTACCGAATTCAATCATGGGGCGCACTTGCGATTTGTAGAGGGTTAGCAGTTGTGTACTATTAAAAAAACACTCTCGAGGTAACTGTCCATTCTTTGGAACTTTGGAGTCGTTGGAATTTCTGAACCCCCTGTTGAAAAGACCACGAACCGCCACTGGTAAAAACCCATTATAAACAAATAAATAAATGTTCATGTTGGCGTCGTTCATATAGATAAGTTTTGAACCATTATTTTACTTTGTTCCTTGAATTCCAATATGTTGTAATTGTTTAAAAGCTTCCTGTGGTATATATTTTATAAAATGATTTAAAAAAAAGTTTATGAATAATTTTTGGGGATCCGACACTGGTCGTTGGCTGTGGGCGGCAGTTGATTTGTAGGTAGTGAAGCGCACAGGCTGCGGTTTAAGGTAGTTTTGCATGCAGCCTATATCGCCACCATTGCTTAATGCGACAGAAAGAAAATGGCCGACAGAACGTGATATCGACGCCGTGATTTCTGGTTCACTGCTGTAAGTGAAGCGTCGTGATTTGGTGCAAAATGCACGAGGATATTGCGTCAAATTTTAACAAAATTCATAACTACATAATAACATTGCAGTTTGATGTAATTTTTTTAAAGTAAATTTCATTAGGCGCGATATGACGAGTAATTCAGATGTTTTTTGGACGGAAATAACGTTTTCAAATGGAAATGACGTTCGAATATCTTTACAATTAGTGCCATCTTTGTTTGGTTTTATATTTAAAGGGTTCTCGCCTTTGCTGAAGTGTTTTTATTATTTTCCGAAACTTGGATGATACACAGCTACACCACCGGCTGATGAATTTGGTCGCTTGAATATATTCGCTCTTCATTTTTCATCCAAGTTTCGAAAAATAACAAAAATATTATCGCGAAGCGAGAACCCTTTAAAAATAAAAACAAACACAGATGGCAGTAATTGTTCCGTTTTAGTATTTATTACCTGTCACAACAGTCGTATAAGTTTTACTTCAACCGCGCGTAAAGGTTAGACGCACTAATTTTTATTTATTTATTTGGGCACTTTGACAAGATATGATAGAGATGTGTTACAAATCGATGATTTCTCCGGGTAAAGAACGTGAGAAGAGTTACATATTGTGAGAATAGAGAGTGAACGTGATTTGTGTACGTTTGTTGGGCTCGCGTTTGCCTGTATTCCGACTGTGTACTAGTGCTTACGCACGGAAAAAAATGTTCTTCGAAAAAGCGATCATTTTAATAGTAAAAATGGGACTGAAGTTCTTACGGACAAAATAACAGTGTTTCAATGTTTTTTAGCGGGAAAATGTATAAATAATTGGTTGGTATACGTACGAAATTCCGTAAACCAACAAATTATTCAAATTACTGAAGTTCTTACGAACAAATTAACAGGGTTTCAATGTTTATTGGCGGAACATGTAAGAATAATTTGTTGGTACGTAATTTCGTACGTATACCAACAAATTATTCTTACATTTTCCCGCCAACAAACATTGAAATACTGTTAATTTGTTCGTAAGAACTTCATTCCCGTTTTTAACCGTTTTTACTATTAAAATGATCGTTTTTTCGAACAACATTTTTCTCCAAAGATCCTACTTTCTCAAACCACCTTTTACTGTTTATTAAAAATTTTGCCCCATTGAAAAGAAAAGTTTAAAAATATCAGACCTTGCGCAATGCCCAAATTAGAAATTGTTTAATTTAGTATATCACACAATATTACAATACTTTTTTTCTAGTTTTTGGCTTTCTCCAACAATTTTCTTAAATAGCAAGATAAGCGTAGGTATTGAAAGTTAAGTCGATGCATTGTATAAGTCTCGTAGATTATCATGTTAAAGTATTAAAATAAATTGTTAGGTTATATACTCGCCATATAAACATATTAATAATGTGAATAATAGACGTAAAAAACTGTTTAGAAATATTTGTAAAGAGATTCCCTCTCAGTAATTTCGACAAATGCAACAAATAAGTTACTTAATTTGGGAGGCAAGTATTGGTTAACAAACACTCCTGCCATAGGTCACATCAAGTGGTTCGCTACGTTTGATGATTCAGCAAGTTAGCCCAGTTACATGGAGAGTGGTTAGTCTAGGTCGTGGCGGCGAATACACCTGCCCACCTACTGCCGGTCCGACTCAGGAGAGACTGGTTGTGGAGGACCTTTTGACTTCTCCAGCAGGACTCTCTCGACCCATCAAATTGCACCGCAGTGGGAGGGATGATGAATCATACGTTCTTCATTCGTGGACACACCCTCAGGTTCCCACTCATTCCGCATACATTTTTCCTTCCCAGATCTGCCACTACTTCCTTTCTCCACAAAAAAAAACAAACCCTCCACACAACATACCCAAAGACGACACAGGCCCTGAAGGAAATTATTGTGTGTTAGCTAATGTAAAAAAAACGAGTAATTTCATCATGGAACGTTTTTCTTTTATAAAATGTGTCCTCAAAATGTTAAAAATACCAATAAAATTTCACAACATTACCAGCTACATAATTGTATGGACTGTTCATTAATGATAATGATAATATATTATTTGCAATACGGAAATTTGTTCAACACTATTACTAAACTTGTCTATAGAATTTCTTTGTTTGACAGATTATGCGAACAAGACAATATTAGATAACTATAGGTCAGGTTGACTTATATAATAATTTATGCCGATAACTTGGTAATATTTCGTGACGTAATGACACATAGCAGAGGATTTAACTATCTGTAAGATAGTAAAGTTAGCGATTAGTCGGTAAAATACTATCTTAACGATAAACCAGAGAATCTGTTTGATCTACACAGGTTTAAAGTAGCAAATCTCTCAATCGGAATGCTCTAACTATCTCTCTTCTGTCGCAAAATTCTAGATCAACCCAACTGTTTTTATGAGCTGCCAAGTTTTTAAATTATCTACAATCTAACTGAAAAATAAGACAAAAAAAATAATAACACAAGTAGTGCCTTGGGGGGGTGTTTCTTTATCCAATTATATGCCCAATTGCATCTACAGCTGGGAACCTTTAGTAACCATTTCTCCTGCCACACATTAACAGAGCGCATCAGTTAGAACGGTCGTTAAGTCAAGTTAGATATTCATTGTAAATAAAACGTAAAAAAAAAATCATTATTGCAACTCACGATCATCAGAGATGTATTGTACAACAGAGTAAACAACAGTACGCTAAAGTATCTAATAAAAAATCTAAAAAATCATTAAAACATGTCTTCCAATTTCTTTTCCAAATTCGTTATTAGTATAATAATATGAAAATGAACTCGACTAAGACTTGTGACAATAATAGTATTCTGTACGTGCTGAAAAGGCCTTACCTGACATTGGCACGACCAAGTCTTACTTCGTTTTCTGTTCTAGTGGAATATTAATAGTCACGTAGCGCTTCGGTCACATCATTATTTCCACTCTCACTAAAAGTAGTGTAATAAATGTCTAGAATTGTAATACGATGTTTGTGTAATGTTTTTGATAGGATTTGAATGCGTAATTTAGAAGGTGTTTGATGGAATAAAGCTATTAGAAGCTTTTTGTTTTGAAGAGTTTTAATTTTCAATGTACTATCGTTACTTAAATTTTAATTTTTATGCTACCGGTTTCGACACATCCGTGTCATTCACTAGCAAACTTAAAACTAAACTTAAAATTTAAAACAAGTACAGAAATAAATTAGATGTTATTAGGTGGGGGTGGTGGGAGGGGTGATTTTTTTTTTATTTTATTTTAGAACTAGAATCAGGGAACATGAACTCTGTTTACGAAAAAATAACTATTCTGAATTCGCCAATCATTTAATAGATATAGGCCATAGCTTCAACAAAGAAAAAACCAAATTTAAACATATAAATATAAATTCATACTTTAACTTGTGCGCTTTAGAAACTTTAGAAATAAACAAAAAAATTAAATCAAAAATTAATTTAGTTAACAAAATAATAGCACCCTGCAAATCTCCCCTTCTGACTTTATTCCCGTGTGATATTGACCCCGCCCACTGTTCTCCCCTTCCCCCAAAATCACCCCTCCCACCACCCCCACCTAATAACATCTAATTTATTTCTGTACTTGTTTTAAATTTTAAGTTTAGTTTTAAGTTTGCTAGTGAATGACACGGATGTGTCGAAACCGGTAGCATAAAAATTAAAATTTAAGTAACGATAGTACATTGAAAATTAAAACTCTTCAAAACAAAATGTCTAGAAATTGTTACATAGTTAATGCCCAAGAAATACAAAAAACTATTAGAAGCTTGCCTAGTTTTAATTTATTTTTTTAAGTTTATTGATCGACGATTTTATGTGAACTGTTTTCAACAAAAGTGAACATCCCTCAATACAAATAGCCTATTTTTTATGTGAAACCTTACGAGAGTTCAAATTGCTCTCATTTGGAACCAGATTTGATCACAAAACACTTTCAATTTCCTTTCAATTCTGAATGGTGGTGTCTTACGTCTTACACCAGGGCGATACTTTATTATTATTTTTTTTATTAGGTATTTAATCTGTATATTATCATTACATGTGATTTTTTCAATGCCTGTCTCACTAGGGTATACCTGTGTCGAGACAGACGTAGAGGTACATAAATTGTATACAAACATGGTTACTTGAATATAAAGGTAACTTACATTTTAAGTTCAATACAATAAAAGGAAGGTCTAATTGAAAGTGTGAATTATTTCTCTAAAGAGTGGTATCTTCCAAATAACAGGAAAAGTACTATATATTAAAATGATATTATGATACTGAGAGTATCCTTTACTCCAGAACCTGCCGCAAATATGATATATTATTTTATATCAATAAAATTGTCGCGATTTAAATCCGCGACCTCCGGATTGCTCGAGAGCCATCAATGACTGATATCTAAAATATAGTGTTACAAAACTATAATATTACATTAAAATATATATTTTCCAAAAATTAAAACAATGTTTTTTACTATAATTATTCATCTAATGTGTAATGTTATTTAAAACTTTTTTTTTTGGTTATAACAACGAGATTTGAACCATCCTACCCAGTGATCGGAATCAACCGCTCTATCAACCGGGCGAGTTGGTGAGGCCGACTTTTATTGCCTACAAGTGTTTTAATTTTCTTGAAGTTTAGAAAACTGCGGAGATGTCCGCATGTGTAAACGGGATTGCCACCAATTTTGAATATACAGATCAATCATACAATATTAGTCGACAATTGAGTGACATTTTGGCGTCAGCCCCCAAGCATAACTTCATTATATGAACAATTGCCGATTTGGATAGATGAAGGTCACACTACCCAATCAAATTCACCAACACTTATCATTTACCACGGTTAAGTTTCGGCTAATTAAATACATTCTATAGCTATTAAAATCCAATAGTGTAAGTGTCTTGTACCCATCTTGTACCATGGGCCCGTAGGCAATAGACTTTGTGGAGTTATTGGGCAATGTATCCATTATTGGCTAATAACTAGTTGCTCTCAAACGTAATCATTTATGTATAGTTTGTAGGTATACGTGTAAGTGTGTTACGCTTGGGATATTGGGAAACCTTTGTCTTTATTAAATATGTGTCGTAAGTTGTAAGGAAAAAAATCTTTATTTTTATTTTTTTTTCTGATAAGAATGTTTTAAAGTGATGTATGATTTGTCGCTAGGCAGATTTTGTGGTCTGTTTTAACCAAATAAATAAATTTGCCTTGAGCGCTCGCCACGTTTGAAAATTAATTTTCAATAAATAGTTCATAAGAAGATATTTTGTTTTTAATTGGTTAAACTGATTTCAACTGAACTCTGCGACGGATTTAAAGCGACGAACAGTGCCATATTTTGATAATTAATATAAATAGAGTTTCAGTTCTCAAATAACTTGTCTGCAGGACGCGGGAACATATGGGGGGGGGGGCGTAATAGGGTGTAGTTAACAAATGGAACCAATTTTACAACGGGTTATTAAAAAGATTTTTTGTTTACTAATTTCCAAGATTCAAACTTGTCTAAATGCATACCATAACATTACTTGAAATTGAAATCTTGGAAATTTGAAAGAGTGTAAAGATAAGTTAAAATATTATCAATAACTAAAAAATCTTTTTATATAACTAAAATTTACTTTAATAACTCAGGTACGGGACATACGTCATTCCTATGTCTGTCTACCTACGTTAAATTATCGTGAAAACAAGCTTATGTGTCCAAGCGGTTAAACAAATAACTTGGTTTCCTTTGTAAATTACGGCTTATTAATCTCCCCCCCCCTTGCCCCCTTTCCCACTCCAGCTCATTCATTGACATCTTTAAGTCTTTTGTTTTAATTAGTTTTATGTAAACTCGAGTGAAATAGGCATTATTTACGAAACATTTGGTTTTTTAAACGATCAAAGTGGTTTAAACGTTTAAACTTTCATTTACATATTTTGAAATGAAAGAAGTATTGAGCTTGATCACCATTCATATCAAATCTTTTATCATCTTAACCTTTGGAGGGCCAGGTTTTAAAAAAAAAAATCAACGTCACTTCAGAATTTTTTGGTGTCGCATTTTATAAGTTTACAATAACAATTATTTCAGATTTTGGTAGTTTATACAACTGTTCTTACTAGTAATATTATTTCGTAATAGAGACCCGTAAACAAATAATGCTAAAAATATATATAATATAATATAATTATTCATTACGATGTAAAAAAATTTGACATTTCTTACGAACTCAATTTTTATAACATTTTTTTTGTGATGTATTACAAAAATTACATCAAAATAATGCAGATAAAACGAACTTTCCAATAATCACTCAAATCTATGCTTTCCACAATGGATTTATATAAAAAACAATGAAAAAATATAGACTTCGAATACGACCAAAACAAACTGCAGCCATCTTTTAATGCTCGGCGTGTCATTGTGAATTAATTTGAATTATTCGGAGTGGCTAAAAGCTATCCAGTATTTCGTTATGTCAAGAACGAGAAAGGCCCAAGCGATTCTGACCTTGTTCTTCATACAATTTCTTTATACATAAGGGACAAAATCGCTTTAAAAAAATGGATTTTTTTTAAATTTTCACCGGTTTCCACCGGAGGGCAAACGGCCAATTAGAGGATCTCGAAGCTTCATTCACACTCAGATTTTAAACGCGAACTTTAATCGATAGACCGGTCAGTGGTTGTGTGGGCATCGCGTTTGGCTCCCACCCAGGCGTTCCGTGTTCGATCCCTCGGCTGGCTAAGTCCTCCATCACAACACAAGCAATATCTTCCGCTTAGTGTGGTGGTAGTAGGAGATTCTCAAATGTTGTTGGGTTATTCGTAACCCGGGAATGTTTGTCTTTCTTTTTAAGTTTTATAAGTTTATAAATGAGGTTCTATATACTACTAGATTTTCAAACAACAAAGAACTTAAAATAATTCTTACAACGAAACTTTTTCCAATCGATGATGCATAAAATTAGATTGTTGATTTTCTGCTGTACAAATATTTTGTTTTATTTATCAATCCATATCATTATCGTAAAGAGAAATGTGCTAGCGTATTATTTGTAATGCATTTATACGGTGACCTCTCTAACCCTCAACCAGGAAATATTTCATATATTTTAATTGATTTATGTGGAAAATGTCCCGAAGGCCATTGTTGTATACAAAACCTTTTAGATTGTAATACAATAACGATAAAGAAAAGTTAACTTTTATTTCAGTGTTGCCAAGCCATGATAACAGGTTTCACATGTTCTTTGATATATCATAAATATATCATGTAACTTCCTACCTATAAACGACTTATGTTATGATATAGAAAAGGTTTCAAGCTTTGTAAAGAACTTTCGAAATACGTACGAAATTACGTATACCAACAAATTATTCTTACATGTTCCCACCAATAAACATTAAAACCCTGTTAATTTGTTCGTAAGAACTTCAGTCACGTTTTTAACCGTTTTTACTATTAAAATTATCGTTTTTTTTCGAATAACATTTTTGTCCGTTTAGCTATTCCAAATTCCTCTAATATTGAAATATCTATTTCTGAAAAAATAAAAAAAATATACAGATTTAGGAAATGAGATTAAAATAATTTGGCATTCTCAGACTATAAAAATATTACCATTTATTATTTCGGCTATTGGCATTATACCTAGCTCTCTCATTAAAAATTTAGTATTATTAGATATGTCAAAGAATTTATATATAAAAATGCAAAAATCGATTCAAAAGTCATTTTAAATACATACAGGATTACGAAAGATTTTTTTAAATATTTATTTTGATGGATCACTAGGATTTATCGGTCCAGTTAGGAGTTCTACCGAGCCGAACCCTCCGATATGAAAATATCTGGTGTCGGTAAATTATTTTCCCATTTGGTCTCTGGTGGGTTGACGTGTTGTTCGTGTATTGTTTTGTATTTATTATACTTAAATAGTATCTACAATTGCATAGCATGGATTGACTAGATGATCAATTGTGGAAAAGTGTGTGGAAGGGTTAAGTTTTTACTGTGGGGAAACGCGGACATAAAAGTCAGAAGAAAATCAGACATTATGAAATATATGCATTATCCATAGAAAATATAACTAGTAGATTGCATATAAAACGTGCGTATAAATAATAATTTTATTACTTTTAACACGGATCTCAGACGAAACTTATTGGAAACGAATCGGATGAAAAACACAATAAATATCTTTACCAAAAATGAATTTAAACTTTTTTTTTTTAAATTAGTATTGCAATTTAAAGCTATTGATATAATTACCACACTCAAATGTCTAGCATTTTGAAATAAATCGATTAACAATGTACGTGTTTTCGATAGTCAAACTGATAACAAAACCGCTTTGAAATTGGCAATGTATTTTTACTGCAGACTAGGCCGGGTTTCTTGCTTGACCACCCGCCCAGCGCTGAAATACCAGGACTGTCGCTTCTAGTGTTGGTGTTGGTGCAGATTATAATAGCTATAATATTATAAGTATATCAAAACCTGTATTACTTTTCCGGTTTCAACAGAAAACCAGGTCTACATTACCTCCTATACCACTCTGGCGCTATGATTCCACGTTTTATATCTAAGTAATTTATATTTACTTAGATACTTATAGTTAGTTACTTTACTACCCGATTTTGCCAGAATTTCAGTTTTTTTTTAAGGAATGAATCACCAATAACTTAGGGTATTTTTTGTGAAAAATTTAAAATACGTTTATTACTAATAGGAGTGACGTTTTGCCTTATGCAACAAACGAAAAAAAACTTTTTGACTCTCGTTGTCATCGACAAGCTCATGTTGGAAGTTATATCTCGTGTCGAAAATAGTTGATTTGACCTTTGAAATCTAAGAGTATGGATATTAGAGAGACGGCATATGAAGTGTGCCCGCGCGCTCTAAGTGTGCCTTTTCGAGAATTTTACCCAAACGTTACCAAATTTTACCATTTAATACGTTCCGACAGCAGCCATTTTACATGGTGACAGCCAATGTCAGCCGTGTGGGTAGAATTCTCGAAAAGGCACACTTGTAGCGTGCGGGCACACTTCACATGCCGTCTCTCTAATATCCATACTCTTAGTTTGAAATCTAAACCAAGCAAATTTCATAAAGCCAGAGCTCACCATAAGATTTTTTTCTAGGTGATACAAAGGAATATACAATTCCATGCTTGATATCTACTTAATATATACCTATTTAATTACTTACATTCAGTTATTTTACTATCCGGTTTCGCCAGAATTTCTGTATTTTTTCTAATTGATAAAACACCATTCATTTAGGGTTAATAGTTGATTACTAATCGTGTACCTACAATTAAAAACGTGTTTGTTAGTAAGAGAAGAAAAGAACTTTTGCCTTATTGAACGAACAAAAAAATGAGTCTTGTCTCAATTTTTTAAACTTTTTTACATCAGCACCATACAGGAGGCCCGGAGGGAAAAAAAATCTCAAGACTTGTGTCATCTTTGGGGATGCTGTGTGCAGGGTATTTTAAGGGAAAGGAAGGAGTGGAAGTTCTGAGGAGGCAAAGGGTATGAGGGGTGGGTAGGAATTTGGGGGTAAATGTGTCCAGAAGTGACGGACCTATGAATCCATCTCTCCCACTGTGGTGCAAGGCGATGGATCGAAAGAGTCCGGCTAGAGAGGTCTAGGCTAGGTCTCCCTCAACCGGTCTCTTCCAATCCGACCCGCCACGCATTAGGTTGGAAAACACAATCGCCAAACCTGGACAAACCTTACCCAATGTAACGGGCACCCCTTCTAAGTCACCAAATGTAGCGTACCACTTAATGTTAACTTAAATTAAGATTTGAAAGCTCCATAGCTCATTTTGGAAGTTATATCTTTTTTTGAAAATAGTTGATTTGACCTAAGAAATCTAGACACAGCCAATTTCATGAAACTAGAGCTCACCATTAGATAACACATATTTCTCTAGCTAGATAGCGCATAAAAATTATATTTAGCTTGAAAAATCTTACAATTACCATAAATTGAATTTAATCTATAAAATATGCTAATGTTTAGATGTCTATCTAAAAATATAAAGTTTAGTTAGTACTTTTTTCATGATTAAACTAAAAATAATAAAAATATTTATAAGTAAGTATTTAAAGCACCTATTTTATTTATAACTATGATAGTTCCTATTACTAAAATAATGTTCCTAACTACTTTTTCCGAAGGCCTAATAACAGGTGGTTTGGAACTAGCTGGCAAAGGTCACCACGAGGTCATTCGCGTGCAAAAAGAGTCATTTTGTTACCTTAGGTCAGAATATAACAGGTTACATTAAATACAGTACAAAGACCATTGTAACAATGTTATTTTTATATAGATAACGAATTATTTATAAACCTACAAATTTATTGCAAATTCTGCATTTTTATTTTAAGCAAATAATAGTCAGACTTTTGGATCACACAAAACACGACCACAGAGCATTTCTTGTGATTTTATTTATTCTATAAATGAAATATATATTGTCCATGGATATTTTTATTTGCTGCTATCTTTGTACATGATTGCAAGATTCTTCCCGAACTATATTCATATGGTCAGATTTAAAAAAAAAATCACATACTTGTACAAAAGTCAATAGATGATGTCGCACATTACAAGAAAAAGGGATATGTTTTTCCAAGACACTATCCGATTGAATTCAGTTCCGAGGAGAATTTTGCAATCATACAGCAGCCAATAAAAATATGCGTTAAAAAATGAAGATAGTGTTGGTAATTCACAGTTAAATATGACCGAAGGGTCTGATAGGATCGAATTAGCTTAGTGGTTAAAGCAGAGCCCGGCAAGGTTATAGTCCTGAGATTCCTACATGCGACTGAATTATTTTCAGATTTTTCTGTTTCAAATTTTCTTCGATGATTAAATATTACAATTTGAGGTTTCACTCATTAATTTCTCAACGCATTTTATTGCAATAAAAAGTTATTTTAGATGTTTAAAAATGATTATAGCTAATACCTATTTTTTTTTAAATTTTATTAAAATTAGAGTGCAACTTCTTAATTGTACAATTAATTAATGACTTCCTTGAGAACTGAAGCAAATGCACTAAAATTACATTTTTATTCAAAGTTCAAAATTTCAGTAAAAACTATCCCTTTGCCGCTATTTTGGATGTTTTTGATTTTATTTTGTCGTCACAATCTAAATACACATTAATTACTTAATTAACCGAAACTAGGTACTTAATAATTAATTTTGTACGTATAAATAGTTTTGTCTTGTAGTGGCTAGCTTTACACTTGTAAGTTTTGTCGTAAGTTTATGACTTCTGGCCAATGGGCATATTGCATTTTGAAAATCCAATGTGCCCATTGGCCAGAAGTCGTAAACTTACGAAAAACTTACAAGTGTAAAGCTAGCCTAATTGTAAGAACGAAGTGTACCTAATTTCTTTAAATATGCCTAAAAGTGAAGCGTAGGAGAATAATTAACAAAGATTTTATTAATAATGCCGGGTGCTTATGCAAGTTATACTTGCATGACTGGATATAGAAAATTTATAAAAAAATCCTATTAATTATGTAAAACTAGTACACCGTTTCCAAGAATACATTTTTTAAACCGTTTTTCTGCAAAAAAAAACTTTCCAAATATGTGTGATCGCTTTTGTAAAAATGTCTTTGTTTTACATAAAATATACCTGACGTAGATTTTCTCCAGAAGAAAAACACTAAACAGCTGTTAGTATGAGTTACACGTAGAAATCCACCGATTACAGAAATAACTTATTTTTTTCTCGACAGATACACTTATTTCAACTTAATAATAAACGCTTCCGTCGAATTGATATAATAGAAACTGTCCAATTGTCGTATTATTGTGTGAAAAAGGCGAAAAAGAAACTCCGAAATTCGATTGCCGTCAAAAAGAAGTACAGAAAACAATGTAAAAAGCTTAAAACACAACGAAATCGAAAGGTATTTAAATGCTGGTTATAAAAACAGACGAATCGCTTACAAACTCACTCTCTATGGCCGTTTTATTGTTAATTTTTTTCAAATTTGTTGAACTTTTTTTCACTCGAATTGGACACGGCACGAAGACTCACGAAGACCACCGATCTCTTCCGAACTGCGGGACAGACTGACGCTCGAGCGCTCCTATACTCTCGGAAAGAGTAATTCTAGAACGTTCGGTCTCAAATCGCGATGTTTGTTTTTTAATTAAATTAAACAGGTATTTTTTTTATTGTCAATGACTTTTGGTGCAAAGCGGTTTTGTCGATGATGCGTTTAAAAGCCAAACATTCTCTAGACATGATATGTAAAGCAGTTACGAGAATAATTATTATTTGTCTGGTGTGTTCAACGTATAATTTGGCGATATTGCGAGGTCAATTTTAAATCGATCAACATATGAATTAGATTCCTAGCTTCCGGGAAATAAAGCAATTCTTTAATCCTGTTATATTACGAAGTCCTTGAAGGAGCTTGTCAACGAATTTTCGCATAATTCCACAATCGTGGCTATTTCAAATCATTGACACATTCGCAAAAAATATACTTCCGGAATATGTTTAGCTAAAATTATAAAGAAAAAGTTGAATAATTTGTAAAACTGAGGGCTGGTTGTTCAGAATACTCACAGGAATATCATCAGTCGGATTGGGTTGTCAGGGTTCCCACCAAAGAGAAACTTGACGAACGTAAATATCTCTCAAGCCGAACTTAAAAAGCAACCAAAATATAATGTATACCTAATGAATAATAATTTTTGGATGAAACAAATTACTTTGTGTAAACCACTATAAGCACATGTTATAATATTGTTCTTTTTTTCTATACTTGTTTGTTTCTTTTGTTATTTTTATTCATCCTGACGAAGAAACCATCGGTTTTGAAATATGTAGACATTATAACATGTGATTTTAGTGGTTTACAAAAAATAATTTGATTCTAATTAAAATGATGCCACAAATTAATTTTACAAAGGTTGAAGAAATAATAATAATTGTTGGAATTGTAACCAAGTTTATTCCTATGAAAAAGAGTTGTGACGATCATTGCCTTTTGTTATACAAATAATATTTCTAATTATATAAAATAATTTTAATTAATGAAGGCAATATTAGCGAAACTCAATCGAATATCTAAAACAGAAAAATCAGAAAAAGTTACAGTCACATTTGGGACTCGAACCAAGAACCTTCGGCTTTCCGGGCCGCAGCTCTACCGGTTGAGCTAATGTTTCCCTATCCGATTCGGTCATATTTAACTTTATCATAAGTTCGACTGAGAACTACCAACTTTAACTTCATTTTCATAACGCTTATTTTTATTGTCTTCTTGAAGGTTCAAGATTCGAGTTCCAGATGTGACCGTATCTTTTTCTGATTTTTCTGTTTCAGATTTTCGATATATTAGTATATGTTTTCATTAATTAAAATATTACGATTTGAGGTTTTACTCATTAAGTTGAAAATAAAAATAAATATGTTTCCTAGACTTGCAGAAAAGTCAAAAGATATATTAAATTAAAAATAATTATATTTATAGAAGAAAGCTATGTAGCTGATTAAGAACACGAATCTAAAAAGTTATAAGTTTTCACATGTAGCAAATACTTTGTGGGTATACATAATTATAATAATGACAATAAAATTACAAGTACTTTATTTTAATTCCACTCTATTACATATCTTATCTAACTAATATTATAAATGCGAAAGTTTGTATGGATGTATGTATGTTTGTTACTCTTTAAATCAAAATTTAATGAATGGATTTTAATGAAACTTTACAATAATATAGCTCATACATTAGAATAACATATAGGCTATAATTTATAAAGCTAGCTATTTATTTTCAATATATTGAAAATAATCATTATTGTTTAATAGAAAACGTCAAAATTTGAGAATGACATTTTGCAAAACAATGATTGTTAAACCAAAATTCTATTTAGGAAAATATTTAAATTAGTGAATTTATTTGAAGTACTCGCCTAATACTTTAAATCGAATCAAGAATTATACATATTTTAAATAAATAGGTTAAGAATTTTGGTATAAACGTAGATGGGACCTAGGAAAAGAAAATAGATTACTCGAAGTACTAATCCTACGTAGACGAAGTCGCGGGCAGAAGCTTGTATCCTAATATACTTAAACCGGTTGGTTAAAAATATATGTAATAAATGAGACATCATCAAAGTTATAAGTACCTACGTAGGTTCCCAAGTCTAAAAATGTATTTTTTTAATACCGTGCAATAGCTAAACTGATAATGTTGAGAAATGAGATAAAGAAAAGAAAAGCTCGATGAAGATATTCTGGCTTCAAAACATTACTAAAGCAATTTCAATGTAAACGTAGTTCTCAAAATATTTTCTACTAGTGGCTCAGAAAGACCAACATTGTTTTAAAAAAAAAACAGTATTTGGGAGGCGAGTATAGGCCGACCCAGGAACCATTTATTGGATAACCAACACTTCTGTCATAGGTCACTCTAAGTGGTTTGCTAAGATTAGTGACTTAGCAAGCGTGTTTGTTAATGGGGTGAGGCTTTTCTAGGTAGGCGGTGGATTGACTGGTTGAGGGAGACCTTTTGAATTCTTCAGCCAGACTCTCTCGACCCATCGTCTTGCACCACAGTGGGAGGGATGGCTTTATCCGACCACCACTCATCTGAACGTGGAGACACTCAGAACTTCCTCTCATTTTTTTCCTAAAAATACCCTCAATACAGCATCCCCAAAGATGATAAAGGCCCTGAGGGATTTTTCCAGGGCCCCCTGTTTGGAACTAATGTAAAAAAACTGCAGACAAAGAAGTTTTAAAACTTGTTGCTACAATTTGGATTTCGTCCTATGGTTTAAAAATATTAGTGTAAATGACTTATTATTTAATAAAAATGTATTTACCAATAATCACAATTTTTTTTTTTGCGTAATCTTTATATATAAAAATCTCGCGTCACAATTTTCGTCCAAAGTAAACTACGAAACTACTTAACCGATTTTGATGAAATTTGGCTTACTGTGTGTAATTTCGTCCAACTTAAAAGATAGGACAGTTTTTATCTTGATTATTGACCTCAATATGTATTATTGCGAATTAAATGTTCATTAAATATTTGTTATGGGACAATGATTTGAAATTATTTGTTTGTTCCACAAGTTTATGACAAATGGCGGTGTGAGTTAATTTATTGACACAACACTTGGTTATCTAGGTTAGGTAACCATCCAGTACATGGCATGCCACAACAACGCGTGGGCGGGCCAGCTAGTAAAATAATATATTCTTAAAAATTAATATTATTTTCATGAGTACGTTTTATAAGCGGACGGACTATATAAATCAGCCGCGAATTGACTCGGCCGTTACCTAATACTTTCACATATGACCGATTTCAAATCTATCAGAAACTATACTGTTAATCCAGCGAATGTGCACGCGATTATACATCTTGAAGAATATACGAATAAAGCTCAAAATGGTATATTGGAAAAATGCACTTTGCGTTTTTGTCGGGCTAGTTTGGACTTTATTGAAAGGCGGTGTAGAGGCTGTTTTCCAATTGTGTGGAAATGATGGAAAATTAATACTTGTGCACGGTGTCCCGAAAATCATGGAAAACTGCAGTTTATTTCAAGGTTAGTATTTAAACTATATAATTCCAAGTCTTAGACGGGTCGGGAAGCGTAGAGGTATAAGCTGTTTAATTTTAAGGGTTCGATTCTTGCGTAGTGAAAAAAAATTTCGTTTACAGGAAAAATTTTGTGGAATATTTAATATTTATTTTTCTTATTCTTATTATCGCATTGTACTAAAAATGTAAATTTTTTGTGTTTTTTATTTATATATTTTTAACAAAACACTTAACAAAACACATAATTTAGATAATAAATAGATAGACCCGCGAAGCTGCCACATGGCTGCTTGTCTGCAGATTGAGAAGAATACAATATATGTCTCCTTACATACAAAATAAATTATTAACTCACATACAAACACAGCGTTCATTAAAACGTCCCAAGTACACAAATATGCTACACACTATTACATTTAAACACCATCCATCCCAACTACGGTAAGTAATCCATTACCGAAAAAATGTCCATTAAATTAATCCATTATATTTTAAATCAATCTAAAACCGCACATACCTACACGGCTCGAACTGGCCTCGACGTCATTATGACGTAGGCAACGCTACCGGATGGTAAGACAGCTGATAAAACGAACATATTGAAATGGATTAGCAGTGTTTGGTGACTAGATCTGAATATTTAGTTACCTATCTACTTCCCAAACTGCTTCACCTTCTTCATATCTTCCCAATACTCGAATATACCCACCTACCCCAATTTTCGACATTCCTTCCTAAAGCAATTCATAATGTACACCAATATACACAAATTCAACTTATACTTACTTACCTCAATTCGCAAAACACTTAAGATGATAGACTTCGCTTTTCGGCCCATACAAAAAGGACGCCCGGGAAAAAACACTTTCTACATCGAAAATTGCACAAAATGAATATATTTTTTTATACTGCCTTCTAGAGGGTGAGAACTATGTCGGTATGTTTTCGAATTTTTGATGCGTTTCGTATTAACGTAAACATTCACTGTCAAACATGTACGATTTATCAAAAAATATTATTTAAGGAAAAAGTGCTGCTAACTCAACTTTAATAAAGAATTATAAAATTATAAAAAGCTACCGACGTAGCTTCTTCTTTCTAAAAAATATTTTTTTTTTTAAATTTCAATTTCGTGAATGTTTCGTTGTAGAAAAGTGTATTCTCCATAAACCCCTTTTCGAGCGATTTCTGTAGGTAAATTTGAGCGTTGTCTCATTCGCACATTTCGCATTCGCATGTATTGTAAGTGTGCGTGAGCTTATTGTGAGCGGGACAGAATGATAGTCGCGGATGTTCCGAGTGTGGTTCAAAGTCTAGCCTCTTAATTACCCCAATTCACAATTAATTTTACTGTTCCAATTCACTATATACCTTCTTACCCAATTTACAATATACTTACGTACCCTAATTCACAAAATACTTACCTTCCCAATTCGTAATACAACCTACCTACCCCGATTCCCAATATGCCTACCCCAATTCACAATATACTTACTTACCCCTAATTCACAATATACCTTCTAACCCAATTAACAATATACTTACGTACCCCAATCCACAAAATACTTACCTTCCCAATTCGTAATACAACCTACCTACCCGATTCCCAATATGCCTACCCCAATTCACAATATACTTACTTACCCTAACTTACAACACACTTTTTTTTTTAAAGAAAGACAAACATTCCCGGATTACGAATAACCCAACACCATTTGAAAATCTCCTGCTACCACCACATTAAGCGGAAGGTGTTGCTTGTATTGTGATGGAGGACTTAGCCAGCCAAAGAATCGAACACGGAACACCTGGGTGGGACCCAAACGCGATGCCCACTCAACCACTGACCGGTTTGAACTTTACTATCATAATTCATAATACCTTTACCTTCTTACCCAATTCACAATATACTTAGGTACTTACCCCAATTCACAAAATACTTACCTCTTGAATTCATAATACAATCTTCCTACCCGGAAACACAATATACCTACCTACTTTCCTACCCCAATTTATAATATACTCACCTACCCAATTCACAATATACTTTGTTACCCTATTCACAATATACTTATATACCCCAATGCACACTAAACTTATTTACTGCAATTCACAATATTAGCCACCCAGCCCAATTCACAATATACCTATCTATTTACCCCGATTCTCAATAATATACATTATTTACCCTAATTCACAATATACTTACCTACCCCAATTTACAAAATACTTATTTCAACAATTCATAATAGAACCTATCTATCTTGAAACACAATATACCTACCTACTTACCTACCCCAATTCACACTATAGTTATTTACCCCAATTCACAATAATATATACTTATTTACCCCAATTTACAATATAATTTCATACCTCTAATTCATAATATACCTTCCTACCCTTCACAATAACTACAAGTCTCAAATAAACCACAACAAAGTATAAAAGTGTGTTCTTAATTTCCTTACACCCTGTACATTCTATTTAATATTAAATAAGTGTAGATATGTGAAATATAATTTCGGCTACCCATAGCCGCTAACTGTTACAGACCTGTCGCTAGTCGCAAGTTGTGACACTGACAGTCTCATAGTCGCTAACTGTTACAGACTTGTCGCTAGTCGCAGATTGTGACACTGACAGTCGCATTATTAAATTATTTCAAACACACATCAGGAAGTAATCAAATATTTATTATTATGATATATTATACGCCCATTTATACGGAGTCGAAGTGCATTGTTTTATATTTTATCTGGTGTGTCGTATGGCGATACGTAATATATGTTTAAGAGGACGCCAAGAGTGTATTCTTAGTGTGCTATTTCGCAACGAATAAAAATCGCTTGCCAAACGGAGTCTACACGTCACAATTTCAAGCGCAAAAGTGGTTTTAAAAATAATTTTGTTAATCTTTTAATGTATAAAAATTAATTTTTATTTGCTTATTTGTTTATTTCTTTATTTATTCATTAGTTAATTTGTTAATTGTTTATTTGTTTAATTGTTTAATTGTTTAATTGTTCATTTGTTTATTTGTTCATTTGTTCATTTGTTTATTTGTTTATTTGTTTATTTGTTTAATTGTTTATTTGTTTATTTGTTTATTTGTTTATTTGTTTATTTGTTTATTTGTTTGTTTGTTTGTTCGTATTTTATGCGCTGCCATACCGTTCAACCAACTTAAGGAAATGATGTGCGCATGCCCGCGATAGTTATAGAATAGTGAGCTCGGGCGCAATGAAATTATTTCTTATATTATTCATCCGATTGCGATGAAAATTTGGTGAGTTGTTGTGAACATGCCCGCAAAGTTTTCTATATATAGCGATATTTCTATATTGGTGAGCTCTGGCGTTATGAAACTATTTCCTATACAGGATTAGAAAGTTATTTATTTCAGAAATTATTTCCTATAAAGATCGTACTTGACTCACTTCAACCAAAGATTCCTGACATTATTTGGAGTAAAAAATGTAAATGAAATTTCGGTGACCGGTGACTTTTTAGATGTCTTTTTTCAAAAACTTTTTCTTCTAAATCAAACTAATCATTTTTTCTTCCACATGTCGTCACTGGTCACTAAGCCAGTTAACCAACAAACCCCTCACTCCGCCCCTAACTTCCCAATACCTACTGATTTTTATGTTTTTGTTTAGAAAAAAAAAATGTCACCGGAGATCAAAATTTCATTTACATTTTTTTACAAATTTAACTATGTCACACGCGAAGTTTTTGAAAAAATGGATGTGTTTAATGGAGTTAAGTGGCAGGAAAAAAAGCTGGAGGGCGAGAGGAATCCGGGCTCGCAGGGAGCGGGGGGGGGGGGGGGGGGGAATTTTACATTTATAAAAAGTTGTTTTGTAAATGCGTTCATATATTTCTAATGAAAAATACATTTTTTTCATGATTTATGAAATATATGTAGAATACAAAAATATATGCAACAGCTCCTACATTATAAAAATATGCTACATAAAAATATCAATACTAACATTATCTCTTAAATAACAGTAACTCATATTAAACATGACGATATTTGAGGTGAATTTGTTTCCAAGTGTGTGAAAGCGAAATAGGTGGTAGTTTGTCCCAGAATTATTGTTGCAGAATAGTATATTTTGCCTAGTTACTATATTTAACAAACTATAAGTACCTACACGCTTTGGCTTTGAACTCTGAATAGTGAAATAAATAAGTCAACTGCAATTTGGGAGGCGGGAATGGGTACCGCCGCCCCGGAAATCATTTATTGGATAACCAACACCTCTGCCATAGGTCACTCATAGGTGAGTTAGCAGGGGTGCCCGGGTTCATGGGGTGAGGTTTGTCTACGTCTTTTGATCCGGACACACTGAACCACAGATTTGTACCCCTCATACATTTTTCCTTCCCAGAACTTTCTCACAACACAGCATCCCCAAAGATGACATAGGCCCCGAGGGAAATTATTTTTCACAGGGCCTCCTGTGTGGAGCTAATGTAAAAAAAGAAAATAAACTTTTTTTTATTATTATTAAAGTCTAAACGAAACATGCTGTACGTTAGTTATACATCTGTGTGAGTACTACACGGAGAAAAATGTTTTTCGAGAAAACGATAATTTTAATAGAAAAAACGGTTAAAAACGGGACTGAAGTTCTTACGAACAAATTAACAGGGTTTCAATGTTTATTGGCGGGAACATGTAAGAATAATTTGTTGGTATACGTAGTTTCGTACGTAAACAATAAACATTGAAATAATAAACATTGAAACACTGTTAATTTGAGCGTAAGAACTTCAGTCCCGCTTTTAACCGTTTTTACTATTAAAATGATCGTTTATTCGAATAACGTTTTTCTCCGTGCGTGATAAGTAAACTAAAAATAAAGATGATAGGACCTGTAGGTAATTCAACCACAAAGAAGTTGACTGAAAATTCTCTTTTAGTTGTTAATATTTGCTATGGTTCTTTCTTAGTTCTTGATAAGAAATAAAAGTTTCTTGTGACCGCAATAGATGTCGCTGTAATCAATTTAAAATTTCAACATTGTACAAAAATTCTTTTGAAGCAGTGAAATATCTCAAACTTTGTTGAGCTCTGTCGTCATTTAAAGAATACAGCTTTGGCTTTCTGGAATTTCTAAGTCAACGCAAATGTTTCAGGTAGAGCCGCCCCGGGAACCATTTATTTTATAACCAACACCTCTGCAGTAGGTCATCCCAAGTGATTTGCAACGTTTGGTGATGACTTAGTCGGGGTGCCCGGGTTCTTGGGGTGAGGTTTGTCCGGGTCTTGGCGGTAGGTGCATCTGCCCACCAACTGCGTGGCCGGCCAGTCGGGGGACACTGGTTGAGTGAGATCTATGGTAGACCTTTCCAGCCGGACTCTCGACCGATGGATTCACTCCTTGACACACTAACCCTCAGATTCCTACCTACCACCTACCACTCATACCTTTTTCCTTCCCAACACATTCTCTCCTTCCTTTTTTAAAAATTACCCTCCACACAGCATCCCCGAGGATGATATAGGCCCTGAGGGGAATTGTTTTCTTCAGGGCCTCCTGTGTGGAGCTATTGTAAAAAAAAAGGTTCTGTTAATTAGTTAGTAGCTTAGGTGAGTTTCATCGTGTTCTATGGAGCTTCGAAATAGAGTACAATACCTACCTACCTTACTGTTTGTTTTATATTTTTCAAATTTTCAATTGAAAATAGATTTTGTAGAATAAAGTTATCAAAAATACACGTATAAATGAAAAAAATTTACGTATTTGATTAAAAACTGACCGGTCAGTGGTTAAGTTTCGGCTGGATAAGTCCTCCATCACAACAAAATCAACAATTTCTGCTTACCGTGGTGGTAGTAGGTAGTAGAAGATTTTCAAATATTGTCAGGTGATTCGTAACCCGGGAATGTTGGTCTTTTTTTTAATAAAAATAATTTCGGTGAGTCCTATATACTTCATTCTGATATCTTCAATTGTATAAATCATTCTCGCTTCAAAAGCATATTATATCGTTTGCTAATTAAAATCACCCACCATTCTCCCCTTAGTATTTCGTATTTACTGTCTCTCTACGTATAAATTCATAGACTTAAATGACTTCAATATTTGATTTGTCCTGATCCCTTATAGATAGAATGTCCTCAAAATTATGACCCTCTACCTTCACTTTAACAGCACAAAACACTCTTTTTTATGGTGAATTGCCTAAATAAAATAAAAACTTTGATGAGGAATATATTTAATAAATAGCTTTGAAGTATTGTACCTACCTGCCTAATTACTAACGTCACGTCATACTTAATTAACATTTAGAATGTAGATACATTAAATTTACATTGTCATCTGGCATTTCGGGTTTCGTTCTTAACCGCTTGTTGATGTCTCCTGAAATAAAACCTCTAAAAACTATGTAACTATTGTGCTTCATCCAAATACGTATCTTTTATTTTTTAACTTTAAGTTTATGCAAAATTGTAAACAAACCTTCCTCTTTCACATTTCAATTCCCTTCACGCTTTCTTTCCGCTTTATAATGTTCTGAAATATATGACTTTTTTATTTTTACAATAACAGTCCTCACTAGGGATTCCTGTTCCGAGGTTGACTAAAGGTGGTTATATTGGAGTTACATCACGACTTTATCATATTTTATTGATTTCCTCATCTTCATGTTTGTTGACTGTATACTCTGTTGGTGTTACTTTATAATTTTTTTATGTTTTCCGCGCCTTTGATGATCCAAGACTTGGTGTATAATTTATGTTTTGTCTAATGGCCAGTGGAAGTGCATTGTATAGCTTACAATTTCTTTTTCCAAAAGTTGTTTTGGTTAAACGGATAAGAGATTATGTCTGAAAAGGTTTCACATCGATTCTACTAGAACTTGATGCATATAATTTTTTATAATTTTTTCTTCTACAACTTTTCCAATTTTCAAGCATGTTTATATTCTAAATCCATATATGTTTACACTAGACTTCATAAAGTAACCAATTAAACTTATATATAATTGGTCACCATAAAACAGGCAGCCGCCTTATATGGTGATTTAATATGTCATTTATATGTAAATGCTTTAATGTATATCATGTATTTCATAAATAAATAAATAAATACAAAATCAATTTCTATGTCGCATACCACTAATAACTAACTGACCTTCACGCATTTTCCCCGTAGGAAGAGAGGACCGACCGCCAAATAACTATATAATAATAATAATAACGATCTTTTCATACACTCCTTGTTTCATTCGCATTCATACATCGTCTCTTATATACTCTTCTATTATTCTGACGCTTGACATGACCCGACTCAAGTATCTGATTCACTTGAAAGTGCCATGACTTCCTCGGGCGCTCCTGACTTCTTCCATCTTTCACTTTTGCGTCATATGTTCTCCGTAGTCTCCCTTCTTCGTTCTACATGCCCAAACGACCTGAGGGTCCATTTCTTTACCTTACTTATGACGCTTACATCAACAGCCTTGCATTATTTGCGGATCTCCACATATCTCACACGATCATACATGGTTTTACTATACGAGTATAATGTGCCTAATGGATCTCATTTTTATAGCATCCTTCATCTACCAGTTCCATGTCTCACTGCCATCATACATCAGGGTAGGTACCAGCGCTCCATCGACGACTACTAGCTTCGACTTTTTGGACAGCATACAATCATCGTGGCAAACCATCTTAACTATAAGACAGAAAATCTCTTTATCTAAAAGCAGAATCTCTTTTAAAGGAAGTAAAAAAAAACAGTTTATGGAAAATAAATTATTTTTATTCAAAGACATGAAAAAACTTACAACGTAAAACGGAGATATTATTATTTATAGTTTAAATAAATAGTTTTTATAAAATTGCAATAAGTACCTACTCGTATATATTTTATAAAAAGCATTAATTTTCAATAATGGAGTAGACATTTAAAAATATATAGTTATGGGTACAGTATAGGTACAGTACAGTACAGTATATACAAATGCAAAAACAATAAGAAAAATGGCAAGCGGTGAAAATATATAACTTATATATGATTTTTTGTAAGTTTTTTTTACAATTAATAAGTATTTCAATGGATATAATTGTGCAATAATTATACCGCACAAGAGTCCCAACTGTTCCCGTCTGTCTAAAGTGTGGAATAATTGGGATATGTTATGTGAGGTTGATAGAGATGGGAATGGGGATGGGAATAGGATGGGGAAGTGCCTACCTGGCTATTCAGCTCTGGGCATCAAACACAGCTAAAGCCATTTCAAGCAACATTTTGATTCTGAATGGTGGCCTTTCAAGAAGGTGATACTGAGAGTATAGGTACCTACCATTCTTATTTTTTACATTAACTTCACACAGGAGGCCTATGTCATCTTTGTGGATGTTGTGTGGAGGATCTTTTAGAGGAGAAAAAGGAGTAAAAATGGGCCTTGAAGACACCCATGTTGTTGGACAGCTGAAAAAACAGAGATCTGCAAATCGTTCCACAGCTGTTGATGTTAAACTCGAGAACGATAGAAACGTAGAAACGACCCGTTCTCTTGTAATAACTTTCAACCGTGTACAAATGTTGGCCGCGCGTTTGGCGTATTTCCCGACTATGCATCGGTGCTCACGGGAACAATGATGCTAGTTTCTCGGAGCATCTTCCAATGAAATACTTATTAATTCCATATTTGTTTTCGTCAATAATGTTAGATAAATACCTACTAGAAATTCTAGCATTCTTATGCTTAAGCGAAAATTATAAATGGCTAGATGATGTTTTAGAAATTTCAAAATTTTATATGCACGTGTTTAAAATGATCATTTAAATATTTTTGATTTTAAACATAATTATCAAAGTAATTTTTTCGTTATATTTCATTAGATTACTTTATAAATAGTTTTTTTTCTTCTTTTTAATCTCATTTTCGTATTTACAATATAATTAAACCACAATTAAATAAATGGTGTGTGTCTCCGCTGAGTCTGGTTCTAGCCTTGGATAAGGACGCCATCTTTGTCTTTGTAGAGGTCGTCGTTGATGCCGTACAAAGATGTCGCTTTATCGCAGTCCACCTGAAAAATAAATAAAAAATAATAATTTGTTTTACAATCATAACGTAAGCGATACTCAGAACCGAAGAAACTACAACTTGTGAACGAGAAGAGCCGGCCCCAGAGGCCCTAGCACGCTTGCTTTATAACGATCGATAGGATAACTATCGGTAACTTCTCATCGTTCCCAACGACAACTGCAGATCGCAAACGAATAGGTGACAGTTCACAATGACTAAGTGTCCTTAATATATTCGATATCAACTGTCGTTTGTACGTTTGAGATCTGCAGTTGTCCTAGGGAACGATGAGAAGTTACCGACAATCGGTCGGTAACTTCATATCGAGCGACCGTGCTAGCACACCAGAAGTCTACCTAGGCAATGATTTGGGACATTGCAAGGAAGAAGAAGATTTGTTTTACAATCATAATTACTCGAAATTAGGTTTTTGACTGGCATGTTTTGAACGCTTTCACAAATTAATGATTAAGAGAATTGAATTTTTGATTTTGCTAAATTTTGGAGCTGGATATGGGTACCGCGGCTTCGGGAATTTTTTATTGGATAATCAACATCCCTGTTATATTTTCGTTGTTTTTTTTTGGGGTGTTATGCCGTGTTGCGCTACCTCCTTCTTTAGCCGCGTTTCGGACAGCGTTGGACGTTTCGGACAGCGTTGCAGTGTCCATCATCAGGGCAGATCCGGCAGATCCGATCCTTGTTATAGGTCACCTCAAATGGATAGCTACGTTTTAACAGAGGTATCGAGGATTTATGGGGTGGAAGCAATTGGAGGGGTGGATTCATAGTCCGTCACTCCAGGTCACACAGACCCCCAGATTTCTACCAAACCCTCAAACCTGTTTCCTTCCCAGAACTTCCTCTCTTTCATTTTAGCATCCCCAAAGAGAGGATATGGACTCTGAAGATATTTTATCCTCAGGGCTTCCTGTATGGAGATAATGTTAAAAAAAAGATCTAAAAAGTAGTGTAGTTAATTTTATTCATTAATTAAAACCGAAAATTTTGGAGGCGTTCATGGTTACCGCCACCCCAGGAACCATTAATTAGATTCTCAACATTATGCACAAAGACTAATGTCAGCGCTTAGCGGAGGTATATAAGCATGATTTGTAAATTTTAAACTTAACATCCCTTTAGAGCACATAAATTACATATCATTAATGAATATTTTAAATATTGCAACTTCAAATTCCAACAAATAACTGACCTAACCTTTTATTAAAATTATTAAACTCTAAATTTGATTGCTGTGAACTCTTGCTTTTAAAAAATCTACATGTAGCTACACGAACTACTAGACAAACATTAACATTTTATATACACACATCCCATTCTAACTATAAATTGCATTCCCCAATACAACGATTACTTAGTCTTGGTAACCAATATTTAAACAATATTGATGTATTTGACAATAATTTGAATTCGGCAAACTTTAAACGCCGTATGTGCAAACTATATCTACTTAATTCATAAACTATTGTAAATACCAATTTTATACATTTTTATTAATACCTATTATTATTGATTTGGAGGATATTGGCAGGCTATCTATTTTTATTCATATTTTTATTAGAAAAACTCTCTTTTTAACTTTTGAAGGATTATTCCCATCAATGTAATATATCATTGAAGAAGAAGATAACAATAATAATCTAATTTTTAAAAAATATGAAAATAAACCGGACACAGAAAAATAATAAAATTAATTCGAGTCCCAGTTGCGACCGTTATCTTTTATTATTTTTCTGTGTCTTGTTTATTTTCATATTTTAAAAAATTAGATTATTATTGTTATCTTCTTCTTCAATGATATATTACATTGATGGGAATAACCTTCAAAAGTTAAAAAGAGAGTTTTTCTAATAAAAATATGAATATTCATTTAGACTTTTATAAAAAGTCAACAGGTGTTCCATAAAAATAAAATCGGATATATTTATCCGAGACACTATCTAGGTAACAAATACATTCTTTGAATACTTTTTTCCAATAATAAAGGTAGCGGCCAATAATATGGAAAAAACAACATTAGTCGAAGATAATATTGTTAATTCTGAAATTTGAAATATGAAGTTAACAATTACGACAGTCTCATATAAGATCGCAGTAGCCTAATTGGTAGAGGTGTATGTCCCGGTAAGACGTAAGGTTCTCGGTTCGAGTCCCAGTTGCGACCGTTATCTTTTATTATTTTTCTGTGTCTTGTTTATTTTCATATTAAAAAAAAAGATTATTATTGTTATCTTCTTCTTCAATGATATATCTATTTTTACTTTATTTATATTCTGTATTACCTACATTTTGTCAACTCATATGTTAACTAACCTATATTATGTGTCTTAATATTATCTGTTACTTACCTGTATTTTATTCACTCCTAACTCTTCACTGTAATTAATCAAAACATGTATTGCTTTATGTATTTAAAAGCCCTGTGGGCGTTTAAATATAAATAAATAAATAAAAATAAATGATATTTTAATCAATGAAGACAATATTGGCGAAACTCAATCGAATGTCTGAAACAGAAAAATCAGAAAATAATACGGTCACATCTGAGACACGAACCCAGAACCTTCGGCTTTCCGGGCTGCAGCTCAACCGATTGAGCTAACGTGGTCCTATACGATTCGGTCATATTTAACTGTATCATGCTTCGACTGAGAACTACCAACATTATCCTTATGTTCTTTTATATTTTTTATGGCATATTTGTATTTTTATGGCATATTTGTATTTTTATGGCATATTTGTATTTTTATGGCATATTTGTATTTTTATGGCATATTTTTATTTTTATGGCATATTTTTATTTTTAAGGCATATTTTTTTTTATGGCATATTTGTATTTTTATGGCATATTTGTATTTTTATGGCATATTTGTATTTTTATGGCATATTTGTATTTTTATGGCATATTTTTATTTTTATGGCATATTTTTATTTTTAAGGCATATTTTTTTTTTATGGCATATTTGTATTTTTATGGCATATTTGTATTTTTATGGCATATTTGTATTTTTATGGCATATTTGTATTTTTATGCATATTTGTATTTTTATGGCATATTTGTATTTTTATGGCATATTTTTATTGGCTGCTATATTTAAGAAAGTCCTTGTTGTGACCGTATCTTTTTCTGATTGAATTTCGCTAAAATTGTCTTCATTAATTAAAATATTTTAATTTGAGGTTTAATCTATAAAGCTAAAAATAAAATTGATATTTATGAGTTCGAAGGCAATCATTTGTATGATCCGCAGTTTGAAAATCATTGAAACTAAATCTGATCCAAAACAAAAGTAACAAAAACGAGTAGGTATGAAATTAATAAATAATACTTACATCATAGTACCAGACGCAGACCCTCTTTTCCTGGCTGAAGAGGGTCATATTGGGACAGAGGAAGGAGTACAATTGTCCCGAAGGTACGCACCAGTGCCACACCTGAAATCACCACAAATAGTCAATGATCACTTATGTCCTACAAATCACACACTTATGTCTTACTCACAAAAATCAACAAGACTTGGAATGAACACGCAGAATCAGAGTCAGAACTGTTTAAGAGGGTATTACCAGAGAATACCGGAAATTAGTCATTTTTAAATCAAATTCTAGACGTTTTGACTCTTTTAAAAAAAAAAACATGAATTGATTTTGAAAGATTGTTATTTTATCTGGTACACGCAGTTTTAAAATTTTTAAAAACTAATTGTATTTTTAATATACTAAGGTTAAACCGTTGGTCGTTGGCAGATTTGTTCAATTTTCAAACGATAGATTCTATTAAACAACACAAATTTCAAATCATTTAATTATACAAAAAAATAATTTAATACATAATCTAGTCAACGCAGTTTTAAAATTTTAATTTTAGTTCAATTAAAATCATTAAAAAATAAATCCGAGAACATGTTTTGTGACAAAAATACCTCCGTTTTTCTATTTATTTAAGGTCTTACAAACTAAAATATTTCAAAATTTTTTTACACACTTATTTTGTTTAGACATTATTAAAAAATCATGAATACTTATGATGAAAAAATACTTACAAGAAGTACACGATATTTAATAATTTATCATCGTGCGTTTTGAGCATTGTTATTGCTTACTCGAATGTAGGTATATATTAAAGAAAGTTTTGAATGAAATAAATCGATATTAAATTTTTATTTAAAAAATTTTGATAACGGGAATAATCGATCTTTCTAATTGGAAACTCCCTGTACAGCTACAAGCGTTTTTAAACTTTTATTCTCAGCCGCTGGTCAATCGCTATTAATGGTGTATTCTTCTTATTTTTCAATGGCGCTACAGTCCACTTCGAGCCTTGGCCTCCTTCAACATGAGCCTCCACCCCCTTCTGTCCTTGGCCCTCGTCTTCCAATCTGCAACACAGAGTAGTCCTCTGGCATCCTTCCTGACATCATCCTCCCATCTCAGCCTGCCTCAGGTCTGCCCGCCTTTCATTTACATCCTTCATTGAACGATCTCATTCGTCGTCCAAAATGAACAGGGTAGCTGACTAGCAAAAGGCCCACGGGAGGAATATGATTTGATATATTTAAAGGGATTCCTCAAATTTATAACCAATTTACAGTGGTATTCAAAACTAGCGCAAATGAACAGGGCTTTTGGTTGGAAAATCACGTTTAAAACTTTTTGATTTTCAAAATGAACAGGTCTCACGTCTATCTGATATGTATTATTAGAGTTAAACCTGAAATTATTATTTTTTTAATTAGTACATTGAGATGAACATGGATATTAGCTAAACTTAAAAAAACTCCAGGAGGTTTTTGACTCTTCATGGGATCAGAACGAACCCTGTATTGTGAAGATTTACGACGAAATTACTTATTGCATTTAGTGATATTTCAGATTCCCAAATAAGAACAAGGCATGTTACCATTCACTAACCAACTAAACTGATCTGTCTGTGCATGGGTGTGAAAATCTACAGGGCACCGGGCTACTGTTGTCAACAGGGTATGTCACAACTAACTAACCTGGCATTGAGCATCGGGGTCTTTATAGTACTTGTCCTTGCAGGGGCTCACCAGGACTACTTTGTTGTCAACATACTATGAACAGGGTATGTCACCACTAATTTACCTGGCACTGAGTGTCGGGGTCAGCATAGTACTTGTTTTTTCATGGCAGGGGCTCGCCGGACCTAGTGTTGTCAACAGACTATGAACACGGCATGTCACAACTAACTAACCTGGCATTGCTTGTTGGAGTCAGCATGGTACTTGTCCTTGCAAGTCAGATGTTCACCAGGGCTACTGTTGTCAACAGACTATAATAAACAGGGCATGTCACTGCTAACTAACATGGCACTTGGTGTCAGATTCAGCATAGTACTTGTCGTTGTATAGGGGCTCGCCTGTCTAAGTGTCTACTCTTGTTAACAGACTATGAACAGGACATGTCACCACTAACTAACCTGGCACTGAAAGTCGGGTTTAGCGGAGTACTTGTTATTTCAAGACAGGGGTTCGCCGGGCTACTCTTGTCAACAAACTATGAACAGGGCATGTTGTCACCACTAACTAACCTATCACTGAGAGTCGGGGTCAACATACTTAGGGTTAGCAGTACTTATTCTTGTAGGGTTTGCCAGGGCTGCTGTTATCAACAGGCTATGAACAGGGCAAGTCACTACTAACTTACTGGGTGTCGGGATCAGCATAGTACTTGTCCTTGCAGGGGCTCGCTTGTCTACTCTTGTCAACAAACTATGAACAGGGCATGTCTCTACTAACTAACCTGGCACTGAGTGTCGGGGTCAGCGTAGTACCCCGGCTGCTTGTCCTTGCAGGTGAAAGGTAGTCCACGAGGTACCGAGTTGTAGGTCGGATAGGGCAGAATTTCTCCGGGGCCACTGTTGTCATCCGAATTATCTTCTTGCGCCTGGAATTTCAAATAATTTACTTAAATGTTACGTGTTACCTCACCAGCATGTTAAATATGTTATTAGAAACACAACCACAAATAAATAACGATGTTTGTCAGAGAATAATTTATCAACTCAATTTATAACTGACCAATGTGCTACCGACGCACGTGTTGTGTGAAAGAGACAATATAGACAGATTATTAAATATCGTGGACTTCATAAGTATTTATATGATCATAAGTATTTATAGTTTTTCAATAATGTCTGAACAAAATAAGTGTATAAAAAAAAAGAAATATTTTAGTTTGTAAGACCTTAAATAAATAGAAAAACTGAGGTATTTTTGTAAGTATTTTTTGATCATAAGTATTTATAGTTTTTCAATAATGTCTGAACAAAATAAGTGTATAAAAAAAAAGAAATATTTTAGTTTGTAAGACCTTAAATAAATAGAAAAACTGAGGTATTTTTGTAAGTATTTTTTGATCATAAGTATTTATAGTTTTTCAATAATGTCTAAAAAAAAAGAAATATTTTAGTTTGTAAGACCTTAAATAAATAGAAAAACTGAGGTATTTTTGTCACAAACACGTTCTCGGATTTATTATTACACTAAAATTAAAATACTGAAAACTGTGTTTACCAGATTATGTATGGATTTATTTTGTTGTATGATTATATAATTTGAAATTTGTGTTGTTTAATAGAATCTATCGTTTGAAAATTGAACACATCTGCCAACGGTATAACAATCAGTATATTAAAAATAACTTAGTTTTTCAAAATTTTAAAACTGCGTGTAGCAGATAAAATAACAATCTTTCAAAATCAATTTATGTTTTTTTTTTAAAAAGAGTTAATACGTCTAGAATTTGATTTAAAAATGACTAATTTCCTAACGCCTAAAGCGCACTTCAAATGAAATACTTTTTGAGCTATTTTCCGAAGAGAATCAACCCGATTCGTTACCCTAGTAATAGTTTCCAATTTGAGTTGAATGGATACCGCCGCCCCAGGAAGCATTTATTGAATAACCAACAATCCTGCCATAGGTCATCCCAAGTGGTTCGCTACAGGCTGCCTGGGAACATGGGGTTAGGTTTATCTAGGTTTTAGCGGCGGATGCCATAGACCACCTACTGCGTGATGGGCCGGATCGGGAGAGACTAGGGAGACCTTTCGACTTCTCCAGCCGGATTCTCTCGACCCATCGCGTTGCACCGCTATGGAATGGATGGATTCATGCGTTCCTTCCTCCTAAACACATTGAACCCCGGATTCCTACCTACCCCTCATACATTTTTCTTTCCCAAACCTTTTTCTCATTTCTTTATCTAAAAGGAACCTTTGTAAAAAAAAATGATAAAAAAAAACCCTACTGTTTGGCCTATATTCCAAAGCGAATCAACCTGATTCGTTAACCTAGTAATAATGATTTTAAATTTAATGTGTTTTTGTTCGCAATCTTTCGGTCAAATCTCCATCTACCTACCCCTGATACATGTTTCTTTCCCAAACCTTTTTCTCATTTCTTTATCTAAAAGGAAACTTTGTAAAAAAAATTATAAAAAAACCCTACTGTTTGGCCTATATTCCAAAGCGAATCAACCTGATTCGTTAACCTAGTAATAATGATTTTAAATTTAATGTGTTTTTGTTCGCAATCTTTCGGTCAAATCTCCATCATCAATTCATCATCTCTTCGTTTCAAAATCACGAGATATAACTTCCGTTTAACATTTCATCTCTTGTTTCGACATATCACCATCTTGTTTTAGGTACTCTTACCCATTAATTTACTGAGGCAACACCGTCATATCTCTCCCATTGTAATGTCAAACTTATAACTTATTATTGTTTACAGTTTCTGTGATGATAAGATCAAATTTCAATCTTTAACCTGTAATTACTTGTATTATGTGTAGTAAATTCGTGGTGCTTTATTCGGGACTGTTAACATGTAGAGAAGTAAAACAAAATCATGTGATTCTGGTTTGAAAATTTGTTCGCTTATTTTAGATATTTTGTTCGCTTAGTTCGCCTATTTTAGATATTTTGTTCGCTCAGTTCGCTTATTTTAGATATTTGAATTAAATACTGCATAGTTGCCATTAAAATTATCGAGTATTTTTATAATAGTCTTTTTTTAATCGGTTTATTATATTTATATTTATTTTCTTTTTAGCGCAAGATTAAATGTTGTAAATCACCTACTTACAAAGTCCTTTTCGGTTATTTTTTTATGGTTATAGGATATTGAGCTCTGGCTTTATGAAATTATTTCCTATATTATTTATCTGGTTGCGATGAAAATTTGGTGAATTGTTGTGAACATGCCCGCAAAGGTTTCTATATTTATGAGCTCTGGCGTTATGAAATTTGCAAAGAAAATTACAATAGTTTGAAAAATTGGTGTATTTTATGGAGTTTAGCGGCAGGGAGAATCCGAGAGGGGGAATTATGGAAGGGCGGGGTCCAAGGTGGGGGAGGGGGGGGGCAGCGGGTGAGGGAAGGGGGAAAGCGGGAAAGGTGAAAGAGGAACGGGGGAGAGGAAGAACAGGGGAAAGAACACGCAGGGAGAAAAAAAAAATCTAACGCATGCCGGGTATCAGCTAGCATTTTAAAATAAAATATTTCCTAAACACAACACATCCTTTAATCTTTTTTAATCATTCATAAACCATGATTGCCATGCATCAAAAAGGTTAAAAATTCAATAATATAATTATTTGTGTAGAAATCTGGCAATTATCCGAGTAATCATAATATTGACCCACGAGTCTAATGAGGTTAATCTCTTGATTCTCACTGTGCAGTAAATTCATACAAAACTCCATTACCCATTGCATAACGGATAAGTAAGAGATTAAATCACAATAAACTTAAATAGGCGTGTTTCAACAGGCGCTAACTTGCCAATGGAAACAATGATATTCAAATATAATTAATAAAATTGTTTTGCAATAATTTATCAGATAATCTAATTTATATGTTTTACAGGGTCGGCACGTTTAAAAAAAGAGTTTCGTCGTTTTTGTTTTAATGTTTTTACTTCGGTTTTTTACCTAATCAGGTCCCAGAAACGTGTCTTCAGTAGGTCTAGCATGTAAAACCATATATCAATATGATACTGACAAACCCATCCATGATCAGTTATCAATATTTGTGATCACGGTCAATAATCGGTAAGAGATATTCCGACCGATGATTGATAAATTTTAACCCGGCCTCCCTAATATCAGATAGTTTGCCATATCTCCTACGGGATTCTCCGACTGCTTTTCTTTTGATCATTTATATTTAGTGAATATTTTATAGTGAATACCTCACATGAGTCCCAAGTGCTCCCGTCTGAAGCCAGTGAGACTATAGCATCCCCAATTGGGGTATGTTGTGAGGCTAAAGGTAAGTGGAGAAGGGAAGGAGATAGGGAAGTGGAAAGTGGGGAAGTACCTGGCTATTCAGATCTAGGCACTAAACACGGTTAAATCCATTTCAAGCAACGTTTCAATTCTGAATGGTGGTCTTACACCAGGGCGATACTGAGAGTGTCTTCAATTCTGTAACGTGCCGCAAATATAGCATATATTATTTTTTATTAATTAATTGTGAAATAACACAAATCAATCAAATAAAATTTATTAGCGCACACAGGATTCGAACCCGCGACCTTCGAAATGGGAGTCCAAAGCATTATTACTGGACTTCACCGGCCATCTAAATTTAAATTTAAATCTTGTTTTCAAGTTTCTTGCAGATACAATACTGGTGATGCTGGTGAACTTCAATGATAGTTAATGCTAACCTGTCGAATAAAATAAATATTTTTTTTTACGAAGTGACAACCCTATCTTTTAGTTTTAACTTTTTAGATCGAAATTAAAATATCTGCAACCTAATTTGGAAAAGAATCGAGAGATGTCACCAGTGTCTGTCTGTGGGTCACGTGATTCAACGTTTTCCCGCGCTCATTTGACGTATTCTCCAAGAAATTACAATCACAAAGATGGCGTAACCGATCGACATTTAGGCATATCTCTGTAATTTAAGTATTATAATCTCACAATATAATTGCAGGCGTTAGAGGCTAATTTTGTTGCAGATCTTTTGAAATTGATATAAGGTTGGGTATACGAGTAATTGGTTTAAATAAGGTAGTTTGGAAATAGGTTATTTTAAGGAAATTGTGAAATGGTTTAATTCTGGATAATGAAGACCTTTGGTTGTAGGTAGCGACTTCAACATTTGTAAGCGAATTTTAGAATTTAAAATTTATTTTTAGCAAACTTTCGGAATCACGGGACATTCTTAAGGCCCATTAACAAGCGGCTGAGAATTAAAATTCCAAAACTCTTGCAACTGTACGGGGAGTTTCCGATGAGAAAGATTGATTATTCTCCTTACCAGAATTATTAACTAGTAACTCAATATCGATTTTATTTCATTCAAAATTTGGTTTAATATATACCTACTTTCAAATATGCAATAAAAAAGCTCAAACGAGTGACCATAAAATTATGTAATTTTAGTAATTATTTTTTGATCGTATGTAACTCGTAACTCAATATCTACTTTATTTCATTCAAAATGTGCTTTAATATATACCTATCTGCATTCAAGTAAGCAATAAAATGCTCAAACGCGTGATGATTAATTTCTTAATTTCGTGTACTTCTTGTAAGTATTTTTCGATGAAAAGTATTTACCTATGATTTTTCAATAGTGTCTAAGCAAAATAAGTGTGTAAAAAAATCTGAAATATTTTAGTTTGTAAGACCGTAAATAAATGGAAAAACTGATTTTCGTCACAAAACACATTATCCGAATTTTTTAAATGAGTTTATCTGAAAACTGGCTTTACTAGATAATGTATTGATTTATTTTGCTGTATGTGTGTGTGTGACTTACAAATGTGTTAACATCTTTGTTATACATATATCTATGTATATTATATTATTCTGTGTCTTACGAGTCTTGTCTAGACGGTTAGTGATTAAGAGGGTATTACCAGAGAATACCGAAAATTAATCCTTTTTAAATCAAATTCTAGATGTATTGACTCTCTTTTACCAAAAAAACATCATTTGTTTTCTATAGATTGTTATTTTATCTGGTAAAGTCAATTTTTAAATTTTGAAAAAACCAAGTTTAGTTTGTAATATAGTAAGGTCGTTGACAGATTTGTTAAATTTTCAAACGAAATATTGCATTATACAATACATATTTCAAATCATATGATTTGAAATCATAATTTTTTTTTGGTAAAAGAGAGTCAATACATCTAGAATTTGATTTAAAAAGGATTAATTTTCGGTATTCTCTGGTAATACCCTCTTAATCATAGCCGTCTAGACAAGACTCGTAAGACACAGAATAATATAATATACATAGATATATGTATAACAAAGATGTTAACACATCTGTAAGTCACACCGTGTGACATCTATAGTGATGTAAACATATCAATCTCAAATCTTTAAAAAATAACACCGACCTGTCAATCGTGTTCACAAAACCCAAAGAAAAACAATATAACATATAATTTTTGTAAACGCGACATTGACTAATCGTACATAATAATGTGATATGATCCCACGGCGCGTTACCAACTATATTCACACGACCAACCACAAATAATATTGTAACTGCAGTATTGACGCAATGGCGGCCATTTTGCCGGGAACATTTTTAAAAATTTAGTACCTTATTAACTTGAACACGATGGTGTGACAGTAATTTAAGTTGTGTAATTAATAGCACGTTTAATAAGTTGTGTAATTATGTGACACGTTTAAAAATGCACACTTTTGGAGCTGCGAAATATTACGTTTAATTAATAAAATAAAAAAGCAACTGAGGTGGCTTGGGCGTGTACTAAGAATGTCTGATGACCGAATTCCTAGTAAAATACTGAGTGCGATTCCAGAGGGGAGACGTCCAGTGGGCCGCCCCAGACACAACTCCAGAAGCTGTGTGAGGAGAGGATGGGTCTGCCATGGACGAAGGCCGAACAATCAGCGCAAGACAGGGACGTACGGAGGAGCCTTGTCGATTCAGTGGGTCCCCTACCCGAATAGGACAAGGACAAGGGGAAGAAGATGATTATGAAGATGGATTAATGAAATTCTTGGAAATTACGCTAATTAAAAAAATAATCAACAATCGAATGTATGGAAAGGAAGTTGTAGGAAGGGAAGGTGTGTGAGAGTGGGTAGAAATCTGAAGGTCAGTTTGTCCAGGAATGATAGACGTATGAATCCATCTCTCACACTGCGATCTAAGGCGATGAGTCGAGAAAGTCTAGCTGGAGAGGTCAAAGAGTCTTCCTCAACGGCCTCAACCGTCTCTTCCGACAATTTACTCCACGCAGTAGGTGGGCAAAAACATCTGCCGCTAATACCTGGACAATCCATATATAATATTTCTACAAAAAAAACCCTTTATATATTTTTATTTTTAACATAATGAGTTAAACCTCAAATTGTAATATTTTGTTTGATGAAGACAATATTATCGAAACTCAAACGAAAATCTAAAACAGAAAAATCAGAAAAAGATACGGTTACATCTGGGACTCGAACCCAGGACCTTCGGCTTTCCGGGCCGCAGTTCTACCGATAGAGCTAATGTGTCCCTATCCGATTCGGTCATATTTAACTGTTTGCATGCATACTTCTACCGAGAGAACTACCGACATTATCTTATTTTTCTTAACGCATATGTTTATTGGCTGCTATCTTTGGGCATGATCGCAAGATTCAAACCTGAACTAAATGCTATCTAGATAGTGTCTTGGATAAATTTATCCATTTGTATTTAATATGCGACATCTATTGACATTTCTACAAGCTAGGAAATTTATTTTTATTTTTAACTTAGGGGTTTTCTCACCATCCTCCCAAGAGCTTATTCTAATAACGAATATTATTATCTAAAAAGTAAAAAAATAAAATACTCGCAGTGGTTAGAAAACTCTGCCAACTTATCCAATGTATAGCCACTATTCATAGGTTCGAGTACCGAATTATAAACTTCTTACTAATATTATAAACGGGAAAGTTTGTATGGATGTATGTATGTTTGTTCCTCTTTAAATCGAAATTTAATGAATGGATTTTAATGAAACTTTACAATAATATAGCTCATACATCAGAATAACATATAGGCTATAATTTATGAAGCTAGCTATGTATTTTAAATATATTGAAAATAGTAATAATAATAATAATGTTTGGATAATTTATATAGCGCCGTTTTTGTGAGAAAATCACCTCAAGGGCGCTTTACAACTTAATCTATACATTCAACATTTGCGTTATAACTGTGACTTAAAACTAAAACTTATAACTAGTGACATAACATTAAGACTTATCTATAACTAGTGACTTAAAACTATACTTATTTAAATGACTGAGTGGGTATTTACTCGATTATAGTTTAATAGAAAACGTCAAAATTTGAGAATGACATTTTGCAAAACAGTGATTGTTAAATCAAAATCCTATTTTGGAAAATATTTAAATTAGTGAATTTATTTTAAATAAATAGGTTAAGAATTTTGGTATAAACGTAGATGGGACCTAGGAAAAGAAAATAGATTACTCGAAGTACTAATCCTACGCAGACTAAGTCGCGGGCAGAAGCTTTTAATAAAGAAAAAAACCGTAAATCGAAAATATTCGTTATTAGTGTAGATAAGCTATTGGGAGGATGGTGAGAAACCCCCTTAATGAGTTAAGAGGCTAGACTTTGAACCACACGCGGAATACCCGCGTCTGTCATTCTGTCCCGCTCACAATAAGCTAACGCACACTTACAATACATACGAATGCGAAATGTGCGAGTGAGACAACGCTCAAATTTACCTACAGAAATCGCTCGAAAAGGGGTTTATGGAGAATACACTTTTCTACACCGAAAATTTCACGAAATTGAAATTTTAAAAAATATATATTTTTTAGAAAGAAAAAGCTACGTCGGTAGCTTTTTATAATTTTATAATTCTTTATGAGAGTTGAGTTAGCAGCACTTTTTTCTTAAATAATATTTTTTTATAAATCGTACAAATTTGACAGTGAATGTTTACGTTAATACGAAACGAATCGAAAATTCGAAAACATACCGACATAGTTTTCACCCTCTAGAAGGCAGTATAACAAAAATATATTCATTTTGTGCAATTTTCGATGTAGAAAAGTGTTTTTTCCCGGGCGTCCTTTTTGTATGGGCCGAAAAGCGAAGTCTATCATCTTAAACCTCAAATTGTAACATTTAAATTAATGATTTTCAATTTCTGTTTCTGATATTCGATTAAGTTTCGCTAATATTGTCTTCATTAATTAAAATATAAAAATAGTTCATCACAATCTTTCAGTATTTTCAACATGAACAATGTGTTGCTATTTTGAAACGCTGTAAAAATAATTACTAATATGTAGGTACATTGTTTGGAGTAAATTGATTACAAAATCAGTTACAAATAAAAATAATTCATTGTTATATTTGTTGCAATTTTCAACATTTTTCCCGACATGATTAATAATTTTCTCGCGGCTTGGTTGCGTGTTAAAAGAGTGGCTGCGTTTTGAGACAGAGGTCACGGGCTCGATGCCTAACAAGTGAGATCAGTTTTTTTTGTATTATTTATGACCAAAATATTTAATAAAAGTTTAGTAACAAATATTTCACTGATCTTCTGAAGGCTTTGTTTTAGATTATAGGTTCAACTGTAAACTGAAGATTATATTAGAAAACATATCATTGAAACATAATATAACAAAATAATTGTCAGTTGTTTAAACAAAACTTCTTTACGCACGCTTGACTTTGCAAGTAAGCTGGCGAATGCGGAACGAGAGCGTTACGAAAAGTGTGATCGGGCGAGGCGAACGGAAGTTGAGAGGTTGATATAAGTTAGTGAAGTCAGAAAGAGAGAGAGTTACGTTTCGTATATTACTGAACACGGAGAAAACGTTATTCTAAAATACGATCATTTTATTTTTAAAAACGGGACTAAAACATTAACAGGGTTTACAAACACATTAACAGGGTTTCAATGTTTAAAATGTAAGAATAATTTGTTGGTATACGTAATTTCGTACGTATACCAACAAATTATTCTTACATTTTCCCGGCAATAAACATTGAAACACTGTTAATTTGTTCGTAGGAACTTCAGTCCCGTTTTAAACTGTTTTTACGAATAAAGTGATCGTATTTTAGAATAACATTTTTCTCCGTGTAGGGGCAAGAGAGAGAGGTGCGAGCACACATTTTCTTTCTCTCATAGCCAGTTACGTTTCGTATATCTAAGACACAGTGCAGGCATGTTGTCTGTATCACACTGTAGGAGCAAGAGAGAGCAGTACGCGCGCACAAGTTTTAAAGCACACTCGTTTATTTTTTTACTAAATGGTTCCGTTCAAGATTTTTACCTTTTATGGTTGAAATCTTGTAACTATCGATGATTTTATATCGATGTCCCGAACACGGTTTCACCATTGACAGCCGAGCCGATATTAACAGGGAATAAATAAGATGTTGATTCATGCTGGCAACATTGATGGAACTTTTTATGAATTGACGCTTCCAAATGTCAGACCCCAGCAATTACGTAAAAATATTAATAAATTGCCAATGTTAAATTGAAATACTAACCTAAATACGCATTGGCAGTCCGCATTTAATTTTTTGATACTAAACGGGAGGTAATCTATATCAGGCCCCCAACATCTCAACCCATATGAGACTCCTCAGGTTGGGATGGGCTGGGCATGTACAGAGAATGCCGGACACACGCGTCCCAAAAAGAATTATGATTGGACACCCAGGTGGAAAGAGAAAAGTGGGAAGACCCAGACTGAGGTGGGAAGACGAGGTAAGAGGGGATGCGGCACAGCTTCTCCAGGTAACACACTGGAAGTCAACTGCTGAGGACAGGAGGAGTTGGAGGCGAATGTTGGGCCATACGGCCATACATTCTCGGCGTAACGAAATACTGCATAGCGTCTAGCCTCTTGGAATAATTTTAATAACTTATCGATGATGCGGCGGGCATGAAAGATGGCCGACAATATGGCCGCCGCGTCAAAATATGGATGGTGTTGGTTTAGAAACTCTATTTTTGATATAACTTCACTGTGGAAAGAAGAGATTTCAGGTATTATCAGAAATATCGTTTTATCTACATTATTTTCATGCAATTTTTAGTAATATATAACAAAAGAAATGTTATAAATATTGGATTCGTATGGAATGTCAAATTTCTTACGTCGTAATGAAAAAATATATTTTTCCTATGCTGGCCTTCAAAAGGTTAAATAAGCCAGTAATAATAATTCAAAAAATATGTGTATATTGACAGTTGACTGAAGCTTATATGATATTATGGAGGTCGGGCTACAATTTATCAATCGTCGGTCGGAATATCTGTTAACAATCGTAGACCGTGCTTCCAATTGATAACTGACCATAGATGACTGATCCGATCAATATAGTTTTGTTTAGGGTTTTACCGATCGCCCATGCTAGACCTCCTGGGGGTTTAGACAAAATAATATGTTGTCATTAAATATTTCCACTTGATTATCAATTTCAAATAGATTCGCTGTTTTTTAACCTTTTCTCAATTTAAATACTGTTTTTGAAAGCAGACGTAAGACTCTTTCCGATTTACATAGTATAAACTGACGTAAGCAATTCATATTAATATTTTAAACGCAAAAAAGGCGATAGATGGCGATAAGGTTTAAATTCTCGACTTAAAGCATTCGCCTGTTTTGACTTATTTTATTTTGCGAAGCGCAGAAACAAATATATTGTTTATGTATATTTTACTTTCTTTTCTTTTACTACATTTTTAGTAGCTTAAAATTTTTATTTTCTACTTCGATATATTTAAAGTATTTAAGTCTTGTACAATCTTTAGACAACTTTTAATTATAATCTAACCTCTTTTATTTTTTAGATATTAATCTTGGTTTATTCTTTAGATGTACTCTGTTATTTTTAGGTACAAACATAATATGTAAAGACTTATTTTACCACGCACAGGCTGCGCTTTAGTGGGTTTCCCTTATTATTATTGAACTGTAACTGTAACATGTAAAAAAAAGGAAAAAAATAAAGGAAATAAAAAAAAATAAAAAAATAATATTAAATTTTTTTACACTCATTTTCCAAAGAATTCATATTGGCACAATATACTATAAAACCGTAACCGAAAAGGGGTCCGTGGGTAAGAGATTTTAAACTTTAAATCAGTTTTTTTAGGCCTACTATTTAATTTTTTCTGGGCTTATAATATAAAGATCAACCACGAAAATACTTGATAATTTCAAAGTAAAATATATGTTCTACTTTTGCAGTATTTAATGAAAGTATTTCAAATCGATCTAATTTGTAGTGGATCACTTAATCCAAATATTTTATAAAAAATCAGCTTATTAATTAATTTAAAAATAAATATAAAGGGAAGTTTTGCCACCAATATAAACTTATAAACAAGTAAGAATGTTCACATAAGATTTATAAAAACCAAGGATGGTTATTGCAATGGCTTTATCATTATGGTTTATCTAAAATTGAGGGTTATTTCTGCTTTATTGTGGTTCATGTTACTCGGTGCAACATAACTCACGCCATGTGCGGTGATTCTATTACGCCGCCAAACATACATTAGAATTGAATGCGCTAGTGTCTCAATATTCCTTTTAAATAAGTTCTTGTGAAAATTACAATGAATAACGAAACAAAGACATTATTATTTGTTGGTCCATATTTGGATATAAAAATCGCTCATCAATGAAGCCTTAACACACTCTATTGATGATTTCGAAATGAATGAAAAGAAACTTATTACTTATTAGTTTTATTATTCCACATTGAAAGAGGCTCATGCAGAGACCAATGGACGTTTGAATGAAACAATATACTTAATAACTTGGTACTGACCTTTTTAAATGTTTGGAAATGTCTCCGAGAAAATTTAATAATAGGCTGATAATAATTTTATTAGCCTAACACACGCATCCGCATTTAAAAAAAAAACGAGAAAAGATACATGCCACCGACGGACTTGAACTCGTGTCCTTCTGATTTCCGGTCAACTGCTCTATTAACTGAACTACGTCGGCTTATCTCTTACCCGCCAAATAATTCAATAGATATACTAGTGTTTTATTCAACAACAGAAGGGTTGTGATCATGCCGTTATACAAAGGTAAAGGGTCACGCATGGAATGTGGGAATCATAGGGCTATTAGCCTGATAAGTTCAGTCGGCAAGCTGTATGGTAGAATGGTGATTAAAAGGGTAAGAATGGAATCAAAATCAAAAATCAAATCAAAAAATAATAATTAAAGCTGATAATGCTTGAAATCGTCAAAATTGAGGTTTTGTATTCCCGTCTTATTTCCTACGCGATATATGATAAAGAACCAGACACAAAAAAAAATAAAAAAGTTAACGGTCACCAATGGAAAACGAACCCTCTCTCGTCTTTAAATATGGGAAAAATTATTTGAAGATAATATTGTTAATTCTGAATTTGAAATATGAGATCGACAAAAATGATTAGAAAAATAAATAGTTCCCAAATGGCAGAGTTGATTAAGGCTATTAGCTGCGCGGCCGGTTTCATACAAAACCTAGTTTTGGATTTGAGGCCAAAATATTCAACCAAACTGAAAAATTATTTTTGTATAATTGTTTTTCAAATAAAAATTGAAAAATAAGCATTTAAGGGTTACGAATAAACTTTTATAACATTATTTCTTCAATCTTTGCAAAATCATGAACTTTTTATAAATTTATAACATTAGCTCCACACGGGAGGCCCTGATGAAAATAATTCTTGTGAGGACCTACGTCATCTTCGGAGACGCTGTGTGGAGGATCTTATTAGTAAAAGAAGGCCAGGAAGTTCTGGGAAGGAAACAGGTATGGGTAAGAATCTAGGGGTCGGTGTGTCCAGGAGTGACGGACGTTGAATCCATCCATTCCACTGCGGTGCAAGGCGATGTTCCAAGAGAATTCTTCTGGAGAGGTCAAAAGGTCTCCTTTAACCAGTCTCTCTTGATAACGACCTGCCATTCAGTTGTTGGGCAGACGCTGCCAAGACCCGGACAAACCTCATCCCCTGAACCCGGACACCAAACGCATTATTTGATTTGCACCTACTATCATCGTCACTGTGGGAAAACGATGTTTGTGCCAAGATGGGGTAGGGTACACGGACAAAAATGTTATTTGAAAAAACGATAATTTTAATAGTAAAAACGGGACTGGAGTTCTTATGAACAAATTAACAGGGTTTCATTGTTTATTGGCATTGTAAGAATAATTTGTTGGTATACGTAATTTCTTACTTACAAATTATTCTTACATTTTCCCGCCAATAAACATTGAAACACTGTTAATTTGTTCCTAAGAACTTGAGTCCCGTTTTTACTATTAAAATGATCGTTTTTTCAAATAACATTTTTCTCTGTGTAGCCATAACAGAGAAATGAACGAGCGACGCCTGGGTGAAAACCCAATGCATTTGTCCAGTCAGCCACTAACCATAAAATAAATATAAAATAAAATAAAAACTGTCAACTTACCGATACAAAGTTTCTGATGGAGACTGCAGCCAATATCGCCAGGAGTATGATGCTTCTAGTGTTACACATCTTCAGCTTGCGTGCAATGCTTTTCACATACATTTTTGTTAAATATTTATTGAGTGACTATTACTTTTAACCTAAGATCTTTTTAAAATGATATAAGTTTATATTACAAAAGCCTATAATATCATTAAAAATCGGAAAGAACGGGTTCACATCCTATTTTTTATTTAAAACACAATTTTAAGTTTCAGTACTCAAAATTGCCCATATTGTAGACTGGTAAACCAAGAAACACTCTAAATGTATTCCCCCTTTATAACATTAACTCCACCCAGGAAGCCTTGAGGAAAATAATTCCCTTCAGGACCAATGTCATCTTTGAAGATACTGTGTGGAGGGTCCTTTTGATGAGAGGAAGGAGTAAACATGGATCTTGAGTTCAACAGCTCGGCTGTAAAACGTTTTGCCGGACCCATGTTCAGTCCTTCCTCTACTCAAAAATACCCTCCACATAGCATCGCCAAAAATGACTTAGGCCTAAAGGGAAATTATTTTTTCTCATTGCGTCCTGTGTAAAGTTAATTTAAATACTAAATTTGGCTTCCATTCTTCATTCATATAAAATCTCTAATGCTCTGTCCATGATATCTAGCACGGTCGATCGTTAGAAGTTTCACCGATAATGTTGGTAACTTGCCATCTTTCCCGAGCATGACTGCAGTTCGCCAACGAACCAACAGCGGTTCACTGCGACTAAATATTCTTAATTTATTCGATATGAACAATTGTTTGTACGTTAGCGGTCTGCATTCATGCACGAGATTCTTTATCGATCGACCGTGCTAGATACCCGGGTCTTTTAGTCTTTTTCCATTCTCATCCACGTCTGTTTATTCTGCTCCTGCGTGCACAACACACATAAGATTTTTCTAATCTAATCCATTTTACTAATATTAGCCTTGTATTCCTTTCAGATCTTCTCATTTGTAAATTAATTTTCCTTAATATCGGTAAAGTTTGGAGTTCAGTCATTAATAACAAAATAATATTTAGAATGCGTAAATAAAGAATTTTACTACACCTTAAAGGATAAAATAACGTAAGTCCACTTTTGAATATGCAGTAAAATTGGTTGTATTACATTACATCATCGGATGAAACAATGAAATCCAAAAACAGTATATTAACTGAATTTATCTCATTGCAAAACCACTGAAGTCCAATTTTTTTTAGAGGATAAATCAAAATATATTCATAAATTGATATGATATGGCTAAAAACGAATGAAATTATGAAATATTCCGTTAACAGATCTTTATTATTACAGTAAGTAAAAGATTTATATACCTTCAAACATTCAGTTCACAAACACGAAAATCGATTTCCTGAACAAAGTCTAAAGTGGACTACGGTGTTTTATCCTTTTAGATATTAGTATCACTTGGTCTAACATTGTTGCCTTAATAGATTTGTTTGTCTTGTACAAAGGTCATTATTTGTTATATTAAAATATATAAGGTCAATTGAAGATTCAGCTATTAGGGTCACATTGCTTAACTAAGGTTATTATGTCACGGTCAGTCCTTAAAATAGGGCTATACTAATTTGGGAGAAACAAAGGAGAAAACGAGGAAACTGGTAGACTTGATAAACTTGTTAAAACTAAACATGATAAAAATATTTTTTTAAGGAAAAAAGGAAAAAAAATAAATAATAAGTACGTAACTTTTTTTGTGGACTTCAAGTTAAAGTCAAGTCAAGGTATATAGAAATCGTTGTGTGTCCCTTACTATCATGGTTAGAAATATTTTATAAACGGCGTTACAAAGAAAAAACACCACACTTCATATTCAAATCTAAAAGTTAACCACAAAATAATTAAATTGTGAAACCAAAATATTAAACCGCAATCTGAAAAAAAAATTACAAAACTTTGAAATTTTTTTATTAATTACTTTTACATGAAACGACAAAAGAGTGAGTTGACGATAACAGTTATAGTTATAATTTTTTTTATTTTTACAGTGAATACCTCACAAGAGTCCCAACTGCTCCCGTCTGGAGCCAGTGAGACTATGGCATTCCAAATTGGGGGTATGTTATGAGGCTGAAGGTAAGTAGGAGACGAGGAAAAGGAAGGTGGGGAAGTACCTGGCTATTCAGATCTAGTCACTAAACACGGCTAAAGCCATTTTCAAGCAACGTTTCAATTCTGAATGGTGGTCTTACACCAGGGCGATACTAATAGTATCTTCCACTCTGGAACGTGCCGCAAATATACTATATATATTATTTTAATAATTAATTGTGAAATAACACAAATCAATTAAATAAAATTTATTTGCGCACGCCGGGTTCGAACCCGCGACCTTCGAAATGGGAGTCCAAAGCATTATTACTGGACTTCACCGGCCATCTAAATTTAAATTTAAATCTTGTTTTCAAGTTTCTTGCAGATACAATACTGGTGATGCTGGTGAACTTCAATGATAGTTAATGCTAGCCTGTCGAATAAAATAAATAATTTTTTTTACGAAGTGACAACCCTATCTTTTAGTTTTAACTTTTTAGATCGAAACCCGCGGCCTTCGGAATGGGAATCAAACGCCCTACCGCTGGACTACGCCATACGTCATTACCTAATGAAATATGTGGTTGTGTTTTTGTTATTTTTTCGTTTATTAATAATTTTGGATACAAATAATGTAAGGTGGGCCATTTTAAAAACATTTTTATGTTTGCATTAAAAAAAATATGTTTAAAAAATTGTGTATTTCATAAACTTTCAAAGACAGTTTTTGGTTTTCTGATGTTTTCAGAAATATTCCATTTATCTGGATTTTATTGCAAAATAATTAAGAAAATACATTAATATTGGACATGTTTTGTCCTTCCGGTAAAGACCGAGGGGTTAATGAAATATTTATCTCCGGCTAAATTTATGGCGAAAGATTAATTTAATTTAAACAATTATTTTAATAATTTTGGTGTAAAGCCATGTAAATATATTTAAACCGATATCTCAAGCTGGATTGGCAGAGGAAACTGGCTACCTAACACAGTCGACCGATAAGGATTGTATAGGTGACTTTCGGTTACTTCTCATCGTTCCCGAGGACAACTGCAGATCACCAACGAACAAACAACAGTTGATATCGAATATATAAATAACACTTAGTCATTGTGAACTGTCACTTATTCGTTGGCGATCTTTAGTCATGCTAGGAAACGATGAGAAGTTACCGAAAGTTATCGATACAAGATCTGTTACCGATCGAAAAGGATTGATAGGATAACTTTCGCTAACTTCTCATCGTTACCTAGGACAACTGTAGATCGCTAACGTATAAACCATAGTTAACATAACATTAAGAACGCTTAGTCATTGTAAACTGTTTTTAATCGTTGGCGATCTACAGTCATGCTAGGCCTCCTAGCACACTCGATCGATAAGGATTGATAGGATAACTTTCAATAACTTCTCGTCGTTCCCTAGGACAACTGCAGATCGCTAACGTACAAACAACAGTTGATATCGAATATATGAAGGACACTTAGTCATTGTAAACTGTCACTTATTCATTGGCGATCTTTAGTCATGCTAGGAAACGATGAGAAGTTACCGAAAGTTATCGATACAAGATCTGTTACCGATCGAAAAGGATTGATAGGATAACTTTCGCTAACTTCTCATCGTTCGCTAGGACAACTGTAGATCGCTAACGTACGAACCATAGTTAACATAACATTAAGAACGCTTAGTCATTGTAAACTATTTTTAATCGTTGGCGATCTACAGTCATGCTAGGCGATCGATAAGGATTGATAGGATAACTTTCGGTAACTTCTCGCAGTTCCCTAGGACACCTGCAGATTGCTAACGTACAAACAACAGTTGATATCGAATATATGAAGGACACTTAGTCATTGTAAACTGTCACTTATTCGTTGGCGATCTTTAGTCATGCTAGGGAACGATGAGAAGTTACCGAAAGTGATCGATACAAACGGTCCTGGTCAGTCGAAAAGTCTGTCGTGTAATCACATGTCTGTAGTATTATTGATTTCCTTTCAAAGCCTCACACACTCAGATAAAAGAAGGAAACTTCACGAAATCACTTAAACTACAAAATATCTACTAATTTCATTCAAAAATCATTTCAACGACTTGATTCACTTTGTGTACAGAAGAAAATTTAACACTCTTCAAGTAAGTAGCAAGTTATGATTGCAATTTATCAACCTGAAGTTATTACTTTTTGTAAGTTAATTGTAATCGTAGTTAAAGATAACTGGAGTATGTTTGAGTTAATTTCACAGTGTTAAGGAGGATTTAGTTATGAAGGACTGATGTGTAAACGCTAACTGAGATGTGTGCTATTTTTTCTCGGCGTTTTATGCTGTTCGGAAAGAGAAGGGGTAATATTTGAGGGACAGGGCCGAATTAGGGACAGATGTGTGTGTTTGTTGAGATAGGTTACACATGAAAGTCTTTGCTTGGTTTATTATTTGTTCGGATTATCTTACTGCGGTTATTAAGGTATTTATATCTTCGTCCTTACACTGTCCCAACTCATTGCCTAGATAGGCTGTTGGGGTCGGCTCTTCTCGTTCTCAGGTTATAACTTTTTCGGTTCATGGGTATCACTTTCATCCAGGATGTTTCTCTGTAGTATTTTGGAGCATTGAGTCATCCAGGAGTTCTGGTTAGGCATTATAATATGTTTTGTTTTGTTTTTGGTTCGAAAAAATAATTAAAATATTTTTATGTTACATAAATGGTTGTTTGACAGTTTTTGTTGATAATAGAAACACTCATGTGTGTTGTAGTCATGCAAATTCTCTCTTGGAAACTGTCGTCATGGAAATTGTTATTATGAAAAAAACACTCTGTTCATTTTGTGGTTTTTTGAGCAAGTCGCATGTATTGTGGATGTATTTCCGTCGTGTAATCTTGACTTCGGAACATTTGCGGATCCAAAAATTATGTTGGTGATCTGCACGTGAATTGGAATCATTGGGAGGCCTTCCAGAGTTTGCAGAGAACGACAATCAAAGGTTAGTGTTTCTTTTTATTCAATAGAAATTGCACAGACATCAATCCTTCTGTTCGCGCAAATAAAATCCACAATTATACATTTTTGGGTATTACGCCCAGAGAGATCTGGGACTATTTACACGTCCCAGACTCATATATTAAAATCCAAGTTCTTTAGTCTTCCTCTGGATGACTGTCGATGAAGCTCCATAGATATTGCCTGCTTCACTGTGTAGTCTGACGGTCTCCGTCTTATGTGCCCATACCATCTTAACTGTCATTCCTCCAGCTTACTGTTTATGTCCAAGACACCCAGACTACCACGAACACGTGAACTTTTACGCCGTTCTTCCACGTAGCTATTCACAAGCGACGCTACCGCTACCTGTCAAACAAATTTGCTAGTGTAGCACCTAGCGGCGTTTTCAAACACAAATAATAGTATGGAAAACACAGACGAGCGGTGATCGCGTCGCTTGAAGGTAGCTCCATGGAAGAACGGCGTTAATCTTATCTTTTAATGATACTCCTGCCGACCATCCAAGCATTCGCATTTCTGCTGTTTCGAGTTGCCTAAAAAAGGAGTTGTACATAGTCCAGCATTCGGAGCCATACATTATCGCGGGTCAAACAATAGTTCGGTAGGTATATCTTTCCTTTAAGTTTTATAGGCATTTTCGGGTGACACAAGATTCCTGTCACGGATCTAAATTTAATCCATCCCACATCTATTATATTGTTGACATCCGCTGCACATCCTCCGTTTCTGTGAATAAGTGAACCCAGATACATAAATTAGTCACAGTTGGCTAATGTTACTCCATCCAGTTCCATCGAAGAAGTTACAGCATTTGTGTCTTCAAATGGCAAGTACAAATATTCAGTCTTTTTCATGTTTTTCAATATTTTAGGTCAATATCCTGCAGGATCTTTATCTACCTTTCCAGGCTATTCTGTAAGTCACAATGATTATCTGCTATCAGTACTACATCATCTGTAAAAAGCATAGTATTAAAAAAACTGTTGTTCATTTCTTGAATCCACTTGGTTACGTAGATTCAAGAAATATTTACGTATTTTCTACATAAATACGTGGTTGGGTATTTACATAGGAAGCAAAATTTTCAATTAAGTTTTACTCCAATGTCAGGAATCACTGCTTAAAGTAAGAACTAACATCCCATATATATCGATAGATGTCATACTGGCGCAGCCGGTAATTACACATGCTATCGAGGTAACTAAGTAGGTATATTAAAATTACTTCTTCAATCTTCGCAAAATCACTTTATGGTGTCATTTTTAATCAAATGTTATGTTTTTCTTATCTTGACGAAGAAACCATCTTTTTCGAAACATGTCGATAATTGTAATTGTAGGTGTCCGGAAACTCGCAGTACAAGCGAAAAACTGACAAATCTACATCACATGGAGAACAAAAAAAACGATCTGAGCATTTGATTTTTTTGGGTTAAAAAAACTTGGAGGTCCGGTCTACGCTTAGTTAAACAGCAGTCAATAACCCCCTATCTACTGATTTTTTTAGAATTTTAATTTTGGATTCGATTTACTCGCAAACGAAATCTCAAATCAAAAAAGTTAAATCTCAAAATGTCCTCCAAATGTGATGTAGATTTAACAGATTTCCATTTCTGAACAAAATACGGGTAATTTAAGTATAAGTATTTCAGTTCGTGGCGATTATGCGTACCGCCGCCCCGGGAACCAATTATTGGATGACCGACGCTCCTCTCATAGATCACCCCAAGTGGTTCGAAGAAGACGAAATAGAACTCGACGGATTTTTTTCATCGGGGATAGAGAAAAATTATGTGCTTTAGCCGGCCCTGTTTGAAACGCACTGAGCCCAGTGGGATTCCCACGATATATCGGACTCTAGATGTGCAATAAATATAATTGTTACCAATAATATAATATTGTGTGTGTTGGTTGAATGTTGATATTTTGATCTACTGATAATAATATATGTTGCCTTCATTCCGCATTGCTAACTATTAAAATAACACGCTAAATCATCATTAAACAAATACTTTTACTAAATTCAACTTCTAATTTCTTGAGGTCGGTCATGGTTTATCGTAGAGCGGAATCGCTGTCGTTTATAGGTGGGCTCTGGACCTAGAAATGGAGGAAAACCCGATGGTAAATTTTAATTAAATTTTTTGGGCGACCTATATCTTCAAAATCATTATAAGTCAGTTAAAAGAATCTACGCTTCTTTTTATGTGTTCACCACTGTTTGGTGTTCAAATGAGAATATGCTTGGTTCTTATTGAGATGTCATTTATCCAGTTTCTATCTCTCCCTAACCCTAACCTTACTGGAATTTGGATTTGAAATTTGGAACGATGGCAAGAATAATAATGAAAAATCTCGGAAATACTTAATATCGTATTGTACTTTTGTGAAATTCATTTTGTTGTTGCGATAATTACCTCGAGCATACGCTACGCATGGTAAGCGACATTGCGATATCTGAATAACTTAGAATCCATACATTTTTATGGAAATAGATTCGTCAGAATCACACTGGCTACACTTTGCGTTGCGTGTAGCAAGTGGGATTCTGAAGCATCTATTTGCAGAGAAAATACACGGATTGTAAGTTGTCCAGATATCGTAATGTGTAGCTTACGTAGCGTACGTTGACCCAGTGCGTTCTTACCTTTAGTGATTGGTTATCCTTTTTCCTTGCATACCTTGTTTTTCCTACACATTTCATCTCTCAATTCAAGCAAACATAATATCGTCTCGTTTCGTTTAATGTATTTACAGTTCACAAACATCATCGGACAGCAAAATGACGTATACATGTTTACTTTCAATTTACTCAGGAATCGCTGATTAAAAAATCCTTCGGGTACGTTCTGTTATACTTTGTGAGAGCCATTGACCAGCGGCTGAGAATAACAGTTTAAAAATGCTTGTATGTGTACAGGGAGGTTCCGTTGAGAAAGACCGATTATTCCCCGTATCAAAATTTTAAAATTAAACATTTAAAATCGATTTATTTCGTTCATAGCTTGCTTTAATATATACCTACATTCAAGTAAGCAATAAAAATACTCAAAACGCACGATGATAAATTATTAAATATCGTGTACTTCTTGTAAATATTTTTTGTTCATAAGTATTTATGATTTTTCAATAATGTCTAAAAAAATAAATGTTTAAAAAAATCTGAAATATTTTAGTTTGTAAGACCTTAAATAAATAGAAAAACTGAGGTATTTTCGTTACAAAACACGTTCTCGGATTAATTTTTCAATGATTTTAATTGAACTAAAATTAAAATTCTGAAAAGTGTCTTTACTAGATTACGTATTGATTTATTTTGTTGTATGATTATATTATGATTTGAAATTTGTGTTGTATAATACAATATTTCGTTTGAAAATTGAACAAATCTGCCAACGACCTTAGTATATTAAAAATAAACTTAGTGTGCGTTTACCAGATAAAATAACAATCTTTCAAAATCTTTTTTTTTTAAATACTAATTTCCGGTATTCTCTGGTTATACCCTCTTAGGTGTCAACATTTTATCTGCTCCAGGCATCATTTATCTCCGAGCCGGTAACAGTAAAGGTTTTTATTTTGTGATAAAAATATAGGTATTTCCGAAGACATCAATTTTATCGGCGACATAAAGATACATTAATCTTATTAGCCAGTTACTGCCAAACCCTCCGTTCGCCCATCTCCTGTGGTGTAGTCATCACCAAAAAAGAAAGGTGGATTCCTTACTGAATTGTAATAATTTTGAATAAAAGTTGCATTAAAAACTACTTACGAATTACAGCTTCAGATGAATTTGTAATGTGGACTCTAAATACTTACAGCGATTTTACAGAAATGGTGTTTGCTAGAATTGGGTGATAATGTGTGTAGGAAAAACAAGGTATGCAAGGAAAAGGGACAATCAATCACTTACCACTGTACTTCTGCGAAGGAGAACACGACACAACTACAATATAGTTATATAGTTTCATAGCGTTTCCTCGTGGTAATTATCGCCACAATAAAACTAAAGAGTACTTACTAAACGATAATATTATGTACTTCCAAGATGATCAAATTCGTTCTTTTTACTTAAAAACTAGTTTATGTACATGAAAACTAGCTTCCAAGGTAATCTATTTTCATTATCCTTCTTCTGTTTTCAAAAAAGAATGCCCTCGAATACGGACTTTTTTTAGATTTATTCATTAAATGAATTTTGTACATTGTATAGATTTTTATTTATTTTTTATGTTTCTTTATTCATTGTATTGTTTGTTACAATTGAGGATTTTTCGACCACCATGCTAGGCACATGCCCGGGTTATGGTGGTCGATTGGTCGTGGTGGTTATATTGTGTTATTTCATCCGCCATGCTAGGGATGTCCCTGTGTTATGGCGGGTGAAGTTTACAGATAATATAATGTATGCTTAGCTCCACACAGGAGACCCCGAGGAAAACAATATCCCTCGAGGCCTGTGTCATCTTTGGGGATGCTGTGTGATGGGTCTTTTAGGTAAAGGAAGGAAGGGAAGAAAAATGTATGAAGGATGGGTAGGAATCCGGCAAGTCGACAAGGCGATGGGTCGAGAGAGTCCGGCAGTAGAAGTCTACATTAGGTCTCCCTAAACAAATCTCTCCCAATCCGGCCCGCCACGCAAAAGGGGGGCAAACAAATTGACCACCATGACCTATACAAACGTCACTCTATGAACCCGGGTACCCCTGCTAAGTCACCAAACGAAGCGAACCACTCAGTGTTACCTATGGCAGGGGTGTTAGTTATCTAATAATTTGTTCCCGCGACAATGGTACCCACTCCCAAATTATTTTTAATTTCTAAGATTTTTCCAGCAAAGTGGTAGTCAGGGAGAGATAGAAACTGGATAAATGATATCCCGGTATGAACTAAGCACATTCGCATAACGAAACAAAACAGTGGCCATCACACGAAATAGAATTATATTCCTTTAACTGAGCTGCACTATTAACAAATCAATTAACACATCATTGATTGTAATTCATCCACGCTAATAATGTGGTGTGAATCGGTCACAAAAAATAATTAATTATTTTCTTTAGAAATAAACTATTAGAAATTAGATGAAGCCACTTTGATCAATAGATACCTACTGATGCTAGAAGGGAAATGGAAGCCGTCACACATCACACAATTAGTCATATCATAGTGATCAAAAAAATATTTATTACACGATTTTTGAAGTAAAACTTCTTTATTTATTTATTTACACATATACGGCACAATATGTGCCATTAACATAATTGACATAACATATAAATAGTAGAACAACACGAAGAATAACAGTATAAATGTAAGTTAAATATAAGAAAAAAAGATAAAAAGTAAGTACCTAGTATCAAAGTAAGGTAATACGTAGTAGGTAAAGGTAAAATATAAATATAAAGATAAAAGTAATAAAGTATAAGTTTAAAGTGTTAAGTATAAAGTAGGTACAAACTATAAAGTATTAAGCAAAATAGAATATTAAAAGTGAAAATGAAATAATAAATAATAAAGTGAAATGTAGATTTAAATATAAATTAAATTATAAAAAATAATAAATCCTCATAGGAACAAAGAAAAAATAAATAAAATAATGAATAGGTAGGTATTATCTCTTACTAATATTATAAACGCGAAAGTTTGTATGGATGTATGTATGTTTGTTACTCTTTCACGCAAAAACTACTGAATGGATTTAAATGAAACTTTACAATAATATAGCCTATACATCAGAATAACATATAGGCTATAATTTCTAAAGCTAGATATTTTTAATATATTATGAATAATAATTATTGTTTAATAGAAAATGTCGAAATTTGAGAATAACATTTTGCAAAACAATGATTGTTAAATCAAAATTCTATTTTATAAAATATTTAAATTGGTGAATTTACTTGAAGTACTCGCCTAATACTTAAAAGAGTACTTTGAACCGAATCAAGAATTATAGATATTTTAAATAAATAGATTAAGAATTTTGGTATAAACATATAAGGGAACTAGGAAAAGAAAATAGGTTACTCGAAGTACTAATCCTGCGCAGACGAAGTCGCGGGCAGAAGCTTGTTGATTATAAATATCAACTGATATAATAAATTTTACAAATACCTATGATTTCTGATGAATTGATCATTTTAGAGTACAAGTACTGAACTATATTGCCTATACACTATATAATTCGCTTCCAGATATGTACAAAAACATCCAGCATAATAAAAAATTGCAAAGCAATGCTTTAAAATAATATTTTTTAACTACATTTAAAAATGAAAATATGTAATCGTCTTGTCATTTTTTGTTCTATCTTATATACTCGTATCAGTTTTTCCCTCTCTTTACTTGTTTTCTCTTGTAGTTTGTTCTACTTAACCTGTCTTTATTTTTATTTTTATGCTGTACTGAATGTAAAACTTATATTATGATATCAAAATACCTTTGTAAAATTGTAACTACTACCTCTTACCTATGAATTGTAAGTTCCTCCTCTCCTAAAATGAGTTTTGTAACTCATCGGGATTGCTCTAGCAAGAAATAAAAACAATGAAAAAAGTACTGGTAAGCATATTATGTTTACATGATCATTATGTTTACATGGGACTAGAAGACAAATTTTGTTTGATGCATCTTTTGTATGTGGCCAGATTACCGGTGTGATCGATATTAGCATATTTATTGCCAAAAGTATGCAAGCGATTTATTGTTGAATTGTGTTCTGCGGTGGTCCAAGAATTCTTACAATAAAAAGGTGTTTGGAGTCGAAAGGTTTTTAAGTTTTTTTTTAGGCGCATTACAGCGAGTAGTTTTTCAGACGGAAGTAACATTTTAAAATAACAATTTATAAAAATGTAACCCATATGTTTTATATTACAATAAAATAAAATAAAATATACCAATTTCAAGAGATTTTTACAGCAGCGACGTCCACAGCATCATATCCCGTGTCATTAAGCCCAGATTAGCTCTGTCATCGTTAGCTAATTTATTTGTTTTACAATCTGCTTCATTCCCATGCGAAATCTTCTCTAATCTATACTGATTTATAATATAAAGAAAAGTTCACTGATATTTTAGACAATGATCGGCAAACATCCAAAAGACGTAGTATAAAATATTCCAGATACATCCCAGCGCCATTTTTGTGAGAAAATCACCACAAGGGCGCATTACAAATTGTTTATAAATTTAACCTATATATATTATATTACAAGTGGCTTATAACTTAGATATATATACCTAGTGACTTAAAACTATACTTACGTATTTACACAATATTTCTTTACTAGTACTATGACTAATGGGGTTACTCACCATCCTCCCAATAGCTTATCTACACTAATAACGAATATTTTCGATTTACGGTTATTTATTTATTAAGTTGGAGTTTATAATTCGGTACTCGAACCTATGAATAGTGGCTATATATTGGATAAGTTGGCCGAGATTTCTAACCACTGCGAGTATTTTATTTTTATTTTTAATAATATTCGTTATTAGGGTAGATAAGCTATTGGGACGATGGTGAGAAACCCCCTTACAATCTTAAATCTAAATATTTACTTATTATTTTTACTAATGTTTAAGACAAGATTTTTATGCATAGCACAAAGGGTGACAATTATTATTAGCAATAATTTATTATTAGCCTGAAAACACTCATCCACATTGAAAAATCTCCCTAGAAAAGATACATGCCGCCGACGGGACTCGAACCCGTGTCCTTCTCATTTCCGCTCAAATGCTCTATCAACTGAGCTACGTCGGCTTATCTCTTACCCGCCAAATACTTCAATATATACTAGTTATTTTTACTGCACTCCAAACGAAATCAACAGTCTCAAAATCCGTGTAGCTGAATGCCTAGAAGCAATAACTCGTTGGATGTCTTCAAACAAGCTGAAACTGAACCCATCGAAGACCGAGTTTCTCTGGGCGGCCACAAACAAACGGCAACATTTGGTAGACGATTCACCTGTTTCCATTTCTGGCAGCAATATTATTCCAAAGAGAACAGTTAAACTTCTTGGCGTTAATCTAGACTCGGACTTTTCGCTTAAAAGTCAAATAAATAGGACAGTAAGCACCGGATTTTTTCACCTAAGACAACTTAAATCAGTTCGAAGAAACCTTCCTACAGAGGCAACAAAATTACTCATCAACTCATACGTAGTCTCACGTCTCGATTACTGTAACGGTATTTATGCTAGCCTTCCGAAATGTCAAATCGACAAACTTCAATCCATGTTTAATGCAGCGGCACGGCTCATAACCGGGGTCTCTAAATATTCACACATTTCAGAACACCTTCGCAACCTTCACTGGCTTAAGTGCCCTGAAAGAATCCAGTACAAACTGTGCTGGATGGTGTTTAAATCCATCAATGAAATGGCCCCACATTACATCTCTGAACTATGCGTCCCGGAAAACATTGGTCCAAGGCAGTCAACCCTTAGATCAGCAACATCATCAGCTCTAGGTAGACTGATAGAACCTAAACGAAAGCCAAATACTAAGTTTGGAGATCGTGCATTCGAAGTATCTGGGCCTAAGGCTTGGAACAAACTCCCTCCGGAACTAAGGTGCATAACAAGCCCAACAGAATTTAGGTCAAAACTAAAAACCTACTTATTTAGGCTCTCATACCCTTAAATTTAATAAATCTATTTGTATTATGTATTGCCTATAATTTATCTTAATCTATTTTCTTATTAGATTAACATCATTCGAAGCCTTCACAGCAATCCGTCGCTTAACGAGAGACTGAGACTTCATTTAAGAAAATAAATAAAATTCATGTACTACTCTCATTAAATAACATAATATATATCAAATAATTACTTTTCCAACAACATGTGTTCGCTATTATGTCCTCTGCGCGCAAACTGTATATAAATAAACATCTTTTAACTTTAATCTCAAGTGACCTACCAGGTAAGTATGGTCCTGTACATTTTCATTGAAAAAAAAGATATATATAATTTAAAAAAAAAAAATAAAAAAAAATAAATAAAAAAAAAAAATAAAAAAAAAAAATAAATAAATAAAATAAAATAAAATAAAAATACATGTACATTTACATTTTTGGGGTGCACCGCGCTGGTTGTTCAGTTGCATTGTACATATAGTTTTGTATCGCTGATCAAAGAACCGGTGGATTTGCATCCATTGTTTCAGCCATAGGTTTTTTATATTTTCTAGTGTGTAGTTAGAAGTAAGATTGTAGAAATTATTGAAATTTGTACAGCGCCCTTGAGGTGATTTTTCACAAAAACGGCGCTATACAAGTCATCCAATTTATTCACCAGATTTACAGGAACGGGTTTAGTTTTTCCCATAGGAAAAACTAAACCCTTTCATACACTTTTCCATATAAATGATCATCTAGTAAATCCACGCTATGCAAGTGTATTATATAAGTATAATTAATACAAAACAATACAAGAACAACACGTTAATCTACCAAACTATTAAATGGGAATATAATTCACCGTCTCCAGATATTTTCATATCAGAGGGTTCGGCTCTGTGGAATTCCTAATTTGACCGATAAATCCTACTGATCCCTCAATATAAATATTCAAAAAATCTTTCGTAATTCTACATGTATTTAAAATGACTGATTTTTGCATTTTTATATACAAATTCTTTGACAAATCTAATATGCCTAAATTTTTAATAAGAGAGCTAGGTATAATGCCAGTAGCCGAAATAACAAAAGGTAATATTTTTATAGTCTGAGAATGCCAAATTCTTTTAATTTCATTTCCTAAATCTGTATACTTTCTTATTTTTTCAGAAACAGATTTTTGAATATTACAGGAATTTGGAATAGCTACATCAATAATATAAGTTATTTTTTTAATTTTGTCATGTAAAACTATATCAGGTCTATTATGACCAATTGGTCTGTCTGTTAGTATAGTTTTATCATAGTAAATTTTAAAGAAATTATTTTCTAAAAATGAATTTGGTTCGTATTCATAATATGGTACTATATTATGACAGTCAATCAAGTTATGTTTAATTACCAAACTTTGGTGAATTATTTTTAAAACCTGATTGTGCCTAAATGTATACTCAGACGGCGCTAATATAGAACATCCTGATATAATGTGTTCTATAGTTTCCGGAAAAGCCATACATTTTCTACATAAATCATCTATTTGATTTGGATCTTTGATTATATGCTTCCTATAATTTTTGGTATTAATTACTCTATCTTGAATAGCAAGCATAAAACCTTCTATTTCTGCGCTCAACTCTCCAATACTCAACCATTTGTTTGACGAAAGTTTGTCAACATACGTTTGGTTGAGATAATTGAAGTGTTTTGCGTGAATAATTTTATTATTATTATTATTATTATTAGTGTTTTATTCAACAATTACTGCTTATTACATTTTTTCACCTGCAAACAACCAACTTTACAATGCCTTTCTCACACGGAGATAAATATTATTCGAAAAAACGATAATTTTAATAGTAAAAACCGTTAAAAACGGGACTGAAGTTCTTACGAAACAGGGTTTCAATGTTTATTGGCGGGAACATGTAAGAATAATTTGTTGGTATACGTAATTTCGCACGTATACCAACAAATTATTCTTACATTTTCCCGCCAATAAATATTGAAACACTGTTAATTTGTTCGTAGGAACTTCAGTCCCGTTTTTACTATTAAAATTATCGTTTTTTCGCATAACATTTTTCTCCGTGCATGTACAAAATAAAGTTGGCTGTTTGCAGGTGAAAAAATTTAATAAGCAGTAATTTTTTAATGAAACTTTAGGTATATATTGAATTATTTGGCAGGTAAGAGAAAAGCCAACATAGCTCAGTCGGCGGCATGTATCTTTTCTCAGAAGATTTTTTCAATGTGGATAAGTGTTTTCAGGCTAATAATTATTGCTTATAATAATTGTTACCCTAAATATTTACGACTAACATATACTTATTTACATTTACAAACGCATATTGTGCCTGCTGCCGTGCTGTCAGTGACAAGTTATGAAAAATATTACAAAAAAAAAGTTTATTCATAATAACTTGTTAAACCTAATATAGGGTGGTCAAAGAGTAAGATAAGTCGATCAAAGAAAATCCCATGGACTCAGTGGTGAAATATTATTGAAGAAATGTTATTATAATATTATTGTGTGGATAGGATAATTTTGAAAAGGTGAGGTTTTGTTCTGAACTCAGGTGTGCTGTCGAACTTTCGCAAATGTAAAGGGAGTTTGTTTCAAGCTGTTGGGCCTGCTACTGCAAAAGCCCGGTCTAGAAATTTGTATTGGGATTGCGCATAGGTACTGAGAGTCTACCTATGGCTGTTGAAAATGCTGATTGAAAGGTTGCTTGTCTAGTATTGACATCGTTTGGAATGCACAGATAGGTATTAACCATGTCGTGTATTGCTTTAAAAATCATCCAGCAGATTTTGAATTGGATTCTCTCAGCACACTGACGGTTCCGCAGATATTGTGATATGTGTGAATATTTAGAAACGCCGGTTATCAGTCTTGCTGCAGCATTGAAAACTGACTGGAGTCTGTCAGTTTATAGTTTAGGGAGACTTGCGTATATGCCATTGCAATAGTCGAGTCGTGATACAACGTGTTACAATTATTACATTACGCAGGAATGTTTCACATCATCACAGACAACCGAAATTAGATATTTGATTATGTACTTCTTAAAACGTGGCCTTCAATACCTCCAGTATACCGCACGCCCCTATATGTTAGAGCATCCGAGACCTTTATCCGTCCTGTGATAAATACAGACCAATAAGCATAAATCGTGGGAAAAGTCTTTAAGAAATAATAATATATATTTCTATTACGCACTCTTTTTTAAATTCATTTAGTACTACAATGATTTATATGCTGTAGGCTACAGTAAAAACTCGATTTACCGGATCTCCCCTTATCAAGAAAACGTAATATTACAAATTATTATTATATTCGGATTAATTTGAAAGGTTTTAAGTTTTTTTCCTGTCATACAAGTCTCAATCAAAAAGTAATGCATCTTATTTTTCTTCTGTTTTTTTTATTGCCAAGAAATTAAAATGCAATTACACAGGTCGAAAAACCACACTATTGACGATTAATTTTTCACTTTTCAATACAATCTCCGTTCATTTCCAGAGTTTTGGTCCACCTTTTAACAAGGGCATGTTTTCCAGTGTAGTAAAAAGCACAGTACTACTTTCTATATAAGACTTTGGGCACGGACGTTTTCAGAGTCATTTGAGAGAATGAGAGAATGCGTCACAATTCATCTGTAGTTATCCGGCGGTCACCACCAATGATGTCATCGACCTGAATATTGCGTGGAATCACTGCAGTTAACTGCCTACCGCTCCGCTTTTCGTCAGCTTCGTTACGGCGACGAACCCATTATCTAACAGTACTGACATCCACTGTTGCATCACTGTACACATTTTTTAGTCTTTCATGATTGCGAATGGGCGTTTTATCTTCTGCATTCAAGAATAATTCAATCACAGAACGATGTCTAATACCAACACCGATGTCGGTCATTTTGCAAGCGACTGCAGTGATGCCACCTGTTGACGCAGAAAGTTACTATTGCAGTAGATTGTAGAAGAAGGTTGGAGGAGTAGCGCCAAATTCAAATTTTTCACTTAACTCACTTTACTTAAGTCGAAAAAAATAGGAGGCATTACTTTTCGACTGACCCCTTTATGTTCTATAATATTATTTTATTCAATTTATAAAAACAGTTTATTTATTAACGAGTAAATTATAAAAAAATAAATATATGTAAAGGAATAAGAGTACCTACCTAAAAATGTCTAGGACTCTTTATATTTATTTACCTAGGTACCTACCTACCTAAGTACCTACCTAGAAATGTTTAGGATTCTTTTATATTTGAATTATGAATTTTATTATATTCTATTGTTTTTTCAAATGTCATTGCTTTGGTTACACATTATGTTATGTGGCTGACATTTTTAAATATTATAAAAACAATTTAATTTCTGACAAATAAACTTTAATTGTCGTTTCTTTATACTCCAGAGCAACACATTGTTTTATTTGTCATTTAAAACCTAAAGACAACAAACAGTCATATATATTTAAAAAAATGTTTTTTTTCTTTTATACATTAATAATATTATTTAATTTAATTTATTGAAACAGTTTATTTATAAACATGTTCTGTTGCTTAATTATTTTCACATGTGACAGCTGTTTTGCCTTCTGATTACAATATCAAACTGTGTTAATGCGACCGTAATCTTCATAGGTTACAAAGAATTGTGTAATCATTCCAAAATATAGCTGCCAAAAATATGAGAAAAATTAGTTGCGGATAATATTGTTATTCTGAATTTGAAAGACAAAAATGACAGAAAAATATAGGTCACAATGGCCGTGTTGGTTAAGGCGCTGTGTCACGGTAAGACAATAGATCCTGGGTCACAATTGGGACCGTTAACTTTATATTTTTCTGTGTATTGTTCTGTTTCACATTTTAATTAGATTTGTTAGTATTCTTCATCTTCAAAGATATACATTTTTGAAGTAAGACTTCTTTAGGGGCATAACGACGGGTAACTCAAATCTTTTTGGACGGAAGTAACATTAACGGAAATGACGTTCGACTTATATTTCATCATATTAACGTCGTAGGTATGGCAACAATGAGTGAGAAGCCTAGCAACGAATAACAAAGCAAAGCAAACTCAAACGTCAGACATCACCCTTTTTTTTGTTTACTAATGTATAAGGTAAGTTCAAGTTTGTTATGTTTTATTGATTATTTTACGATTTAACTTAAGATTTTAGTTGAACATTTTGATTTGTATTATTTTTTACGATGAATATTAACCCTCTTTTCTCTCTGATTCTTGTGAATTCTAGCTATTAAGGTAAAAAGTGGCAGTAGTGTGACAATAAAAATAGAGTTGTTTAGAATGCAAATGGCTGAATCGCAGGAAAATTGTACCCCTTCGTCTATAAATAATTTTAAACGAAAAAATCAACAACCTAATCCTGTTCCGCCGCCTAAAAGATGTAAGTTTTTATTTAGTTTTTAGTTAAAGAAGTTTTACTTCAACCGCGCGTAAAGGTTATTCTTTAATATCTTAAGTTTAAAAACTTCTTATGTTCTATTGTTTGGGTTCCTGAATGATAATCTAGATTAAAAAATGATTTAATTTTTTCCAAACATTACCATATTATTTAATTAATTAGTCCAAAGAACTGTGTTCTAGGTGTAGAGATATGCTTCATATCCTTTGGGAAGATCGTTAACACAACGCGTAGTTGGAAAAGATGATCTTTAAAAGTTCAAGGGAACTATGGCGGTACAAAGAACTGGCAGCGTTACTCGAGGACCAATAATTAATGTACTTGTTAATCTCTGTGGACTTATAAATTTGGAAGATGTGTTAAAGGAAAAGGGACTATTTAGAATAATATAATAACTAAATATTCGTATAGCGTTGCTTTTTGATATTTCCACATCAAGTTCGTTTAACTATACATAGTATATAGTTCTACAGTGCTCCTTATGCGTCCTTACAAAATATTTATCAAATAATATGAAACAAAGAATTTACAGTATACACAAAGCAATGCCAAGATAACAAAACATAGCAATAACAGTGCTGTTATAGTAAAGGACAATAATAATAAACAATTACATTGCTGTCATAGCAAAGGATAATAATAATAGACAATAACTGTGCTATTATAGTAAAGGATAATAATAATAGACCATAACTGTGCTGTTATAGTAAAGGACAATAGTAATAAACAATACAGTTCTGTTACAGTAAAGGACAATAATAATAGGTAATAACAGTGCTGTTATAGTAAAGGACAGTAATAATAGGTAATAACAGTGCTGTTATAGTAAAGGACAATAATAATAGGTAATAACAGTGCTGTTATAGTAAAGGACAGTAATAATAGGTAATAACCGTGCTGTCATAGTAAAGGACAATAATAATAGGTAATAACAGTGCTGTTATAGTAAAGGACAGTAATAATAGGTAATAACAGTGCTGTCATAGTAAAGGACAATAATAATAGGTAATAACAGTGCTGTTATAGTAAAGGACAGTAATAATAGGTAATAACAGTGCTGTCATAGTAAAGGACAATAATAATAGGTAATAACAGTGCTGTTATAGTAAAGGACAGTAATAATAGGTAATAACAGTGCTGTCATAGTAAAGGACAATAATAATAGGTAATAACAGTGCTGTTATAGTAAAGGACAGTAATAATAGGTAATAACAGTGCTGTCATAGTAAAGGACAATAATAATAGGTAATAACAGTGCTGTTATAGTAAAGGACAGTAATAATAGGTAATAACAGTGCTGTCATAGTAAAGGACAATAATAATAGGTAATAACAGTGCTGTTATAGTAAAGGACAGTAATAATAGGTAATAACAGTGCTGTCATAGTAAAGGACAATAATAATAGGTAATAACAGTGCTGTTATAGTAAAGGACAGTAATAATAGGTAATAACAGTGCTGTCATAGTAAAGGACAATAATAATAGGTAATAACAGTGCTGTTATAGTAAAGGACAGTAATAATAGGTAATAACAGTGCTGTCATAGTAAAGGACAATAATAATAGGTAATAACAGTGCTGTCATAGTAAAGGACAATAATAATAGGTAATAACAGTGCTGTCATAGTAAAGGACAATAATAATAGGTAATAACAGTGCTGTTATAGTAAAGGACAGTAATAATAGGTAATAACAGTGCTGTCATAGTAAAGGACAATAATAATAGGTAATAACAGTGCTGTCATAGTAAAGGACAATAATAATAGGTAATAACAGTGCTGTTATAGTAAAGGACAATAATAATAGGTAATAACAGTGCTGTCATAGTAAAGGACAATAATAATAGGTAATAACAGTGCTGTTATAGTAAAGGACAGTAATAATAGGTAATAACAGTGCTGTCATAGTAAAGGACAATAATAATAGGTAATAACAGTGCTGTCATAGTAAAGGACAATAATAATAGGTAATAACAGTGCTGTCATAGTAAAGGACAATAATAATAGGTAATAACAGTGCTGTTATAGTAAAGGACAGTAATAATAGGTAATAACAGTGCTGTCATAGTAAAGGACAATAATAATAGGTAATAACAGTGCTGTTATAGTAAAGGACAGTAATAATAGGTAATAACAGTGCTGTCATAGTAAAGGATAATAATAATAGGTAATAACAATGCTGTTACAGTAAAGGACAATAATAATAGGTAATAACAGTGCTGTTATAGTAAAAGACAATAAGAATATGTAATAACAGTGTTGTTATAGTAAAGGACAATAATAATAGACAATAATTGTGCTGTCATAACAAAGGACAATAATAATGACAATAAAAACAATAAAATACCAACAAAAACCAACAATGATGAGGAAATCATGATCAACACCATACAACGACCTTAAGTCAACTGATAACAATAACTGTGCTGTTATAGCAAAGGACAATAATGATAGACTCAGTGCTGTTATAGCACAAGATAATTCATGAATACTTTTAATCTAAAATATAATATAAAACAGGAGGCAGTTTACGTTCAGAAATAAAAAACATTCTGAGTGGACTTCACATAAAGACAATTCTAAACCGAAATACAATAGTAAACCAAACATTTACCGGAAACTTGAGAATATGGCTATATAAATTGAAAAGAGGCTAAAAATTCATGAATGGTACAATTTTTAACATAAATAATATTTTATAATTGAACTGCTTACTTCATCCTATACGATAATAAAATCTGTGCAAAATCTCAAATATACTGGGAACAGTCGAAAAGTTATGCCTCCTATTTTTTTCTCATTTGCGCATTTGCTATAATGCAGGTTGAAAACCCCACTATTGACGATTAATTTGACACTTTTCAATATAATCTCCGTCCATTTTTACAGTTTTGGTCCATCTTTTAACAAGGGTATGTTTCCCAGTGCGGTAAAAAGCACAGTTCTGCTTCCTATATAAGCCATTGACGCACGGACGTTTTCACAAATTGAATCTCACGATGAGCTTCACACTGTCTTTACTGAAGGAGAGAATGCATCAGAATTCATCTGTAGTTATCCGGCGGTCACCACCAATGATGTCATCGAAGAGCTGAATATTACGTGGAGTCACTGCAGTGAACTGCCTACCGCTAAGCTTTTCGTCAGCCAACGCCGTCTGTCCTTCAGCTTCGTTACAGCGACGAACCCATCACTTAACAGTGAGTACTGAAATCCACGGTTGCATCATCGTATACATTTTTAAGTCTTTCATGATTGGCGTTTCACCTTCTGCTTCCCAGAATTCAAGCACAGAACGCTATCTGATACGAACCTAGATGTCGGCCATTTTGCTAACGACTGCAGTGCTGCCACCTGTTGACGCAGAAAGTTACAACTGCAGTAGATTGTAGAAGAAAGTTGGAGGAATAGCCCCAAATTCAAAATTTTCACTTAACTAACTTTTTTTGGGCAGAAAAAATTAGGAGGCCTTACTTTTTGACGGACCCTCGTAATATAGAATAGGCAGTTTCCTGCGGCTGAAACAATGAAGGCTGTATTGCATACCGGATGTGGATGTTTGGTGGGATTAACACAGCCTGTCTGGCCGCACAAACAACAACCAACAAGGGTGGGAATCCTAATTAGAGCCTTAATCTTAATCCTATGCAGAGAATGTTCAAATCGGATTCGTTATTGCATTTATTAAAGCAATGAAACCATTTTTATATGTAGTGACTCATGAAATAGGAAAAGAAGATTGTACTTCACGGTACGCTACACATAACAACGCTGTGTGAATGCAGGAGTCTACGTCATTCCTTAAAATAAGAGATGTCTAAGTAAATAGGGTATTTTCACAAACTAGGGATTCTGTTGAAAGTGTATGGAATATTTAAATATAATATTTTTCTGATTTCAATCATCCTACTAAAAATGTTTTTTATGTTTTCTTTCAAATTTATTCATTTTGAAAAAACCAAAACAACCCGTGATTGGCACGGGAACCAAATACGCACGTCAACAAACAACTATACTGTCAGAAATGTGTCAGAAACCGGCTGACGCTCATGACGTCACACGAGAGCCCCGCCCCGAAGTTGGTGGTATTTTAAAAATGGGAAACTTAGACTCGCTGTAAAAAATTTATTCGTTAACATAAAAATAAAATAAAAATGCCTTAATTTTTTTTTAGTAATAAAAATAAACGTGGAAATACCCTATTATGTATATATATTAACACGTATACTGCTAAAGTTAAATGTAATCTAAGGAAATGGCTATTGGATAATAATGATTTAGCTATTGGATAATGCCCCACTGATGTCCTTGTATTCCAAAATGGAATTCATGTTCTTAGGAAACGGAAAAATAATTATTTTGTAATACCTGACATACCCACCACTATCCATGAAACTATTGATGCACTTGTTGATTATACAATTTTTTTATTTATTAAAAGATTATACATATTATATTATACATTATTTAAGTGTTTTGACTGCCCAACTAGGAGGAATCCAGTTTTAGGGCAGTCAAATTACGATAATATATAAAATATACAGAACACGTTTAGTACAAATAAAAAAGAAATGGAGGAAATAAAAATAATAGAAAGAATAATAAAAAATAAAAAAATTAGAAAGACAATAATAACAAAATATAAAAGTTTATAACATAAAAACATTTGTTCATATATTTATTTGTACTTGCTTATTATCTTTCTTACTAATATTATAAATGTGAAAGTTTGTATGGATGTATGTATGTTTGTTCCTCTTTAAATCGAAATTTAATGAATGGATTTTAATGAAACTTTACAATAATATAGCTCATACATCAGAATAACATATTGGCTATAATTTATGAAGCTAGCTATTTATTTTCGATATATTGAAAATAATAATTATAATTTAATAGAAAACGTCAAAAATTTGAGAATGACATTTTGCAAAACAATGATTTAAATAAAAATTCTATTTTGGAAAATATTTAAATTAAATAATTTATTTGAAGTACTCGCCTAATACTTTGATTCGAATCAAGAGTTATACATATTTTAAATAAATGGTTAAGAATTTTGGTATAAACGTAGATGGGACCTAGGAAAAGAAAATAGATTACTCGAAGTACTAATCCTAGCAGACGAAGTTGCGGGCAGAAGCTAGTATAATATATAAGGCTTATGCTCCTATTTATACTTTTCTGTAATAATTATGTATCATCATATACCGTTTAAACTGTATCATGTCATTGTATAAAATGTTGTCTGAATGTCACTATTAGATATATATTATATAATTGTTTTTGTTTTTCTGTATTGTAAACTTTTTCTTGTATTACTCATCTGTAAATTTCTAATATTAACTTACACTATATATTATTATTTTTATGCCATCTGCAATTTAAAAACTGGTTCCAGTTTAATTTATTTTTACTTTTCTCTTTTATTACAATATAATATTTTTTACTTACTTTTATACCTACCATTTTTATAATGTTTTTTTATTTTATTATTTATTTATAACATATAATATCATTCACAATTATAACATCATTTCATTACATATCATTCATCAATTTTTTAGTTACCCAATTAGTAAAGAAATATTCTCGAGTCTAACTGGGGAGCTAGTCTATGTACTTATGTTATACATTTAGAACTGCTTATAGATAATATATATAGTTACAATAAGAAAGTAAAATACGTTCAAAAATACTCTAAGATATTACAAAATATTGTACAATGAGAAAAATACATATATTATAGCATTGGAATACCAACAAAATATTAGCAACAGAATACGGAATATATCTGAAAATCATCGATAAAAAATAAGTCAATCTGTTGCTTATCTGTAAAAATATAACGTTTTTTTATTAAGTTTTTTTTTTAATTTAAAATAGTTTTTTTAACTTTTTATTGTATCGGGTAAATCGTTAATTGCTATAAGTTTATATTTCTTATTTAAACATTGTATTACATATATATCACTGTATTATATACTTATTATGTAAAAGCCCATCAGGGCGTTGAAAATTAATAATAAATAAATAAATAAATAATCATTTATTATATCATCAAGGTTAAAACCAGTAGTTTTATCCTTGATGCATTTCAATGAAAATATGTTTTATATTTTTATTATTCTGCGGTATATCCTCTCTGCACACCTATTCGGGGACACTTAGTTATATTTTGTGTAAGTAAATATACAATATTTTCCTCAAATATCTATATAATTGCATACCGGATTATATAATATATAACCGCATATTGTGTATAAGTATGCTGGGAGATCAACTGTCATGGGACATGGGACCCCCACCGAGACAATACTGAGAATTTATTTTACACTGAAATTTGATTCAACAAATAATACTACCGAAGTCTTAATTCGTTTATTATTATTTTTCATAAGTTGGGCACAGTATAATAATATTGTGCATAATTTTAATATCTTAATGCGAGTTCACTGATATAAATTATAATTTGTTTGCCCTTTTCGGGATTTGAACCAGCGACCTCTAGGTTCAGAGCCAATGAGCCTAAAGCTTTACCGCGGTCACGCGAGGACACATTCCCCGTTTTCTGTTTGGAGATCCAAACAGTTCCCCTATCAATATTGCTAATCTATTCTTTTTTCTAAGAAAAAAATCCGAGTAAACGCATAAAAAGAATTGGTAGAATAGGATGTGGAAATTAATTAAAGAGGATTTTCATTTTGAAGATCACTGTAGCAACACGGATTTTAGAATTAAAAATATTAAGATGTTAGGTTATGCTTGACTAACGAATTTGACAGGTTAAAGAGAAAATAGGCATATTTTTATTAACGTTTTCATTTTTTTATTGCAGATGCGCGTTTCTTCCACATATTTTGATTTGGGAGGCGGGTATGGGTGCCGCCGAGCAGAAAAACATGTATTGGATAACCAACACCTCTGGCATAGGTCACCCCAAGTGGTTCGCTAAGTTGGGTGAGCAGGGGTGCCCGGGTTCATGGGATAAGATTTATCCGGGTCGTGGCGGTGGATGTATCTGCCCACCAGATGTGTGGCAGTGAAGAGAGACTGGTTGAGAGAGATCTTTTGACCTCTTCAGCAGGATTCTCGCGGAACACCGCCTTACACCGCAGTGGGAGGGATGGATTCTTACGACAGTCACTCCTGGAGAAACTGACCCCCCAGATTACTGGCCACCCTTCATAACCATTTTACTTCCCAGAACGTCCACTCCTTTCATCCACCAAGCATCCCCTAAGATGACATAGGCCCTGAGAGAATTATTCTCCCCAGGGCATCCTATGTGGAGCTAATGTAAAAAAAATATAGCTAATGTAACATAAAAATTACTTTCTTTACGTAAGTACAAGTAGCACACGTGTACAAGTTCAAATTCAACTGTGTTTCGGTAAAATACTTCAAGCCACCTTTTTTGGGAATGCTACTTTTCAGTGGATTTCTGTAAAATACTCGTCGATTCATGGTAAAACAATTTTTGCTGATTTTTACATTTTTAAAATTAAAATCTAAATTTATGCGTTCATTTTTTTTTGTTTTTTTTTTTTGGAAATTACTCAACTATTTCATATATTTTATATCATTTTTTAATTAGTTTTACGAATTTGTAAATATTTCATTTGTGGCTATTGGAGTTTTACCAAGCCGCAGACAAATATAATAAATAGATCCTTTCGTAAAGTACCTACTACTAATTTCTGAACATCATGTAGACATATATGATGTAAAAATATGCACTCAGACCATAAAGCTTTTTTTAAATTACACCCATTTAGTTTATACAAACTAAGTATTACCGTTTAAATCAATTCAAGAGTTTTCAATCCCTCCACTCATATCTAAGTACATTTTTTGATCACACCATAACCTATCTACACTAAAAGCCTCAGAGAAAATAAATATATGTAGAGCTTTTATTAAATTAACATATTTTACCTTTCAACCATCTCGGTATTTCTATAATCAGACAATTGCCCACCAACTCTAAAAGCTCCAGAGTGTCTCTGCATTTCAGAGCAAACTTAATGCAAATTAAACGCCTTGGTCAGATAAAAACGAGATTGCAACACAAAAAACCCTAATAAATTTACGATTCGTTTATTTGCCGCCGCCGGGTTTTGATCCAGCGACCTTTGGGCCTGTCCCAAGGAGCTTTGCCACTCGGCCACAAGGGTCGTTGAGCCTCATTTTGTACTGTCACTATATAAAAGAACTCACCTTAAGGATTTCTTTGAAACAACAATTGGTATGAATACCTTTTTAGGTTAGTTTACAAATTAATCATTTCTTTAAAAACCGTCGAATTGAATTAGGTATATTTTATTTATTTTTTTATAAGAAAACTCTCTTTTTAACTTTTGAAGGTTATTCCCATCAATGTTATAATATCATTGAAGAAGAAGATAACATTCATAATATATATTTATTTTAAATAATTGAATGAATAAGACACAGAAAAATAATAAAAGGTAATGGTCGCAACTGGGACTCGAACCCAGAACCTCTGGTTTAAAAAAAAACGTTTGTGGAAGATAATATTGTTAGTTCTGAAATTTGAAATATGAAGTTTGACAAATATGACAGTCTCATAATAGGGCGCAATGGCTGAATTGGATAAAGCGTATGTCCCGATTAGACGTCAGTTTCTGGGTTCGAGTCCCAGTAGCGACCATTATCTTTTCTTTCTGTGTCTTGTTCATTTTCATATTTAAAAAAATTATATTATGATTGTTATCTTCTTCTTCAATGATATATTTTATTGATTTATTTGATAAGAACTCAGTTAATGCACAAATTGGTACAAACAATTACATAAATCAAATCAGACATATTATAATTTGCATACATCTAAATAAAGATTAAAAAACAATACAACGAAAAATAAAAAAATATTAAACTTTATAAAAGTTACCTTAAATGACAAAATAATACAAAGAGACACACAAGAGATACAGGGTTGCCCAAGGTTAATGGGATAAGGTTTGTCTAGGTCGTTGACGGCGGATGCGTTTGCCCACCAGTGTGGCGGATTGGTTGAAGGCGAACTTTATATTTCTTCAGTAATAATATAATAATAACAAAGCATTTGTATAGCGCAGTTTTGTGATGTTTCACTTCAAGTGCGCTTCAGCCACACTCTTTCGGTCCATCTCCTTACGCCGCAGTCGGAGATATGAATTCATACATCCGTCGCTCTGAGACACATTGCCCCCCAAATTCCTCATACTTTTTTCCTTCCCAGAACTTCACCTCCTTAAAAGACCCTTCATAGAGCAACCCCAAAGAAGACATAAACCTTGAGGGAAATAGTTTTCCTCAGGGTGTCCTATGTTGAGCTAAATTAAAAAAAAAAAAAACAATATTTTATTTTATTTTGTGTAAACGTCCATAGGGCTTTTACATAATATATAAATCAATACATGTTTTCATTAATTACAGTGAAAATAAGAGTTGATAAAATACAGGTAAGTAACAGAAAATATATGGTTAAAATAATGACAAATAGTAATAATATAGTTACATAAAATATTTCAGTTGACAAAATGCAGGTAATATGGAATATAATTAAATTAATTTTAGTCTGCCAATATCCTAAAAATCAACAATAATATTAATAAAAATGTATAAAATTTGTATTTACAATTTTCGTTGTTTGTTTTTGGGGTGTTATGCCGTGTTGTGCTACCTCCTTCTTTAGCCGACGTTTCGAACAGCGTTGCAGTGTCCATCATCAGGGCAGATCCGACGGATCTGCCGGAAAATCAATAAAATTGACTGGTTTAAACGCCGTCAAAAGACGTTTAGTATACAAACTAGACAAAGTTTTTTTTTTAAAAGTAAAACGTACAGACATAGAATAGTTTTTTCTTATGTAGTTGGAAAAAAAATTAAAATTAGTCCACTTTTGAAGGAGAAAAGGGGGAAATACAAAACCTCGATTTTAGTTAGGTATTAGTAGCCCGAGGTGCATTGTCCCTTCGCTCAATATCCGGTGGAATATAATATCTTGGAGTAAGAGCAACAGTGACAGCAACAATTTAGTAAAATCTATTTTTCAAATTTCTCCACCAGCGGGTTTCATCTTAATGACGGATAATTTAATGTATTTATTTTAATATTAGGTGAACAAAGGGTGTTTTAACAATAATTGATTCAAATGAAATGATTTATTTTGACCTGCCGCTATTAACTAACCATACAAACATTGCGCTCATGTTTACAATACATTCCTTTGTCTTACGCCAGTTTAAGATCCCATGGCATTTTTCCGCAATGAATAATCCCAAATTAAGACATTTTTAATACACACAAGTTTATAATGAGATATTTTAATATGCAATTAAATTTTGACATAAAGTTCACACTGTTTATGTTCAACAGTATCATTATCGCTAAATATCTATTGCGTACAAGAGTTGCTGAAGATTTACATTAGTTTTTGGGCTTAAAAATCAGAGTTTAAAATATTATATGTATAACATAGTTTTAAAATCTACTATTCCCACTGTAAGCGGAAAATGTCGCTTGTGTCGTGATGGAGGACTTATACTCTCTATAATATTTTTGTCCATAGTTCTTTTTAGTCTGTTCTTTTTAGTCTATACTTGTTTGTTTATTTTGTTATTTGATGTCATTACTTTCTGACGAAGAAACCATCGGTTTTGAAACATGTAGGTAATTGTGATTATATAATAGTGGTTGATACAAAGTTATTTGTTTAATTTGATTTAAATTAGTTTTTGGGTTCAAAAATTAAAATTTAAGAAAGGCAATCATTCCCGGATTAAGAATAACCTCACAATAATTGAAAAGTTCCTACTACGATTACAGTAAACGGAAAATAGAACACACGTTGGGAAGATTTAAATTATTAGTTTACTTAAAATTCATAGTTTTTTTGGCTTAAGGTGATTGTCAAAAGAATTCATATTCTACGCTTTCGTAGATGGCGCGCATAGTATTTTTACTTAAAAGCGTTTTTTTACAAGTTATGCTTTAAAATTTGAAGAAAATAATATTGTTCACCTCCTACTACCACTACAATAGGCGGAAAATGTTGCTTGTGTCGTGATGAAGGACTTAGCCTGAATTGAATTCACGACGCCTGTGTGGGATCCTGACGCGATGCTCACTCGGCCACTGACCGATCATTAATCATTTTGATCGTTCACGCCAACAAATAAAGGCATTCCTTATTCATTTTGACAACCTACGTGGTCGAGAGGTAAGGCAATCAAATAGCAATCCGAAGGTGGCGAGTTCAAATTCCGGCGTAAGGAAATAAATTTTATTTGATTGATTTGTGATATTTCGCAATTAATTAATTTAAAAAACAATATAATATAGTGTATTTGCGGCACTTTTCAGAGTAGAAAAAGGGCTCAGTATTTCCCTGGTGTAAGACCACCATTCAGAATTGAAAAGTTGCTTGTAATGGCTTTAGCCGTGTTTGGTGACTAGATCTGAATAGCCAGGTAATTCCCCACCTTCCTTTTTCTTCCCCACTACCTTCAGCCTCACAACATACCCCAATTGGGATGCCATAGTTTCACTGACTCCAGACGGGAGCAGTTGGAACTCTTGTGCGGTATTCACATAAAAAAATAGAAAATAAAGGGGTATTTCACAACCTCCGAGTAAATTGTTAATTATAGCTACTCGTCGAGCAACGTATATAATAATAATAATGTTTGGATGATTTCTATAGCGCTATTTTCTTGAGAAAATCACCTCAAGAGCGCAAATTTTCTGTTTCACCCCGCTGAGTAAAGCTACATGTCAAGTAAATGCCTGTTTAATTCAGGTTACTCAGCACTCAATCCTACGATTGATTAATTGCGAGTTATTAGATGAGAGTGATAGCTGGTTTACCAGATTTTATAACTCAACATTAAACTAGGTGGTAAAGCCCCCTATTTGAAATTTCTTTCTAATAAACTACCCGCGAAGGTAGGTAACCAAAGAGAGGTTACAATGGAGCTCTTTTTTTCATGGAATAAACAAGTGGCAAAATGGCCGATTGTTCCAAAGGTATTATGTAAGAGAAGATTATGGTCGTAACTCAAGCACACGTGCGGTTATGTAGAAAGAATCGCCATTGTATAAACATGCATAAAATATAATTAACTTGTATTTATCGTGCAGGAATGCGTCGGCTCTGAGTCATAAAGAAAAATATATCTATCTGGAGAAAAAGTAAGCGTGGAAGAAAGGATTGCTTTCAAGGATAAAAGGAAAACAATGTTAAAATGAGATATTTAAAAAACGAAAGAAAAGCAGATACGGGATTACTTTACCTGCAGTGTAAACCCTTTCGAAGCGAAAAGTTTATTGGTCTAAGCGTTTCGCTTTGAAGAGGTTAAACGAAACAATTAAGATTAAAAAATGTCATTTTCTTTGTAGGTCGGGGCCGGCGCGTTATCGGTTGTCAAATTTCTGTGATTTTCTACGGCTTTCAATGGCTTATGCCTGTCGTGTGTTGGTGTCAGTTGATATGCAACTTAAAAAACGTTTTTATAACTACTTACATATACGCCTAACAGGCGTTCAGAAATGACTATCATCTTTCGTATTATTTTTATGTTTATAGGATTACGCGGCAAACGGCATCTTTGGCGTTAGCGTAACTACTTTTAAGAGTTTGTATCTTAAGACGATAGACTTCGCTTTTCGGCCCATACAAAAAGGACGCCCGGGAAAAAACACTTTTCTACATCGAAAATTGCACAAAATGAATATATTTTTTTTATACTGCCTTCTAGAGGGTGAAAACTATGTCGGTATGTTTTCGAATTTTCGATGCGTTTCGTATTAACGTAAACATTCACTGTCAAACATGTACGATTTATCAAAAAATATTATTTAAGGAAAAAGTGCTGCTAACTCAACTTTCATAAAGAATTATAAAATTATAAAAAGCTACCGACGTAGCTTCTTCTTTCTAAAAAATATATATTTTTTTAAATTTCAATTTCGTGAAAGTTTTGGTGTAGAAAAGTGTATTCTCCATAAACCCCTTTTCGAGCGATTTTTGTAGGTAAATTTGAGCGTTGTCTCATTCGCACATTTCGCATTCGCATGTATTGTAAGTGTGCGTGAGCTTATTGTGAGCGGGACAGAATGACAGACGCGGGTGTTCCGCGTGTCGTTCAAAGTCTAGCCTCTTAAAAGGTAGTTTAGTTTCCTCAGATCTTTTTAAAGATATCCTATCATCTCTTTTTTTATACTGAACCTATCAAGTTAAGTGACCATATTAGTATCGAAATCTTGTTTTTATTTTAATTTCACAATTTCTCTAGCAAGAGTCCCAACTGCTTCTAACCGTGTGGAGCCAGTGAGACTATGGCATCCCTATTTATTATGTTATCTTGTGAGATTGAACGTAATATGGAAGGGAAAGGGATGGGACCGAGGAAGTTGGGGAAGTACCTATCTATTCACATCTGGTCACCAAACACGGATAAAGCCATTTCAAGCAACGTTTATTCCACTCTGCAGCTCCATGATTCGAAGATCACGTTTGTTAACGTTTTTCTGGGGTAACGTTTATCTTCGAAATCCTCTAGCGACTTCCCCCACCCTCCTTAATAGGAGATTAATGAAGGTCTAACTATATTACAAACCATATAACTTCATGGATCATATTTGCTACGGTCGTAGCATATGAGGCACGCCATCTTAAATTCTATACCTACCTTCCTTTAAGAATAAACCACGGAAGTCCACTTTTGGGCGGTTTTAAGTTAAATATGTAGAATTTTTTTCTTTATTTCATTACATTTTTGGATGAAACAATGAAATCCATAAACAGTATATTAACTGATTTGACTAATTACAAAACCACTGGTGTCATATTTACTTTCGAGGATAAATCAAAATATATTCATAAAATGACATATTTGTCTTAACTATGGCCAGAAACGAATGAAATTATGAAATACACCATTCACAGATCCTTATTATTGCAGTAAGTAAAAAAGTTATAGACCTTCAAACATTTAGTTCACAAACACAAATATCGCTTTTCTGAACAAAAGTCCCCCATGGTTTATCCTGGTACAGAATTCTCTTATGTGATACAGCCGCATCCATCGGGTTAAATGCAGTCTCACCGGTGTAGAATTTACTCATATCCGAAGCAATTGAAATAAACAAGAGTGTCGCGTCATCTGACAGCTTCACAAATCTCAATTTACAATATGGCTTTTGGTACTGTCAACTTGGACAAAGATAAAATCTCATTTAATACTATTTGAGCCAGGAATTCCGGAACATTGTTGGTTTTCCTTAAAACTTTTGGTATTCGTTTTATGCGTAAACTTATGCGTCATTCAATAAGTTTTTTTAACCCAACGTTAAGTAGATTATATAAGAAACACATACATATTCGAATTCAATCACTACTTTCAAAAGAAACTTATACTTGCATATACATGACGATCTCCATTTAGAGGCACTTTGTAATTATTGTATCATTCACCTACTTATGCATTGGCTCTATAATAAATGTATTAAAAAAAAATTTCCAATTAAATTACTCATCACATATTCCCTTGTTCAAATAAGATAAATTTATTTTATTATTAACAGTATTTTTAGATAAGTTATGCTAGTAGTATAATGATTTGCTGGTAGTAAGTATAATACTTACAATTATATGACACCTAACAACTTACAATGTATGTATTATTTTCGTTTTTTATATTATTTTTTCTCAATGTAACAATACACTTAATACTACAGCATATATTATAATACATGTATTTATTTATTTATACTGGGTTTTTACAGATGTTCACACTTACGTCAGAACAATCCAGTTATAAAAACTCAGTTAAATGTAAATGTAGACTGTCACTAGATATGCGCCACAGTACCTACTTAACAGTCGACTCGATATTTTATAATCTATGGATTATTAAAACTATAGTCAAAATAATATATGGTTTATGACAAAGCAACTTTATAAGATTGATTTAAATATTTAAAGGTAATCACTAATCACTATCGTGATTGTGATTAAGGAATCGAATTTACAATAATTAATGACATTACATGTCGTTTCTTTCCTTACAGGTAATGTTTTGTTACTAAATACTTTTCGTTGTGTAAATCTTGTGAGATTAACAAAATAAACCTCCTCGTTTCTTACAGAGAAACTCAATTGTGTTTTGATTCCAAATCACAAGGAAAATATCATTATATAGATATCGACCACTAGAGTTTCGTTTTGCTTTTTTGATAAGTAGGAATTCCCTACTTATCAAAAATCATTAAATTCGCCTGGTTTGAACGCTTTCAACAGACGTTCAGTATACAAAATAGGCAATAGGTATATTTAAAAAAAAATTAAAACGTACAGACATAGAATATTTTCTTCTTATAAGGTTGGTAAAAATATTTTTTAAATCGGTAGATACAGTTCATGAGGAAAAAAATGGAGAATACAAAACCTCGATTTGAACGATTTTATTTAGGTATTATCAGCCTGAAGTGCATTTGTCCCTTTTGCTCAGTATTCAGGGGATTAACAGTGACAGTGATAGTAAATAGTAAGTTTCGTAAAATATCTATTATTTAAATGTCTCAGAGATCGTGTTCCCACTTAATCTTGCTATTTTTTTTTTTTATAAATAAACAATTTTTAAGTCGATAAATGGCCACATCTACCTATCTTCTCTACAAATCGGATTGTATTATAACGAGGATGCGCCAATGTGGTTTAAAAATACCGCCATAAATCACGAAGACCTTTGTTTGTTGATTCTTTTGGGATCTATTTCACAATCAATCTGTTTTATAATGGAACAAAGGTGGCCAAACGATTTGAAAACAAGTAAGTGACAATAAATGCATGACGACATGAATTGATCTATATTTTTTTTTCTGTTTTGTGTAACGTTTACGTAATGGTATGTGTTGCGTACGAGTAATTCCCACGTAGATATTTGATATTAAAATGTTTCATAAACTATAAAAAAAAAAAAAATATATATATATATATATATAAAAAAGACCCTCCTCACAGCATCTTCAAAGATGACATAGGTGTGGAGTGACACTCCTGTGTAGAGTTAATGTAAAAAAATAAAAAATTCTTATTTCTGTGATATATATATATATATATATATATATCGATCACAGAAATAAGAATTTTTTATTTTTTCACATTAACTCTACACAGGAGTGTCACTCCACACCTATATCATCTTTGAAGATGCTGTGAGGAGGGTCTTTTTGAGGAGAGGAAGGAGTGAACGTAGGTATTGAAGAGACCCATGTTGTAGGAAGGAGGAAACACAGAGACCGGCAAATCGTTCCACAGCCGAGCTGTTGAACACAAGAACGAGTCATAGAAACATCCCGTTCTAATGTGACAAATGTCAACCCTGTACGTATGTTGGGCAGGTGTTTGGTGGGTTTCCCGACTATGCACCGGTGCCGAGGGGATCAATGACGCTAGTTCCTCGGAGCATCTTCCATTGAAATACCGGTAGAACAAGGATAGCATTCCTACCCGACGCCTTTGCTCTAAAGATTGCAATCCGTTTGTTAAGACCAGAGAATCTATCAAACGGACCGCCCGTTTCTGCACAGAGTCGAGGGTTTTTTCAGGTATTTTGGGGCTACTGACCAGAGGTGGCTGCCAAATTCAACCATGGGGCGCATTTGCGATTTGTACAGGGTTAGCAGTTGTGAACTAATAAAGTATCTGCGGGCCCTGTACAGAACGCCCAGTTTCTGAGAGGCCAACTTAACTCTGGCTTCGATGGAGCTCCCGTACCTGAGCTGGTCACTTAGAGTTACACCAAGCATACCAATGCCTGTTCGGAAGAATGCTACCGTTGAAGGAGACTAGATTGTAATTTCGATCCCTTTTAGACGTAATCAGACATGATTGGGTCTTCGAAACATTGAATTCGACGAGATTATTCTTACCCCGAGAGAAAACACTCTCGAGGTAACAGTCCATTCTTTGCTTCAAAGCCCTCCGAGCCATTGGAATTTGTGCACCCTTTGGGGGCTTGTCAAACAAAAAGCTATCATGGACTGTACTGTCATCCGCGTAACAATGAATTGGTGCACATGTCAAAAAGTCATTGATTTGCAACAAAAACAAAGTCGGAGACAGAACCGATCCCTGTGGGACGCCATATTAATACCAATATTCATTTATATTACCTACTAATAGTACCACATTAATTTATGAGTCCCAATTGCTTCCGTCTGGAGCCAGTGAGACTATGGCATCCCCAATTGGGGTATGTTGTGAGGCTGAAAGTAGTGGGGAGGGAAAGGAGATGTTAGAGATAAAGGTAAGAAACTACCTGGTTCTTCAGATCTGGTCACCACACACGGCTAAATCCTTTTGGTGCAACGTTTCAATTCTGAATGGCGGTCTTACAGAAGGGCGATACTCCACCCTGGAACGTGTCGCAAATATACTACAAATTATCTTTAATTAATTAACTTTGAAATAACCCAAATTAATCGGGATTTGAATTTCGGATTGCCAGTCGAGAGCCTTACCCCTTGACCACGTAGGCCGTCAAAAAACGTTTGAATAATTATATTGAAATTTTAGGAAGATACAAATTTGAATCTAGACTCATCAGATAAATGAGATTCTTATCTCTTAGTAAATTCGTATATAAATAAAAAGTCTGTTAGTAAATTCGGATTGTTACAATATCCGAGCAAATTGGCCGCCATTAAAAGATCATTTACTACATCTTGACATTTCAATGATGAAATAATGAAGAAGGTACTAATTTAGTGTTTCGAAATGTAAATAAATACACCACTGGACCACCAATATACCAAGTATTTATTTAGTTAGGTAATTATATAAGGTTAACCAAACTAAACATGACCTTTATTGTAGTAGATGCCAAGGTATTATTCTTCAATTAGAATTTTTTTAGGTTCGCCGGTCAGGGGCTGAGTTATCATGCGTTTGGGTCCCACACATGCGTCGTGTGTTCAATAATTCTTCGGCTGTCTTCCATCACGACATAAGCAACATTTTCCGCTTGATGTGGTGGTATAGTAGGAGATTTTCAATTGTTGTCAGGTTATTCGTAACCCGGGAAATGTTTGTCTTTCTTTTTAAGAAAAAAAAAAATCCCGTCATGGGCAGAAAACATATCACTTAGATTTTTCATTCTGTGAACAGTACCACACGTGTGGTCACGTTCCACACGTGATCACACGTTCAAAAAGGTGTGTTTCTAATTTTACCAAAATTCTAACAAGATTTTTAAGTAGGTTTAGACATTAAATTACTTTTTTATGTGAATACCGCACAAGATTCCAACTGCTCCCAACAGCCTGGAGCCAGTGACACTGTGGCATCCCCGATTGGGGAATGTTGTGAGGCTGAAGGTATTGGTGAGAGGAAGGGGAAGGTGGGGAAGTACCTGGCTATTCAGATCTAGTCACCAAATTACACCAGGGCGATTCTGAGAGAATTTTCAAATCAATTGCGCATTCCGGAATTTAAATCCACGACCTCCAACGATAATTCAGACTGTCGCGTGATTATTCATGGGTCTGCGCAGGTAGGTGACCTCAACAGTTGTCATTGGTCACTAAAAGTCATCGGAGTACACTTTTTGGGTTATTTTATAAAGCTAAAACCGTGGGGCGCTAATTTGGGTAAGGTGTGAAATTATTCATTAATTACACATGCATTAATTATTCCAGGATTTGCTTTTTTCATGCGAATGCTGTAGGAACTGGACTCTCTGGTTGAGTGGTTACGATCCTTGGTTACGAGTCCGGAGGTCACGGGTTCTAATCCCAACGTTCACAAGTAAAATTTGAGTCTTGTCAATTTAAGCGTACCTATTCTAATTACCATGTACAAGGACCTATTTCTATGCCACCATTCACAAACAGATTATGTAACAAACTCGCAATTCCTCGCCTACATAGTTTAGCAAACGAATATACCAATGATATCGACATTTTTAATGTAACAAATTCCATATTTTAAACGTACTCAAACATGTCAAGATATTATTTTATTTATTTCTGATAATTTTAATGTATTATTATTATTATTTTAATTTTAAAATAAATGTAAAACGTAAATAAACAAATCTAAAAATATATAGTATATTTGCAGCACAAGATACTTTTAGAATCGCCCTAATAAAAGATAAGTTCAGAATCGAAACATTGCTTGAAATTGGTTAAGCCATGTTTGGTGACCAGGTCTGAATAGCCAGGTACTTCTCCACCTTCCTCTCCATCATATACGCATAACCCGCAACAATTAAAAAATCTGTCTATATAATTTATATTATATAGGTATCTCTGCTTAAAGAAGAATGTTTGTGGGTTTGTTTTTGATACAAATTTACAGTTTTATTTCGAGATTGATGAAATTTTGCACACTTGAAAAAATAAGAGGAAGGTAAAGCATTGTCCACACGAGATTTCGAAAAACTACCCCAATATTCTTTTCCCAACACTTAAAGCAGAATTTTGATACTTACCAATTGAGGAAAATTACCTACTGTCTGCATCTGATTTCGAAAAACTCTACGTTTAGTCCGGGCAACGCCGGAAACTTCAACTAGTATCTAAGAAGAGTGTCTGTGGGTTTGTTTTTTTTGAACAAATCTAAAAAATCATGAAAATTAAAACACAAATAAATAAAACAGAACATGTCACAGTTCGTAAAAATAAAAAATAAAAAACAATAATTTTCTTAAAACAGATAATGAATTTGGGGTGTAATTTTGTAATCGAAGGACCTTTTGTATGTGTGTGTGTAATGAAACCACTGCACAAGGAGAAAATATGCACACACAGGACACAGATAAAGCAAAGGATATAAATTACTTAGTGCAGAACACTTTCTTCTGTCGAGCTACCTACACTGTACTTTTTAGCGAAATATTTGTATGATAGTAGTAGCGTTACGGATATGTTTATGCGGTGAGGATCAATTTGTGATTTGATTGTGGTAATGAAAAAATGACAGGTCCACAGGAGAGTATGAAGTAAAGTAGGTTAGGAGCAGGTATGAAGGAAACATTTAACAATACTAATTACCATTGAACCACGGTATTGTGTAAAGGCCCAACCAGATAATATAGAATAATCTCATTACAGGAATAATTTACCACTGATTTGTGAACGTGAACTTTGCGTGTTTTTTAAATTTTCTTCCTTTTTCATTTGAAAACATTTAAAAGATTGCAGCGCCCTTTTTTTGTCTACATTATTTTGACGAATTATATAAATTTGACTGTGTATAAAAATTTTATATAATTTTTTTTCAATCTAACATTACTTATACCAATTACATTTTATCTTACCCGACCTAACCTCGACGAAGGTAGAAAAACATTACGTGTATACAACACATAAAATAGAACGAAACAATGTTCCATCATTATTAATTTCACCAATCAAAACATTACACGATCATTTAACGCTGCTTAATTCAATATTGAGAGCTGCTCGTTGGATAAAAATTTCAAAAGACATTATTAAAGTCGTTAATATCAAAATTTCCCGCCGAAATGGCGACGAAACGAAATAATATGGCGGCCATTGATGAAATTCGGAAAAAATAAAATTATTCTGACCTTAATTTGCTCCGCGGACGAACAAATAAATGGCATCTTCCCACGGATAGGTACCATTCAATTTACTGATCTAGGTAAGTACCTACCTACCGTATTAAAACTCGAGCAAGTTTTATAGTCTTAGCTATGTTTAATTATTTTTTCATGTAAAAGGTACACTACCTTCTTATTGATAAATTTACGAAATACAAAGTACGAAAGTATTATTTTCAACTTAATAAAAATTAAATATATTCCCCCTTACTTATAATTGCGGTATCCGCCGACTCATCCTTGGTTCCGTAAAGTTGGCCTTAAACCTGGTTTAAAGCCGTTTTAACCATACAATGCAGTGAAATTAAGTCAAGTATTTTACTGTTACGACGTAATACGACGCTTATTAGTTATAGTTACTACGCTTACAAGTAAGGGAGATTGTGTAGATTACATAGTTATAAAACGATTTCTAAAAAGGATTGCGAATATCGCACATTAGTCTCAATTCATCAATAACCTCGGAGCCTGTGAAACAATGGCATCCCCAACTGGAGTAACAATTTGGTAGACGGGTAGTGGTACCGCCGCCGCGCGAACTATTTATTGGTTAACCAACACCTCTGCCATAGGTCACCCCAAGTCGTTCGCTACTTTTGGTGACTTAGCAGGGGTGCTCGGGTTCATGAGGTGAGGTTTTTTTCCGGGTTTTAGCGGCGGATTTGTCTGCCCACCAATTGCGTGGCAGGCCGGATCGGGAGAGACTGGTTAAGGCAGGCCTTTTGATTTCTCCAGCAGGGCTCTCTCGCAACTTCACCGTATAGTGGGAGGGATGGAATCATTCGTCCGTCACTCCTGGACACACTGACCCCCAGATTCCTACGCACCCCTCATACCCTTTTCCTTCCCAGAACATTCTCGCCTTCCTTTCCTAAAAAGAACCCTCCACACAGCATCGCCAAAGATGAAATAGGCCCTGAGGGGAATTATTTTCTGCAGGGCCTCTTGTGTGGAGCTATTGTAAAAAAAAAACAAAGTGACGAGAGCGAAGGGAGCACTGCCCATGTGTAGGAACTACATAATACCACGAGCAGTAACAAACTTACTTACATAACTTTTTTTTAAATTTTGTCCATAAAATTGGTTTTGGAACAGGTACCTGCCAGAAAAAATGCGTTTAAACGTTTTGGAATCAATGCGCGAATATTCAAATAATAACTAGCCATAAATCGAAGAAATCGCTTCCGTTTACGAAATTCGAATAACATAAATCTATGGACAGCTGAAAAACTTTCCTTCCCCGCTTTTTCACAACTATTTCCCGCGAATTAACCGATTTTCAATCCAAAACAAAATGATACTAGCTATTGGAGAACCTTTTCCAGATTTTGAAGCCAAGACAACGGTGGGAGATATCCAATTTTACGATTGGCTTGATAAATCGTAAGTTTTACCAACTTTTTATGAAAAACACTTTTAATCTACCGCCATTTTGAAAATTAAGTTTTAAAATAAATTTTCAGTTTCCGCAGTGGTTATTCAATAACAATATAATAGGTACCAAGTAAAACGACATTCAAAATACCCTATTTAAATTCCTGCATGAAGCTTGACAATCCAAAACTCTCGTACCTTCATTCATTGGTGTTAACTCAGTGCCTTCATTATATTGTATTCAATTATTGGATTATATTTTATTACCTTAATCCACTACCATTACCACTTATCAATTCAAACGCTAAGCTAAGCGTTACTGGATATTTCTTAAATTAGCAATAACAGCTATTTCCCTATCTGAATGGATTGTTATTTAAACATAGGTACTGGTATTTCAAAATAACATACTGGGAAGAACCAGCATCATTTAGTCCATTTGGCACCCGCGTACAGTCAAATCTATCTCCCTTGTTTCTATCATCTATGATTCCTATAAATAAAATTTATTTTGAGCATACATTAAACGGGACATATCAAAGAAGTGAAATCTATCAGGGACCTTGAGGTAATATTGGATGTTGCATTAAACTTTATACAACACACTGATGAAATCATCAACAAAGCCAACAAAATGCTGGGATTTATAATTCGTATAACGAAACCTTTCTGCAACCTTAAGACTTAAGACTGTATATTCCCTTTAAACAGCATTCATCCGTCCCTACTTAGAACACTACAGACACGCACCTATCTGGACTCCTTTCTACCAACGCTTATATTTTCAAATTACACCGAATCTATTAATTATCACAACTTCAACTCCCTTCAAACACGGCTTTTGATTTTTGAAGAAATCTTATTTTTTAAATTCCTTAATAATGCTTAACAACTTAATAAAAATTAAAAAAAGTTTTTAACTCCTGACGTTTCGAACAGATCTCACTGTCCATCTTCAGAAACCTTATGTCTTGAGTTTTGTATCAAACTGATCGCTTACGCTTGTCTGTTCAGTCCAGAAGTCAAGACCTAAGCTTACTAAGCACTTATGCTTATCAAATCTTATGTCGAGAATGAAGAACATGGGTAGAAGGTGATTTGACGAAGGAGTACGGTGACGTTTTAATCTTCCTGGTTTCATGTCCAGCTGGTGCCTGCTGTTCTCGATGAGCAAGGACCGCGGCGGCATGTGCACCTCGGAACTGACGGGGATTGCCGACCTGCTTCCGGAGCTGCAGCGACGAGACGTCAAGCCGCTAGGTCTGGCATGTGACTCGGTGCAGGTGCACCAGCAGTGGTTGAACTCCATAACCAATGCCTCGGGTAAGCCGATCAATTCAACAAATCTATTATCTCCCAATCCGAAGGTCGCGAGTTCGAACCCAGCGGGCGCAATTAAATTTTATTTGATTGATTTGTGTTATTTGACAATTTATTAAATTAAAATAATATGTTCCAGAGTGGAAGATACTCCCAGTATCGCCCCATTCAGAATTGAAATATTGCTTGAAATGGCTTTAGCCGTGTTTGGTGACCAGATCTGAATAGCCAGGTACTTCTTCACCTTCCTCTTCCCCATTTCCTTCCGCTCCCCACTACCTTAAGCCTCACAGCCATACCTCAACTGCCATACCAGACCCCCAGATTTCTACATACTCCTCGTGCCCTTTTCCTTCCCAGAATTTGCTCTCCTTCCTTTCCCTAAGAAGACATTCCACACAGAATCCTCAAAGATGACATGCTCCGTCTGAGGGTGATGGTGAAGCTAATAATAAAAAAAAAACAAATGATGCTCTCACAGACTTTTAATGACTTTTTAAAGATCAACCACTGCGCTTTATTTTAAATTTTGACCATCCCCAGGTGGTAAGATGTCCCACTTTCCGTTCCCTGTCATCGCGGACCCCGACCGTCGCCTGTCCTGCATGTGGGGCATCCTTGACTCGGACACCAGGGACGATGAGCAGATTCCCCTGGCCGCCAGGGCCGTGCTGATGGTGGATCCCAACCACATACTCCGACTGATGATGGTCTACCCGGCCAAAACGGGGCGTAACCTGGTGTAAGTTGGAAACATAATCTCTAGAAGTTCAATCTTAACCCAATCTCAAATAGGGAGGCGGTTATGGGCACCATTTGTTGGATAACCAACACCTCTGCCATAGGTTATCCCAAGCCGTTCACGTTGTATACTGATCTTAGCGGGGGTGCCCAGCGCTCATGGGGTGAGGTTTGTCCGAGTCTTTGCGGCAGTTGCGATTGCTCATCTTTTGCGTGCCGGGCCGAATCGGGAGAAACTGGTCGAGAGTCTTTTGACCTATCCAGCAGGACTCTCTCGGAACATTAGAGTTACACCGAGCATATCAATGGAAGACCTGATGGGAAGATTGATTCTGTTGAAGGAGACCAGATTTTAATTTCAATCCCTTTTTAAAGTAATGATGTCTTTGAAACATTAAATTCAAAGTTATTCTTGTCCCAAGAGGAAACACTCTCGAGGTAACCCATTATTTGCTTCCAAGCCCTCCGAGCTGTTGGAATTTGTGCACCCTTTGGGGGCTTATCAAACAAAAAAACTATCATGGACTGTACTGTCATCCGCATTACAATAAATTGGTGTACGTGACAAAAGGTCATTGATGTGCAACAAAAATAAAGTTGGAGACAGAATGGATCCCTGTGGAACGCCAGCATTTATCAAATGCGAGGAAGAGGTGAAACCGTCAGTAACTGTCTGAATCGACCTCTCCCTTAAAAAGTTGGCAACCTAAGTACACAAAGATGCGGGAAGTCCGTAAGCAGATAGTTTGTTGACAAGTCCTTTCGAGACACCAAAAAAGCCATTCTCTTGGTGGAAAATTTGTTTATGTGTTTATAAGAGAATGGTTGTGCGTAGCGCTTCCATATATGCATTCCATATATTCCATATATTCATATATGCTTCCATATTCCACATGCATATATTTTCTATAAAAATGAATGCACAAAATGAACAATATGACCGTAGCGCTGAGGGCATGGTTTAATCGTTACACATATGTGTCAATAGCGGCGAAGAGCTTAATAACTCAGGTCCGGGGCATACGTCATTCCAATGTCTACTTATGTTAAATTGTTGTGAAAACAAGCTTATGTGCCCAAGCGGTTAAAACATTGAAATATATGCAGAAAAAATATTATAAGACTGTTTTTTTTTTTTTTAGGGAAATACTTCGAACGATCGAATCCCTTCAACAAACAGATCGGAAGAAAGCTGAATCGAAAGTAAGTAAAAAAAATTATCTTTACATTACCGTACAAGAGTCTCAACTGCTCCCAACCCACGGAGTCAGTGAGACTACGGCATCCCCAACTGGGTTATGTTGTGAGGCTGAAGGTAGTGGGGATGGGAAGGAGATGGGCAAGAGGAAGTTGGGGACGTACCTGACTATTCAGATCTGGTCACCAAAAACGGCTAAAGCCATTTCAAGCATTGTTTCAATTCTGAATGGTGGACTTGCACCAGGGTGATACTGAAGCATCTTTTCCACTCTGGAATGTGCTGAAAATATACCTTATATTATTTAAAATGTGAAATAATACAATTAATCAAATAAAATTTATTTGTATACACCAGGATTTGAATCCGCAACCTCCTGATTGCTAGACGAAAGCCTTACCTTTGACCATGGAAGCCGTCATTCATATTTTAATAACGTTAACACCACACAGGAGGCCCTGAGGAAAATAATTTCCCTCAGGGCCTATGTCATCTTTGAAGATGCTGTGTGGATGGTCTTTTTCAGGACAGGAAAGATAAACATGGATCTTGAAGAAATCGTCAAATCATTCCACAGCGAGCTGTTGAACTCAAGAACAAGTTGTAGAAGCGACCCATTCTCATGTGACAAATATTAACCATGTACAACCATTGTACGCGCATTTGGTATGTTTCTCGACTATGCACCGGTGCCGAAGGGATCAATGACGCTAGTTCTTCGGAGCATCTTCCATTGCAATATCGGTAGAAGAAGCACAGCATAACTACGCCTGTGCTCTAAAGATTGCAATCCGCTTGTTAAAATAGGAGCTATTATCAAACGGACCTCCCGTTTCTGCACAGAGTCCAGGGTTTTATTCAGGTATTTTGGGGCTCCAGACCAGAGGTGGCTGCCAAATTCAACAGTGGGGCGCACTTGCAACAGGGTCAGCAGTTGTGTACTATTAAAGAATCTATGGGACCTGTACTGATGTGAGCCATTAGAATAGAATATTTACTAAGTGATGAATTAATCCGATTGTGGATCATCACAGCTTGGTTAGCAGTCCACAATGGAGTGCTGGTACCTACCCTGATGTATGGCAGTGAGGCATAGAACTGGCAGAGGAAGATTGAAAGTAAACTGAATGCTGTTGAATTGAGATCCTTGAGGCGTATGTGTGTAAAACCATGCATGATCGTGTAAGAAATGTAGAGATCTGCAAAGAATTCAAATGCAAGAATGAAAGGGACCCTCAGATGTTTGGGCATATACAGAACATGAGTAACACACAAATGTAAATGATAGAAGAAGTCGGAGAAGCCCGAGGAAGACATGGCACGATCAAGTGAATCAGATACTTGAGTCGGGCCATGTCATGAATGTAAAAGAAGCAAAGAGTGTGTGCCAAGACCGGGTTGTTTGGCAGTCCGTCATCTCTGCCTAACCCTGCGGAGAAACGGCGTGATGGTTAGTTAGTTAGTGAATTATCGAGTAATGGTTTGCTTTTTAATATATTTATTTCATTTCAGGTGCATCCTGGGCTACCTCCACCACTTGATGTATTTGCAAAGGAAACATCCAACAGTAAATGTGCAAGTATCTTCCCAAAGGATTCATTCAGCTATTTGTCACATTAAAATATAATTAGATAAATTACGTCGTGAACTGTTATTATGTATGGCATGAAACCATAGCACAAAGCGGCGACCCCACAGTTGGCGAAATTATAATTATTAAAATAATTTTTTGTTCATTATTTTCCAATTTCAAACCTAAAATCAACTTCAAAAATACCTTTAATAATAAATTCTAAGGATATAAAACGAATTTATTAAAAGTGTCGATTTTTTGTACTCATACGCTGGTGTATGTTCAGTATATTATATACAAGTAGTTTTATCCATCCTAGATGCATTTTAATGAAAATATGTTTTATACTTTTGTTATTCGGCGGTAGATCCTCTCTGCACACCCCTTTGGGGGCACTTAGTTATATTTAGTGTAAGGCTCTCCGCTCATGGAGAAACTGAAACCAAACTAAAACTGTCAGGTTGCTATGGTTTCCAACCAAACCTCTATCACGGCCCTACTCAATTTTACGATTTCAGTAATTATATTGGCTTGATTAATCATAGACGAGGAACTCTTCAGCAGTCATCTCATTCATCTGTTGCTGTCATATTGGCGCTGGCGACTAAAAAACAACAAAAAAAACTGACAACAAAACTGGCGCAACCATGGCAACCGGGCAACGGCCGGCCACGGCAACTAGCACGGCGAGTTGCGAGTGACTGTTTGCGTTGCCGTTAACAACGGGTTTTTGAGAAGTTGTGTAGTGTGCGAACCATCACATTGACATACACAGGATAGTGAGTTGAGTTGCAAACTGGTTGTTTTTCAGTTGCCCGTGAGCGGAAGCACTAAGTAGGTACTCCTCATTTTCCCTAAACCGACTGCATATTGTATGCTGGGGGCCAACTGTCATGGAATGGCACAAAGCGTGTCGCCAACATCGTTCACCAATACTACTGCAAATAGCGGTGACCCGCCTTTGTTTCAGCCTACACACCAACAGAATAACTTTCATAATATGTTCTGCAGATTTGATGATATTGTATGTGTATAATTTTGGTTGTAGCTTAGCGACAGTTGGCACACTTCTATGCCATATCTGCCTTTGTTTCTATTATTTATGTAAATTTTCTGTATCACAATCTTATTCCACTTTTATTATACTATTGAAGAGGTTTTTTTTTGTTTATATTGGTAATATAAAATTAAATAAACTTTAATTCTAAATTACTCTACTTTTTTTCAATTCGGGAGGTGGATATGTGTACCGCCGTACCGGAAACCATTTATTGGATAACCAACATCGCTGCTATAGGTGTGAACCCCAAGTAGTTCACTATGTTTGGTGACTTAGCAGAGGTGCCAGGGTGGATGGGATGAGGTTTGTCTAGGTCTTGGCGGCGGATGGTTGGGGTGGATGAGAGACCTTTCGACCTCTCCAGCCGGACTCTCTCGACCCATCGCCTTGCATCACAGAGGAAGGGGGATGGAATTATACGTTTGTCACTCCTAAACACATTGACCCCCGGATTCCTACCCAGTCCTCATGCATTTTTCCTTCCCAGAACTTCCTCTCCTTTTCCCTAAAAAAGACCATCCACACACCATCCCCAAAGATGACATAGGCCCTGAGGGAATTTTTTTTCTCAGGGCCTCATCTATGGAGATAATGTAAAAAATGTATAGAGAAAATAAAAAGACAATAACTTCATATAATATTTTATTGTTAGACACAATTAAATAATTATTAAAAATACTTTAACCTTTTTTTGTAACTAAACAATATTATAAACAACCGTAGTATTTAATATTCAAACCTGAATATTAATATTCTTAAACATTTATACACACTGTTATTATAGGCATCCAATTTTATTTAAATTATGGATGTAAAAAAAAAAAAGATATACATATCGCTGCCCTAGTGCTTGTATGTTCAATAGACCATTTGCAAATTTTACAGGGGACGTTTGTTTTTGTTTTTTACAGGCAAATTCTAAATAATTCTCGACTTAAGTCATTTCGTTTTATACATGTCTATTAAATACGGTATAAAACGAAATGACTAAAGTCGAAAATTATTTAGAATTTGCCTGTAAAAAAACAAAAAACAAACGTCCCCTGTAAAATTTGCAAATGGTCTATTGAACATACAAGCACTAGGGCAGCGATATGTAGTTGCGAAAATGATTTTAAATTCATTTTATTGTAAATTATAAATTAGTAAGATTTATACATAATTATTATTGATTTTATTAGTAAAAATAATAATAAAATTTAAACATCCAAAATTTAAAAAATAACATTATATAATGCACGTATCGTGATTAGTTTTTGGGTTATAATGCCCTGTTACACTTCTCTCTTCTTTAGCCAACGTTTCGGACAGCATTACTGTGTCCATCATCAGGGCAGTTCTGTAGATTGTGGTGTAATAATATAAAAGCATGATTTTGAAAATGCAGTAGTGTAAATATTTTGTATGGCTCTCAATCAAAAGCAAAATTTAACACTCTACGAGAAATTTTTACATTATGATTTTTGTAAATGTTATTGTTACATAATATTGTTATGTGCATAACAATAGTCAACAGCTTCGTCCAGATTTCGAGAGGCATGCGAATAAGTATCAAGCAGTAGATGAGCATTGAAATGTCCGAATATGTAAATTATTCTTTGGTTTCATGCACTTTATTTTGGACAAAGCTGTTGAAACATTTTCGTAGCTAAGTTATACATATGATATTATGTACATATTCTTAACATCACAGTTTTAAATTGCATTTTTGTGACAGAAATTGATATTTAAAATTGCAATAAACAAAAAGTGAAATTTAAGAATAATTAAAAAATATTTAATATATCACACATCCTCTAAAAAATACTAAGTAAAATTTTTCTGTGTTATAGAATTTTATTTTTATCTCTGAAAGTAAAGTGATTGTGATCATCTATGTCTCGCGAAAACCATATTTGAGTTAGATCACTCAATCTCCGTGAGTTGTCGCTAGTGTCTCTTTTCGACAGGACCACACGTTTCATCAATTTTTAACAATTTAATTTAAATTATATTTAATAATGTTATTATTAACCTGTTCATCTGTCGCCCGAACGACAGTGTCCGGGTTTTTTTTTTTTAATGCGATTTTAACCCTTATGTATAAAGAAACTGTACAAGGACAAGGTCAGAATGGCTTGCGCCAATATCATTTGAAAGGTTGCTTTTAATTTCAGTAATGTAGCTTCTCTGAATTCTTTGTAATTAATTTTCTATGGTACACGCCATCCTGTGACCAAATGTCATCCGAAATTCAAGAGGTTAAATTCTTAGATTTTAGTTTTTTTTTATTGTTGTGACAGCTGTTTTGGCTTACAAGGCCATTTTCAAACTGTGGATAGACCACTTTAAGACTACTTATTTATATAATTCTAAATTTCAATTTTAAAGGTGCCTAAAATGATTTATTACTGGTCAATCTGATTTATTGAGAAATACCATCCATTAGTTTTGTAAAATTTACTTTTCTATGTGATGTGCGAAACAGAAAGTATTAGCTAAAAAAAATTGCAGCATTAAATGAAAGAAGTAAAAAGAATATAAAATAATAGTATATTTTATATTATATTATGTATGTATGTATGTACTTCAGTATATCAGAGATCAATGACTGAAAAGTGTGATGTTTAAGAAATGACGTTAGGTATAGTAATCGGACGTGATTATCTGGCGATATGTCTACATCTGTTGTGTGGAGTTTCCGTTCCACGTGTTGTTCTCATCGTCGGAGTCGCGGTCCTTCAGTCTGTAAGTGTTGCCATCTTTTCTCACTGTGCTCATGCCGGAGCCACTGTTTTCGCCTCCCATCTTTCTTCGCTTGACGGCGCTGGAATTCAATTGTAATTTATTATATTACAGTGGTTGACAATATTGACTTACCGACTTAACTGTTAAGTTAGCGTAGGGAGTGTGGCGAACCCATCGCTCAGGGAGTGGAAACACGACCTGCAATAGCCAACCCAAGCTAAGGTGTTAGCTACCGTGCTCAGGCTGAATGACCTGGGGAACAGTGTTACGAACGGTGCCTCCGAGAAACAGGGTCGCATCTCGGAGTATTTAGACCTTACCCCAGCACTCGGGGCTCTGCTGGGGTGGACCTTCCATTTCCCTAGACACTCGTGGGACGAAAATTGAACCATTACAAACTAGGGGCCTTTGGAGAACCTAGGAGGTCTTAGGCCACTTTCATGAACTCTTTCCCTGTGGGGCCTTCAGGGAACCAAGGGGGAGTGTGAACTCTTCCGTAGTGGGGCCTTCAGGGAACCAGGGAGGAGCAGAGTGGAGAGATGACATCCTCTCTCTCGTGGGGCCTTCAGGGAACCAAGCAGGAGTGGAGAGGAGAGATGAGGCCCTCTTCCCTCATGGGGCCTACAGGGAAACAAGGTGGGGTGGACTCTTCCCTCTCGGGGCCTTCGGGGAACCGAAGGGGAGTGGACTCTCTGTCGTGGGACCTTCAAGGAACCAAGAAGGAGTGGAGAGGAGAGATGAAGCCCTCTTCCCTTATGGGGCCTTCAGGGAGCCAAGGTGGGGTGGACTCTTCCCTTGTGGGGCCTTCATGGAACCAAAGGGGAGTGGACTCTCCGCCGTGGAGCCTTCAGGCAACTAAGGAATGGAGAGGAGATATTAGACCCTCTTCCCTCAAGGGGCCTACAGGGAAACAAGGTGGGGTGGACTCTTCCCTCTTGGGGCCTTCGGGGAACCGAAGGGGAGTGGACTCTCCGTCATGGGACCTTCTAGGAACCAAGAAGGAGTGGAGAGGAGAGATGAAGCCCTCTTCCCTTATGGGGCCTACAGGGAACCGAAGTGGGGTGGACTCTTCCCTTGTGGGGCCTTCATGGAACCAAAGGGGAGTGGACTCTCCATTGTGGAGCCTTTAGGCAACTAAGGAGTGAAGAGGAGATATTAGACCCTCTTCCCTCATGGGGCCTACAGGGAACCAAGGTGGGGTGGACTCTTCCCTTGTGGGGCCTTCGGGGAACCAAAGGGGAGTGGACTCTCCATCGTGGAGCCCTCAAGGAACTAGGGAGTGGAGAAGAGATAGTAAGCCCTCTTCCCTCGTGGGGCCTTCAGGGTGACAAGGTGGGGTGGACTCTTCCCTTGTGGGGCCTTCAGGGAACCAAGGGGGAGTGGACTCTCCGTCGTGGAGCCTTCAGGGAACTAAGGAGTGGAGGGGAGATATTAGGCCCTCTTCCCTCATGGGGCCTTCGAGAAACCAAGGGGGTAGCTCATCCCTTGTTGGGCCTTCAGGGAACCAAGGGGGAGTGGAGAGGAGATGAGACCTGGGAAACACACTGTGGAACCAGAGGATATGGCCTCCTATCCAATGACAACCCTGGTGAACTTTATAAAAGGGGCTGGGTTACTGTTAAAGGAATGAGGTAAAATGGGAGACAGCACAATGGGCCTATGGCCTAAGTGCTCACGGGAACTACTAGTAAACCGTCTCCGCTCTTTAAAAAAAAAAAAAAACTGTTAAGTTAAATTTTCAGCATCTATCCAAACATGGGTTCTATCTTAAGTCAAGTGATGAGAGTTTGTTAAGATAGGGGAACCAAGGGGTTTCTGCAGAGTCGAGGGTTTTTTTTTACAGATATCTGTATTATTAAAATATCTGTGGGTCCCTGTACCCTACGCACTGTTTCTAAGAGGCTAACTTAAGAGGAAACCCGGCCGCCGAAAAATTTTGAACAATAGGTATTTAACCAAACTGTCACTGTCGCTCATACTTTCCAGAATACTAAGCGAAGGAAACAACTTTACCTTAGGTTAATAATACCTAAATAAAATCATCAAATTCAAGGTTTTGTATTCTATGTCTCCTCCAAAACTGGACTGATTTTAAAGATATTTTTACTACCTGTATTAGAAGAAAATGCTGTAAGGTTTGTACGTTTTGCGGTTTTAAAAAGTACATGGTCAAGTTTGTATAGTAATAGTCGATATCTATATTATATTAAAAAATATTTGCAGTAGTGTCAAAATCCAGTGAGGAATTTGGGAAACACATTTGTATGTATGGACAAAACGCCACCCGGTTTTCTCTTAACTCTGGCTTCGATGGAGCACCCATGCATGAACTGGTTAGTTAAGGTCAAATATTTGATTTATGGCGAGCATTCGATTATTGCTTTCCTCATTATCTCAAAACATAGTATTTGGAGATGTCTGACTAATCAACCGGTCACTACAGCCAAATAAAATGTTTAACAGTCCAATATCTCAGAACTCTCTTTTTCACTTGACACAATTTTTCTGCATAAAAGCTCAATTAATGTATTTTCTTGAGAAATTATAATACATAAAAGGCATCATGAAAGCAGGTTCCCACACCGCATCCACCAATACTTTGTTTATTAAATCACCTGTCCTCCTGCTGCGTAGGCCTCCTCTGGGCCCCTCCGGCGGCCACACCAGCCCCTTGGGGAGGGCCCGGAGTCACATCGGGGCTACTGCGCCCCCGGGCCCTCTGCCCCGTGATCAGGTTGGATACGTAGCGGAACAAATCGTTAGCAGGATTCACAACGCACGACCAAAATATCGAAGTCAGCATGCCTGGGGGAGAATTCAAAATTCGTTAATTAGTCACTTGATTACTCAATATTAGCAATTTGGGAGGTTAGTATGGGTAACTGTTTGTTTGGATTTTTTTATCTGAGGGATTTTTTTCCTCAAGGCGTGTGTGGAGCTTATTTAAAATAAAAAATTAAAGCTAATGCAAAATAAAAATAAAAAATTTGCAAGTGGCAAAAATGTGTGCAGTTATGAGGTCTATTAAAAATGTATGTAACCTGAATTTTATCTGCCAAAAAATAATTGAATCACGGAAGATGCCATAGAATTAAAGAACATGAGAAATACCATGTGGGCGTGTTTCGTGATTTTTAATTTTGATTTTCGTGAAAGTTTTATAATATTCACGCTGCAAAAGTCAATTAAAAAATATTATGTCAGACACAACCTCGCTTTTTTTCCGATAAAAAAACTAAATTCACAACATGACATTATTAACGGATTAAAACTGATGAAAAATAACACAAATAATAGTAAATATATTGAATTATACAAATATAATAGTGAATTTTTTTTGTTTATTTTAGGGATGTTATGCCGTGTTACTCTAACTCCTTCTTTAGCCAACGTTTCGGACAACGTTACAGTGTCCATCATCAGGGCAGATAGATGGTCAACACATCTGTAACGTTGGCTAAAGAAGGAGTTAGCGTAACATGGAATAACATCCCAAAAATAAACAACAAAAATACTTTTGGCCGTGAAAATCTTAAAACATAATAGTGAATTGGTCATTAGAATAGAAATTATGAACAAAAACATGATATGAAATGCACATAAAATATCATAAATCAAAACTCTAATTTTGTCCAAGCGCCGTGATATTGTCACACTGCTTGGTAGATTGGCGCATCCGCGCATGCAATGTTGTCATATCTAGCGCAGCAAGTGAAAGACAATTTTTATTAGTAATAATTCGAAAAAGAAAATGTACAGCCTTTATGTAACGTGGCGGACTGATAAGAGTTCAGTATCACGTTAATAGACTGAATCATTTCACAACAATATTCTAAGGACCAGTTGTGTCGGAAAATTTGACGTTAGATTTTCCTTCAAATCCGCAAAATTGGGTTGTTTCAACCTCCGTCAGACGAAATTTCAACGAAAATTCCATACAAATGTGATTGGACATCACCTTAATGTGATCAGCCGAGTTCGAACCATTAAGCTTGAAATAAAGGGAGGCGCATGCGCAGACGTCAATATTGTGATCTGACAGGTCGTGGCGGGAATGTCTGTAATATTTTTAACTAAATATGGCTGGACAATTTTTGTACATAACGTAAAGAATGCACAATGGTTAAAACTTCAGAAGTTAGATATCCTCTCAAAGTAATTCTGTATAAGAAGTTAGATATCCTCTCAAAGTATATAGTTGTCGAAAATCGTCAGTTTCAGAGATTGAAAATGACGTAAAAACTGGCGAAAACATTGAAAAAAATAAAAGTTTTCTCTTATTGACCGATGGTATCACAATAATTGTCAACTGTAATACTTACATTATGAATCTACAATATATAAGAAACCTCTTTTTTATGATTGACATATCCCCGTCAAATTATTTTACTGATTATTTACCTTGAAACCACGGAGCTGCATGGAGCTATAGGTTCATGTACATGGATACAACTGAGGAACTCCCGATTTCGTACAAGATACGAAATTAATAGTATTTTATAATAAAAATCTTTTTGTGCTCAATATATATCTTTATTCAAATGTTTATTTATACACGTAAAACTTCCTCGTCATAAAAGTTATAAGAATAAGTACACGTATATATAAGTCAGTATTTGTACACAGTTGTATGTGGGTAAAAAAAACTGTTTATTCATTTCACTTGTATGTTTAATTGGCGACTTAAGAACAATGTTAAAATTATCTGTTCGTGATTATTGCTCCTTTGTACCCATATCTTTCGCATGAGATAAGTTGGTTTCTGTTTGGAGATAGCCTTTATCCAAAACACAGACTTGTCATAATTTCAGTTGCAATCCTCCATTATATATTTCTCTCCCATACTGCAATGCTAAAACAAGTATCAATATTATAACATATTTTACTTCATCCGTTGGTACCTGATAAGTAAAACAGACAAACTTAATATTATATCAAATAATAACAATAAATGAGATGTCCGTCATTCATTGTTAATAATGTTAGTTGCAAATATAGTTATACGATTGTAGGATACCAAATAAACTTTAGTAGATACGTAATTATCGGAATTCGGACTTAAAATAAAAAAAAAAAATAAAATAAATAAAAAATAAAATAATTTAAAATACTCATTATTAATAATACAAGTAACCTCTAATGTACGACGTTTTATTTTGTTAAACGTAGCTTGTAAATATGGGAACGTTGAATTCATTTTCCATATATTTTTATGTTTTCTTTAGCACTTTTCCCACGTTGCTTTCAGGTTACATCTCTGAAGTGGTCACATTCCGGAAAATCGGTCTAAAATTAAATAATATACAAATAATACGATTGAAAGTTACCATATTAACTTTACTATGTATGTAATTGACTGAATACGAATAAAAACAACACTCATTCTCAATCATTTACGTTTTATATCGTAGAAAAATATTACCCACCGCAACAAAACAAAATAGCGGTAAAATTCTGACGGCCGTGGTCGGCGTGCGCATCCATAGAAATTTTATAAGTGTTGCCATCATAAAAATATCTCGGTCTTCGAAATAAATAATTCTGCGGAATAAATGCCTAATTCGGCGGGGAACACTCAGTGAAATCTTCAACGTGGATTGGAGCGTGATCGGAGTTGAAACAACCCATTTGGTATTTGAAATGATGGAAGACGTGATTGCCAATCTAGTTTGAAGTGAATTAAAAGAATATTTTCATTATTTGAAACAACTGCTCCTAAATTGTCAGCAAATTTAACAAACTATCCAAGAGAAACAACCATCATAGGCCTTCACTAAAGACCAGCTGAATTTGAATCTCTTGTATTGAAGACTGTTACTCTCTGTCTTAACAAATAAATACAATCATTTTGTACAACTTTTGTAGAGGACCCCACCACTTTCCCAATAGCGGTATAAGTAAACATATGGTTTCCTCCTTCCACACACGGCAAGACTCTAATTTTTTTTAACGAAGCTACATTTATTTTTAACGACTCTAGACCCTCCAATGTCCATGTAAACGGGGTTAGTAAGCAGTATGCAAGTACTTACATTAACATAATATGAAAGAGAAATAAAATTAGATAGTATAAAAATAAATACAAGAGTGTTAGTAAAAGGAAAAGATAAATAAGACAACACATCTGCCCTGATGATGGACACTGTAATGTTGTCCAAAACGTCGGCTAAAGAAGGAGTTAGCGTAACACGGCATAATATCCCAAAAATAAACAACAAAGATAAATAAGAGTTGTAACTTGTCAAGAAAGCCTTCTGAAAATAAAAGTAATAATGAAGAAGAAAACAGTAATAACGTAATATAGGTACTTAGAATGAAAGCAGAAAGAACATAAAAAGAATAGCCATTGAACAACTAAAATAAAAAGAAGTTGGCATTGAATCAATGGCGGTAGTATCCTCACCGAAGAAGCCGCCCATCTTGCTGACGCTGGAGCTGAGGGCGGGGGGAGCATCGGGGTCTCCGCGCAGCAGCAGGATGGCGCTGTTGGGGCTCAGGCCCAGCGCACGCATAGTCTGCGAATCCTCAGCCTGCGTGAGGCAGCGACGGGGGTACAGGGTGGACAGGGAGAAGTTGCCTGAGCGCTGGAATGCACAATTCATTAATGAAAGATTGATAAATTATTGACATGGTAAATAAAATATCACCATACCATTATAATAATTAACAGAAAATATAACTTCGCAAACTTCCTATAGTTTTGGTCAAATCAATATTCGTATGAAATTTTTTTGAATCTATGTTTCAGATAATTTTCAAGGACTCCAGGATTCTAACCTATTTGGTCAGACCCTCTGTTGCGGCCGCTACATCTATACATCGATCCCTTGGAATAAAAAGGTTAATAAAAAGATTTATTTGTTAAAGACAAGCCGTAGACAATACCATACTTGATAAAGCAACACTTTAATTTTTATCTTCAACTAAGCCACTACATGTAATATTTGAAGACAAAATGAAAATATAAGGTCCACACTGCAAATGCTGTGCTTCTCAACTGCATATGCATAATTCTTCAACATAAAAGTACACAATATGATGAAATTGAACAAATGTAATCACTAGAAAAATGTAGAAAGGCCTCCTAATTTACATATTCCAAATTATCATCAGTATTACTGACACACCTGCTTTGTTATAAACTCATCCAGTTCAGTTTGGGAGGCGGGAATGTGTACCGCTGCCCCGGGAACCATTTATTGGATAACCAACACCTCTGCCATAGGTCACCTCAAGTAGTTCGCTATGTTTGGTGACTCAGCAGGGGTGCCTGGGTTCATGGGGTGAGGTTTGTCTATGTATGATCTGGATACACTGAACCCCAGATTCCTACCCAACCCTCATACCTTTTTCCTTCACAGAACTTCCTCTACTTCCTTTCCTTAAAAATACCATCCACACAGCATCCCCAAAGATGACAGAGGCCCTGAGAGAAATTATTTTCCTCAGGGCCTCCTGAGTGCGTAAAAAAAAAAAAACATTCTAAAAAAATAAAGTAAAAAAAAAAACATTCTTTCGCTTAAACGAAATAATGAATTGCTGTTCATCAATCAACATTCTACTAATTATGGGATACCATTCTCCTTTATCCAGAATATCGAGACTTGTCAACGCAAGTCAAACCATTGGATTTTTTGGTGCAAGCCTAAATGACTTTCGGCAGTCGATACTTTTAAATCCTTCTTCATGGATTTGTAGTTATCTTCTATTTGTACTTTTTATATTATATATTATATTGCTCTTAATTTATATGTGCTCTCCTTTCACTGTCATCTCTGTTTCTTATGAGTCTTATGATTATATTGTTAATGGACTATTTGTCCGTAAATAAATAAATAAAATAAAAGATGGAACAATTTACAAAGTTATGACAAGAATAAAATCAGAAGGCGCATGCCAAAAATTTTGCAGTGGCACTCGAAGAGAACTACAAATAATAATGATGGACTCACCTCGACATTATCCCGGACGTATTGACGCAGCTCTCCGAGAGTGGATTCGGAACTCACACTAACGGTATGCGTCTGTCCGTCGGGCATCTTAAACTGGATCCTAGTCACATTGCTGGTGTCCATGGGGGTGGAAGGAGCATTGGGGGTGGTGGGGGACGCTACAACAAAAACAACTGTTTTGTATGAAACTGAAGAGAAAAGGCATTTAAATTTGACGCTAATAAAAATTACTAAAAAAAAAATTATGTTAAATAGGTTAGGTTAGGTCATGGCTATCAGACTATCTTCAAAGGTTTGAGTCAGCCGCTCAAATAAATAATATTTTTATTATATAAAGTCAAAATTTGGTGATTCGATCTTAACCTCTTGTAGGCCGCAGTCCCCCCGGCGGGTCCGGATTTTTGAAGCGATTTTACCCCTTATGTATAAAGAAATTGTATGAAGAACAAGGTCAGAATTGCTTGGGCCATTCTCGTTATTGACATAACGAAATACTGGATAGCATTTAGCCACTCCGAAATATTCAAATTAATTGCCAATGACGTGCCGGGCACCAAGGATGGAGGACAAAATGGCTGCCGCTTGATAATATGAAAGCTGTCATATTCGAAGTCTATATTTATTCATTGTTTTTGATATAAATCCATTGTGGAAAGCACAGATTTGAGTGATAATTAGGAAGTTCGTTTTATCTACATTATTTTGATGTAATTTTTGTAATATATCACAAAAAAAATGTTATAAAAATTGAATTCGTAAGAAAGGTTAGAACTGTCAAATATTTTACGTCGTATTAAAAAAATATATTTTTTGTATGCTGGCTTTCAACAAGCTAAAAAAAACAAATAGGTTTGTGACACCACCGACTGACTGTAAATTTAACAATGTTAAGCTGTAGGTACCCTATCTGCGGCCTGCCAACAAATTGAAATCGGATAAAATGGCTCTCCAGTTAAAAGGTTGGTCATCACTGCCTAAGAGGGAACAATGGCTACAAGCCTACAGGGTGAAGAATGGTCTGATGATAGCCGACCACCGATAGGAGAGTGCACCAGAAGAGGAAGAATGTAATCTCGGAAAGTCTGCACTGGTGTTGAAGTAGAACTAACCTGGTTTAGGAGCATCGGAAGGAGATCCGAATTTGCCTAGACGGTCGAGCCTGTCCTGGGCAATCTGCTCCAATATTCTAGCACGGATCTTCTCATTCTCTTTCTTTTCCTTCATCCTCTCTTCCTGGAAACAACATTTTTTTAATTACATAAATTATTTTAACAATTAGGGAGGCAGGTATGGGTACTGCCACCCTAGGAACCATTTCTTGGATAACCAACACCCCTGTCATAGGTTACCCCAAGTGGTTCGTTACATTTGGTGACTTAGCAGGGGTGTATGGGTTTATCTAGGTCTTTGCGGCGGATGCATTTGCTCGCCTCCAGCGTGGCGGGCCGGATAGGAAAAGACTGATTTAGGGAGACCTTTTGACAGCCGGACTATCTCGACCAATTGCCTTGCACCGAAGTGGGAGGGATGGGTTCATACGTCCATCACTCCTGTTTCCTAACCAACCTTCATCCCTTTTTCCTTCCCAAAACTTCCTCTCCTTCCTTTCCCTAAAAAAACCTCCACAAAGCATCCCTAAAAATTAAATAAGCCCAGAGGGAAATTTAAAAAAAATGCTGTCCGAAACATTAACTAAAGAAGGAGGTAGCACATCATGGCATAATATCCCAAAAATAAATCAATACTTTTGGTCGTGAAAATCTGAAATCATATAATAATTTATTGTCGTCTTATAATTTTGGGGGTCATTGACTAATTGACCCGGGAGACGAACCACCGCTGTGCCATTGTATCAATAATTTCGCGTTGTTTCGATAATGTTAATAATATTACCTTCAAAGTCTTCATTTCTTGTTCCTGCTGCCATCTTTTAAGTTCTGCCATACCCGCTCCCTGCGCTCTTCTTTCTAGCTCCTTCTCTATCTCAGCCTGTGAAGGATAACACCAATATTAGGAACATGGAACAAGGAGCGTAATAAGGCACTATAAAAAAATAGAACCAAATACAGTCGCTTCCGCTTAATTGGGACACATTGGGCCCCAAACATTTTGTCCCAAATAAGCGAAGCTTAAGGTACGAACGTAAAAATATATTACGTAAATATACGAGATGTGGCTATTAAATAACGAGATTGACGCTGCTGCAGAAGAAGTACGCATGCACCAAACGCCAGCAACCGACAGCTATGTAGCGTGAAGCCTTCTCTTTTGAATGCAGTACCTCCTGCTTCTGTAAATAAATCCGTATAGCCATAGCCTTCGTTCGCATAAGAGTTGTTTTTTGTTTGCCGGAAAAATGATACGTTTATGAATATTGTAATGTACTTTAATCCCAGTAATTAAAGATTACATAAAATATGTCAGGCAAATTCCAAAATAAGATCGAGGTTCGTCTAGATTACATGTTGCTTTATTAACGCTATCGTAAGGTTTACAATGAATATTTAACTGGACCAGACGTCCGTAATAGAGGAGGCTCTAAGTTATTCTGAAACTGGCAGCGCAAACACTGTCGGAGCCCAGCCATCTTATCTTATGCCTTCGGCTATTTCCGTAACCGTTTGTGCATTACGACACAAACACTGTCGGAGCCCAGCCATCTATCTTATGCCTTCGGCTATTTCCGTAACCGTTTGTGCATTACGACACAAACACTGTCGGAGCCCAGCCATCTATCTTATGCCTTCGGCTATTTCCGTAACCGTTTGAGCATTACGACACAAACACTGTCGGAGCCCAGCCATCTATCTTATGCCTTCGGCTATTTCCGTAACCGTTTGTGCATTACGACACAAACACTGTCGGAGCCCAGCCATCTATCTTATGCCTTCGGCTATTTCCGTAACCGTTTGTGCATTACGACACAAACACTGTCGGAGCCCAGCCATCTATCTTATGCCTTCGGCTATTTCCGTAACCGTTTGTGCATTACGACACAAACACTGTCGGAGCCCAGCCATCTATCTTATGCCTTCGGCTATTTCCGTAACCGTTTGTGCATTACGACACAAACACTGTCGGAGCCCAGCCATCTATCTTATGCCTTCGGCTATTTCCGTAACCGTTTGTGCATTACGACACAAACACTGTCGGAGCCCAGCCATCTATCTTATGCCTTCGGCTATTTCCGTAACCGTTTGTGCATTACGACACAAACACTGTCGGAGCCCAGCCATCTATCTTATGCCTTCGGCTATTTCCGTAACCGTTTGTGCATTACGACACAAACACTGTCGGAGCCCAGCCATCTATCTTATGCCTTCGGCTATTTCCGTAACCGTTTGTGCATTACGACACAAACACTGTCGGAGCCCAGCCATCTATCTTATGCCTTCGGCTATTTCCGTAACCGTTTGTGCATTACGACACAAACACTGTCGGAGCCCAGCCATCTTATCTTATGCCTTCGGCTATTTCCGTAACCGCTTGTGCATTACGACACAAACACTGTCGGAGCCCAGCCATCTTATCTTATGCCTTCGGCTATTTCCGTAACCGCTTGTGCATTACGACACAAACACTGTCGGAGCCCAGCCATCTTATCTTATGCCTTCGGCTATTTCCGTAACCGCTTGTGCATTACGACACAAACACTGTCGGAGCCCAGCCATCTTATCTTATGCCTTCGGCTATTTCCGTAACCGCTTGTGCATTACGACACAAACACTGTCGGAGCCCAGCCATCTATCATATTTATTTATTTAATACATGATTTTAGTTTATTGTTCACCTTATATTATTCACCCTCCATGCTAGGGATGACCCTGTGTTATAGCGGGTGAATTTTACAGTTTGCGGATATACATTCATTAGTATTGGTTGATAATTTTCATTAATTAATACTATAGCACACAATTCTTCTACAATAAAAAAGTTATATGTAGTTAGATGGATTACAAGAATAAGATGAAGAAGTTAAAGAATTATTGGAAAAGAGAAATTTAAGGAATTATTATTATATAATATGCCTTCGAATATTCCCGTAACGGTTTGTGCATTACGACACAAACGAACGAAGATATATGATACTCATGAACATAAACCGTTTATAATATTAGCAGTTTTAAAATTGTAGTTAATCAGATTAAATTGACTCACTTTTCTTTCTTCCTCCATTTTCTCCAATCGCTTCTTCTCAATCAGTTCTTTTGCTCTCTCCACCTTATCATCGATATTCAGCTCAGCAGCAGAAGGGGGCACAGGATTTAAAGGAGAAGTCGTAGAAGCTGCAGCTGTAGAAGTCGTTGGAGGAACTGCCGCTGTAGTAGTCGGTGGGTGAGCAGGAGCAGCTGTGGAAGTCGGAGAAGCTATAGAAGTCGATGCTGATGTGTTGGTGGACGGAGTAGGGATATCTCCTTCCGAGGTTACTGGAGACGGGAGGAGAGGACGTCTGACGCAGACCTCTCCCTCGCAAACCACGTCGAATTCTTCTTTCGCATTGGGTGCCGCTGAATGAAGAAAATTTCATTTGAATAAGATATAATGAATTTCTGTTATATGCCTCGTTTATGAGAAAAAACGAGACGCTATAACGGATGTTAATAAATACTCAGGATTCCATGGACAGCCAGACGCACAAATGTGTCCATTCTGAAAGAGCTAGGGTGTCCTTGGCTCTCCAGGCAGCGCAGAACCGCGAGGAGTGGAGGAGCCTTGTCCACCATGGAAATTGGAGTAGGGGTAGGGATCCAAGGTATTTAAAAATATATATCGAATTAAGTCGATATTGATATATCGAATTAAGTCAATATTGATATATCGGTCTAGTAGGCCGATATATCTATTTATTTTTATTTAAACACCCATAGGGCTTTTACATACATAAAGCAATACATGTTTTGATTAATTACAGTGAAGAATTAGAAGTGAATTAAATACAGGTAGGTAAGTAACAGAAAATATAAAGACACATAATATAGGTTAGATAAAATATGACTTGACAAAATGTAGGTAATACAGAATATAAATAAAGTAAAAATAGATAGCCTGCCAATATACTCCAAATCAATAATAATAGGTATTAATAAAAATGTGTAAAATTGGTATTTACAATAGTTTATGAATTAAGTAGAAATAATTTGCACATACGGCGTTTAAAGTTTGGCAAATTCAAATTATTGTCAAATACATCAATATTGTCTAAATATTGGTTACCAAGACTATGTAATCGTTGTATTGGGGAATGCAATTTATAGTTAGAATGAGATGTGTGTATATAAAATGTTAATGTTTGTCTAGTAGTTCGTGTAGGTACATGTAGATTTATTAAATGCAAGAGTTCACAGCAATCAAATTTAGAGTTTAATAATTTTAATAAAAAGGTTAGGTCGGTTATTTTTTGTCTATTTTCTAAAGTTGGAATATTTAAAATATTCATTAACAGGGTGGCCACAAAAAACGGATTTCAAAATTCCCTGATAATTCCAGGTTTTCCAGGGCAGTTTCCACATTTTTCCCTGATATGTTTAATTTGATATAAGGGAATATCTTTTTTAGATTTTCACAGCCAAAAGCATTTTCGTTGTTTGTTTTTGGGGTATTATGCCGTGTTGCGCTACCTCCTTCTTTAGCCGACGTTTCGGACAGCGTTGCAGTGTCCATCATCAGGGCAGATCCGGCAGATCCGACGATGTGACGACATTGTCGGATCTGCCCTGATGATGGACACTGCAACGCTGTCCGAAACGTTGGCTAAAGAAGGAGGTAGCGCAACACGGCATAACACCCCAAAAACAAACAACGAAAATAAGGGAATATCGTTCGTTAGATAAATAATAAAGGGAATTCTGTCATCTATAGCATTTATTTCTTTGCATCACAATAATCTATTAAACCACTGGAGCGATTTTTGGCTTATATATGCGCCATTTTAATTGTCTAGGATTGCTTTCTGGATTAAAAAGCCAATTATATCTTTATTCAGCAAAAAAAATAAAAATATTTGTAGCTCCCTCTTGTTATTTTGGTCTTAAAATGAAGCTACTGAAATTTTTTATAATTATAATTTTATTTTTATTTTAACTAAATGTTGCAAATCCGAACTTCGTAGACTACTTTAGAACGATGTTAAAAATATTTTTTGAAATATTTTTTTGCACCAAATTTCTGATCAGCTGTTTACGGTTAAAATTAAGGCACTCCGCTGACGAGGCAACTGAAACCAAACTAAAACCAGCTGGTTTCTATGTCTTGATTGGTCAAAAAGCTTGTTTAACCATAGACGAAGAACTATCAGCTGACAGCTGGCAACTAGCAACGGCCGGCCACGGCAATCAGTACCAGCAGTGCGAATCACGAGTCGCCGCTTGCGTTACCATTGACAACAGGTTTTTGAGTGATTGTGCAATGCAGGCAATTAATTGGTTAAAGCACTAAGAGATTTGACGTTTGAATGTGGATGAAGCAAGAAGTGCTCGGTTTGTCAGAAACAACATGTCACATGACTAACCTTAGAAAATTCTTAAGAGGCTAGACTTTGAACCACACGCGGAACACCCGCGTCTGTCATTCTGTCTCGCTCACAATAAGCTCACGCACACTTACAATACATGCGAATGCGAAATGTGCGAATGAGACAACGCTCAAATTTACCTACAGAAATCGCTCGAAAAGGGGTTTATGGAGAATACACTTTTCTACACCGAAACTTTCACGAAATAGAAATTTAAAAAAAAATATATTTTTTAGAAAGGAGAAGCTACGTCGGTAGCATTTTATAATTCTTTATGAGAGTTGAGTTAGCAGCACTTTTTCCTTAAATAATATTTTTTGATAAATCGCACATGTTTGTCAGTGAATGTTTACGTTAATACGAAACGCATCAAAAATTCGAAAACATACCGACATAGTTTTTACCCTCTAGAAGGCAGTATAAAAAAAATATTATAAAAATATTAAAATATTCATTTTGTGCAATTTTCGATGTAGAAAAGTGTTTTTTCCCGGGCGTCCTTTTTGTATGGGCCGAAAAGCGAAGTCTATCATTTTAATTCTTAATTCAAATATGATGTTTGAATGTGGATGAAGCAATAAGTGCAAAAAACCACAATTTGGTAGGCGGGTGGGGGTACCGCCGACCACGGTCCACGTCCGGGAACCATTTATTGTATAACCAACACCTCTGCCACAGCTTATTCCAAGTGGTTCGATATGTTTGGTGACTTAGCAGGAGTGCCCGGGTTCATGGAGTGAGGTTCGTCCGGGTCTTGGGTCTATTACGACCGTAATTGGTGTCCGACCCTTTTGTTATAACATTGCTAGCTTTTTCTTTACAGATTTCGCACCTACTGGAATAGTATAGAGTATAGGGGATAAACCAAGGCGGGTGATTTTTGACATGATTATGTTGCAATGGCTATTTACGAAAATAATCATAAAAAATACCTACCTATCTAGTTTGTCTTTGTCGGCATATTTTTTGTTACACACGCCACAAGTAAAAATAATAAACACAACTTTGGGACTTCACAAATCTAAAATAACGAATTTTGTTTTATTTTTGGAATTCCCTGATATTCTAAAAATATTTTGAAATTCCCTGACATTTCCCTGATAATTCCAGGTTCGGTAAAATTCCCTGATAATTCCAGGTTTTCCAGGTATTCCAGGTTCTGTGGCCACCCTGATTAATGATAGGTAATTTATGTGCTATTTATTATATCGATATTTATTCTATTTTTTTAACTCTTGAATGTCGGATGATGACAGATGTCAAGGCCGTATTTCACAGAAAATTTATTAAATTAAATTTAATATCAGAGCATTCTGAGAAGCTAGAGTGCTCTAATACAAAGCAAAGTCTGAAATGATATTGGCTCAAGCGATTCCGACCTTGTCCTTGTACAGTTTCTACAGTACATAAGGGTTAAAATCGCATTTTATTTTTTTAATCTGACAGCTGTCACTCGCCTGCCGGCAGACTTACGACAAGCGAAAAGTTAAAAGCTTGTAGACAGTACCTATAGAACAACCAAAAAGATTTATTTTTGATATGACAACACTCAATCAGAAAACCCTACCGACAAACCAAAGAGAGAGCGAAAAGTTCGCCATTCTTGTTCATACGTCACTCTGGCTGGTTGTGTTATAAAAACGTTCTGTCTACATTCTCAAATCCTTCTGATTCAAATAATTGTAGCGTTTTGATGTAACTAAAATATGGTTCTAATAAATATAAATTCAGTGTCAATCTTTCTTATCATTAAAACATCCGTGATTACACCAATAACCAACGTATCGATCAGGTAAGGATCGATGCGTACAATCGCAAAATCCATAACCTAAAATCTGCCCACACTTACCTAAAGCTTATAGAAATCCAATGTAGTTTTAGTTATATCAAACGTTTATCAATTATGTATGTATATATTGTCTTATACTTTCCTCTATGAATAATCACAAAATTTGGATAGGTATATAAAAAGTCTTTTTTTTTCATAGATTTATTTAAAAAAAATTAATTCCAGTATTTTGTACCAGCTATCGAATTTAAAAATAGTAACTTTTGACGGTCTGCTTCCTTGCAGCCAGTTTCTGCTTTGAGTTATGGTGGCTCCTGCCTTTGCGGGTTTTTCAATATCTCGATACAATATATTGAGTTTTCGAAATTGATATATCGATATTTTTAGGGGTCGATATATTGATATTTATCGGTTTTCCGATATATCATTGCATCGCTAAGTAGGGGTCAAGATCCTCAGAAATGAGGAACTAAATTAAGAAGAATATAATTAATCTATCGAAGATATACCTTCACACACTATGCAATGAAAGTTATGCGTTTGGTATGTAAGCAGAGAAACAAAGGAGGGGCGCCGTTGTGTGTAGACGTAATTTGCAGTAGAATGGGTGAATGATGTTGGCAACACATGCAGTTTCATACTAATAATGGTTCATCTCCCTTATTCCTATTATCGATGGCAACAAATGAGTAGGAAAAGTAAAAGATATGTAAAACGCTTACGTTGGGCGGTCTTAGTGGCAGGCTCCGTCCACACCTTGTTCTTGGGAATGGCTCCTTGCTCCGCCGCCAGGAATGCTGATGAGGCAGCCGAGGAGCTTGCTGCTGTAGCACTGGAAGGGGCCGGCTCCGACAGCTGGGCGGGGGAAGGTGTCTTGCCAGCTAAAAGTCAAGAAGTTGGAGAAATTACTTCACAACTAAAGATAGGTGACATCTAAAACTCATTCTTCTGGCACTCTCCTTTTCTCTCCTCTCTTTTTTATACAATAGCTACACACGAGAATCTGAGGACAAAATTCCCTTATGGCCTATGTCATCTTTTGGGATGCTGTGAGGCGTGTCTTTTCAGGGAAAGGAGAGGAAGTTTTTATTTTTCAAATATTTCTGGCATTCACTCTTGAAGGGTGTTTGTTCTATGCCATCATTTAAAATTACGGAGAAATGAAAGGTGAATTTAAATATATAGAGGAAGTTCAAGGAAGGAAAAAGGTATGAGGGGTGAGTAGGAATCTGCGGGTCAATGAGTCCAGGAGTGAGAGACGTATAAATCCATCCATCCCACGGCGATGCAAGGCAATGGATCGAGAGAGTCCGCGGCTCTAAATTATGTCTCTCTCAATCCGATCCACCGAGCATTGGGTGAGCAAACCCATTCGCCACCAAGACCTAGAGACAAACCTCACCCCGAGAACCCGGGCACCCCTGCTAAATCACCAAACGTAAGACCGAGAGACAAACCTCACCCCGAGAACCCTGGCACCTCTGCAAAATCACCAAACAAACCACCAAGACCTAGAGACAAACCTCACTCTGAGAACCCGGGCACCAACCCGGGCAAATCACCAAATGTAGCAAACCACTTGGGGTGACTTATCGACCCTTTGGCATAACAAGGTTCCATCTGTTGCTTTAACATCCTGCGATAATGAACTCTAAGGTAGTTTACCATAGATCCTATAACCGCGTGACGTTTCCGCAACAGATGGAACCTTGTTATTCCAAAGGGTCGTTATGGCAGGGATGCTGGTTATCCAATAAATGGTTCCCGGTGCGGCGGTACCCATATTCGCCTTCCCAATTGTAGAAGGGTACTTAAAAGTTAGATTTGATAGTGCAATATACATAGACGAATCTCCCAGATATAATTTTTTAGAGAATTTTAATTTAAATTTTTTTTTTATAATGGTCCTAGTTTTCCTCCGATCTTATATCTAGGGGTAATTTATTAAATGATCTTTCATTAAGCCCGCAGGCCTGTGGAATATTCTTTCAGGAAGTCAGAATATTTCCACTTTGCAATAAAATCCAAATTAATGTAATATTCCTGAACATATCTAAAAACTGTTTTTGAAAGGCGATGAAATAAGCTTTCACATTTTATTATTAGAAATATGGGGTTAAGTTAGGTTAGGTTAGTAAGTAAGTTACCTTTGTTAGCAGTGAGATTATCTATCCGGCTGCTCAGTCCGCTGACTCCTCCGGCAGTGCTCCCCGCCACCACCTCCAGCGGAGTACCTGTGGTTCCGATGAAGAATATGGAAGGAACCGGCACCAGCTGGTCTGCATACAATAGTCAAGGAAATACCACAACACATTATCAACTCTTTATATATATATTTAATCATTAAGGGCAAATTATATTAGCAACTCTCAAGTGATAATTTGAAACAGAAAAGTCAGAGAAAGATAGTCGCATTTAGAAATTGAACCAAGTGCGTTAGTTAGCCTCTGCTCTAACCACTGAACTAATACGACCCTATCCCCTATGTTTAACTGTATCATATATCGACTAATAACTACCAACATTATCATTAACTTTCTTAAGGAGGGAGTCTGGTTCAGCCGATCCAAAAATTCGACTTCTTTTTGCCTAAAAATCTTCCTGTACACATGGAGAAGTTATTGCATCAAATTCGACCTTGAAATTTAGTTAGGAGACGTGCACGCCAAGCAGGTATAACGGAGGGAACCGGTTACAAACGAAAACTTTAAACGCATTTTTCTCAAAACAACATTTTTCACGTTGGTTTGGAATCATAGCTCATCGAATTTTCATCCGATTCGCTTCATTCAAAGTTTAAATTTATATACGGATGAACCTCGTCTTATGAAAAATTATTATTATAATATGACAAAGTTATTGCAAAATTAAGGTCACTTTTCAGTTTGTCTGCCATTTTTGCAATCAACAACTTTTTTTGCAAACTGAGGTTAACGAAATTAAAATACTATAATGATTTTTTTTTTATTTCATGGTTCTGATTATTTCCAAAGATTCCAGGATTCCAACTGATTTGGTCAGACCCTCCGCTTGCAGATTAAATTTTCAATAATGTTTTTTCTTGTTCAAATGTATTTTTACATGTAACAAAAGTTTCGTGAAGAGAAAATAAATTTTATCTTTAAAAAACTACGCTGGACCTAAAAAACAAGGCTCCCCCTAAATGCATATTTTTATTGACTGGTATCATTAAATATAATTGCAAGATTTTATCCGAACTATAACCTAGATAGTGTCTTGGATAAATACAGTAGAATTCGGATATAACGACTTCGCTTACAACGGCTTACCATTTTTAGCGACGACAATGTAAACTGCGACCTATTTTAACGATAATTTGTCCAGTCCAGTGTTTTGTTTACAAAACCTATGCACCAATATCTCACCACAACGCGCCTCGTCTACTCCCCGCGCCCGGGTACTCCCCCCATCTATCCTTATTAGCATGCGTAAATCACACTCAGTGTTTATCATCTGTTGTGACAACGGCTCCACACAATGAGTTCCGTGAAGCCAAAATGTTTTTCAATTGAAGAAAAAAGTGATATATTAAACCCTTTTTATGAAAACTATGATGTCGCGTATTCACAATGCTGCGCGAAGTTCTTAATTTCGAACTAAAATTGGTCAAAAACAAACACAAATTACAGAATTTCTACTTTAGTAACTACATATTTATTTGCGTAGAATGTAGGTACATTGTATATTTTTGGATTACAGTATATTATGTAAGTTTGTTATGTGGAATGTTTAAGTACCATTAAGGTAGAATCATAACGGGTCGATGTATGTACGCATCGCTACGCCTAACAACGCTTAGCAACCATACATTTTCTATGAAAATGGCCACAGACACCGCACTTCGCGATGCGTGTGGCTAATGTGATTCTAAAACATAAATTTTCATAGAAAATGTATGGTTGCTAAGTATCCCAGATATTGTTAGGCGTAGCGATGCATACGTACCTCGACCCAGTATGTATTTACCATTAAAGTTATAATTTGTATTAAATGTTTTATTTACCTAAAAATAATTTTATATACCTACACTATTACATATTTCATAACAATAATTACAATAACATTAATATGTATCATATAAAAACAAGCCTTAATTATCCGGCCGTTTTGTGCTTCGTCCGGTTAGTACGACAAAGTATAGCCGACCACTTGAGGGTCGTTATATCCATATTTTACTATGTGTCAATTTTTTGCATTCAAAGTCATTTTTGAAAAAAAAAACATCAGTTAGAACCTTGTCCAACTGAGGTGACGTTATGTGTATCGTATTTACTTTTAGGTTTCTTGTGAAATTTTAAATCTTGTTGACCTACATAATGATTGCCAACTTATGTCAGATGGCATACGGAAAGTCTATTTGAGTCCAGTCTATTTTATTTAACCAGACTTGATGTCAAATATTTGTTAAGGATACAAATTTGCGCAAACTGTGTATACGCCTCGGAGCCGCTGATGAGTTTGATGGCAACGAAGTTCTCTTCCACTCCCAGACGTGAAGACACTTCTGGAGAATCGATCAACTCCGTCATTGACTTGGATTGGGCGTCGTCTCCTGCAAAATGAAAACAGTTTATTTTTTTAATATATATGAATATACATGACAAAAATCCTGGTGACCTTCCGTACTACGATGAAATTCAAGTTAGGCTATTGTCCGATAACTTATTTAAGGCGATGGATCAGGTCGCTATTCAATTGAAATAATTCTTTTAAAAACATTACAAATTTGGCATTTTAATTAGTTTTTAAAGTACATTTGCATTGCAGAGTATTACATTAATCATACGTGGTAAGGATACTAACTATACAAGCATAAAAAGAGTTTGCCTTTTAAAGGCAGCTTCACTAACACTAAATATGTCCATATCCGAATTAATTCTGTTCAAAAGCAAGATTGTTCTCCCGACCGGCATGACCATTGGCAAGTTAGTCCTGCAGGTCGGGAGATAAAACAGTCTATGCTGTCGGTGGCGAAGATAACCATCGGGAACATAGAAATGAATGCTCTCCATGATAGCCGAGTTTTAAAACCATCCACAAATCAATCTGCAGAAACGCATGGCAATGTGTACATCCCTTCTGACCCGTAGATGGTTCATTCCAAGCATACCTAAAAGAAAGTCGGTAGGATAGAGCCACGGATAATAACCATACTCCCTCATGTATAGAAATCTCAGAAAAATCTTCTAGACCCTCTCCAACATGAGGGAATACTTTACTTGCTGTGGACTCCAAATTACCGACCCACTTTCAAGTCTACTTCTTACTAAGAAGGAATAAAGAAGTTGAGTGAAAAATATTTTGACTTATAAAAAATATGACGTGTTACGCTTATTACACTTTCAATAACACATCTGCCCTGATGATGGACACTGTAATGTTGTCCGAAACGTCGGCTAAAGAAGGAGTTAGCGTAACACGGCATAATATCCCAAAAATAAACAACAAAAATACTTTTGGCCGTGAAAATCTTAAATCATATAAAAAATATGTTCATGTAGATTAAAAAATATCGATTCTAAATATATAAATATATTTCTTCAATCTTCGCAATACATTTCTATATTATAATTCTTAGAATTAATTAAAACGTTCTTAAAAAAATCTTAAAAAGCTATCAACTAAAAACGCTTCATGATTCTGACGTCATTTGTACCCTGGTTTCTATGAAAAATGTCTTTTACACCGAAACTTGAAATAGTTCGTAACATAGCGGTCGGTGAAAAATGACATTTCGTGTTTTGAAATTTAAAAAATAACCATTAAAATGCACTTTTTTTCGAAATTCCGGTAACTGAATTGCTTACTACTAGTTTATATCTAACTACATACTATAATTTTTTTATTTATTTTTTTAGTCCATATTAAGCGTGTCCCGGTTTTGTAAATATTTACCATTATTTTTCATAGAAACCAGGGTACAGATGACGTCACACACACTCCCGCCTCTTAATAAAATAAAATTCAAACTTGTAGAATCAATTTAATTTTGAAAACGAACTTTAAAAACAAAAATACTAGTATTTAAGTTTAAATGTGAACATTGATAATTTTTTTTTTTTAAATGAACTCAACTTCCTTATCTCCATCAATAACACTCCATATGTAGATGGCGATAAGGTTTAAATTCCCGTTTAACACCGGCCGTATGTTTTGATTTATTCAAGAAAAAAACCTCGCCAAAACGCTTGTTTTATTTTATTCAGAAGTTCAGGCACAAAAATATAAATGTTTTACAATCATTTTCTATAGAATTACATTTTCCGGATTATACAATAAAACTATAACCTAAAAAGTTGGTTTCTGTCGCGATAAACCGGTGTAACAATTAAGCGGAATCGACTATACACACTTGGCTACTCAGATGCCAAATACGGCTAAAGCTATTTGAAGCAACGTTTCAGTTCTGAATGGTGATCTTTCACCAGGGCGATACTGGAGTATCCACCACTTTGAAGATGGAAAAGATTTCTAGGAGCAAAACAACAGATCATTGTAAGTCAGATATCATCATCAAATATACCTACAAGAACTGAATGGCCAGTAAGTTTGTGATATAAATACATTTTTTTATCTTAAGTAGCGTAATACAATTTGACAATCTTAAATCACAAAGAATACTTCTTTATCAATTTTGCTCAGAAGTGGATTTGATCAGGGATCAGGGATCATGGAATTGATAACAACATCAAGGATCTATTTATTTTCACTGAATCGGTAATCAAATAACCTTTAAACGTTATACGGAAACAAGGATTTTCATCCTCAAACCAAATGTTACAATTATTATAAGCAATAATTATTAGCCTGAAACACTCATCCATATTGAAAATAATACAAACACTTACATATTTAATTAGAAAATGTATTATAAACATTATCGCCACCTCACTTTTTTGGCATTACATAAAAAAAAAATACGAGTGTGCTTTAGACCACACTACTGAAGTAAATACTTCTTTAGCTCCATCTATATGTATGTCTGTATATATGTTTATAAATATAAAATATATACCTACATATATTAATTTTCTACAAATATTTATTTAAATTTATTATCATTCGCCTCGCCCGCTCCCCACCGCGTTTGGCGCGTCACTGGTATTTCAAAATACTGACTGAAATATTTCATGCACTGGCTACGAGAGGAAGAGAGAAAGAAAAAGTGAGCACGCACTGCTCTCTCTTGCTTCTACAATGTGATACAGCCCGTTGGCCTTGCAGCGCATTTCACTTTTCGTAATGCTGTAATTTCCGTAACACATTCGCCATTCGCCATTCCCCTCAATTCAAGGGTGCGTAAAGAATTATTTACTTCAATAATAATTAAAAATTTCATAATTTTTCTCAAATTGCTTTTGGAAATTTTGGTTTCAGATATGTGTACATTTTAATTTTTTCTGTTGTTAACTTTCAGGTTTGAATACAAAGCGTGGTATTTTCTCTTTCTAACACCGTTTAGATAATATTTTTTACCATGACAGTAAGGGAGACAAAACGATTTCTATTGTTCCTAAAAGCGAACATATTAGCCTGAGCGGTTAATGATCAGATGATAAAAAAAACACCGCTAGAATAAAAGCAAAATGATGTTTTTTTTATATTTCTCGGTAATGATAAACTTTAAATACGCGTGACAATCTGCGTGACATCGTGGCTGTCCAAATAAATGGCACGTTATGAGAAAAGGGTGGCATTTCTTGGTACACAATCTTACAAGGAACACGCCTTTAACTAGTACTGTAGGCAGTTAAATATATAATCTTGCAATTCGTCTTATTGCAATTCTGGAAAAAAAAATATTGTAAGCCATCTGCCAAAGATAAGAAACAAAAATAATATATTAACACTTGAAATCTCACTGAATTTCATTCACCCAATCGACTAATTTTATAATAGGTAGCAAAGCCGAATTGGTAGAGGCGCCCGTCCCGATAAGACGAGAGGTTCTGGGTGCGAGTCCCAGTGGCGACGGCTATCCTTTATTTTTCTGTGTCTTGTTCATTTTCATATTTTAATTTGGATTATTAGCGTTATCTTCTTCTTCAATGATATATTATATTAATGGAAATAACCTTCAAAAGTTATAAAAAGATAGTTTTTCTTGTAAAAATTGAATATGAAAACATAAAAAAAATGGTTCACTTTACGTTTGTTCTAACTAAAATTACTGATATCGAAAAAAAATAAAGTACGTACATAATTTATTAGGCAAAAGTATTATAAACGTTATCGTGAACTCACTTTTTTGTCGTTTCTTGTAAAAGTAATTAATAAAAAAATTCAAGTTTCATAAATATTTTTTCAAATTGCTTTCGTAAACTTTGCATTCATAAAAGTGTACATTTTAACTATTTTGCGGTTAACTATTTGATTTGAATATAAAGCGTGGTAATTTTTCTTTCTAACACCGTTTAGATCATATTTCTAACCATGATAGTAAGGGAGATATAGCGATTTCTATAAGACCTATATGACCTGACGTTTAACTTCTTGAATGTCGGATGACATTTGCCCACTTGTTGGCCGTATCTACAGCTGTAAGGTCGTAAGCTACATTACTGAAATTAAAAGCAACATCTGGAATATTATTGGCGCAAGCGATTCTGACTTGCCCCTTCACGGTTTCTTTATACATAAAGCGGGCGACAAACGCGAAGTTCACATCAAAAAGATACTGCGTTATAAGTATCTTTTCTACCGACACACTACGTTATAAAATATTCCTTCCTACGGCAGAAGGGGTCAGTTGAAATCGGAAGCGGTCGAGAGAATATCATTTCTTTGTACTGGATATGTTAACTTGACAGCTCCATGCATGCTCCGTGTATTAAAAATGACCCCCTCTCCTGTTTACGGTAGAGAGGGGGTCGCATAACTTTTCTGATATCGCCACTGTAGCGAATACGAAAAATAATTCTGATTAGCGAAGATTCAAACCGCGATCACAGAGCATCATATTTTTACATCTGGCGAGTCTCATGGGATTGTATGGCGAGCGCTATTGTGTTATAAATAACTTTTTGATGTGAGCTGCGAGTCTGTCGCTACCTTAAGGATTAAATCGCATTTACCCTCTTATCTGCCGCTGGCAATAATTAATATAAGCAAATACATATAAATTTAAAAAGCTTAACAAGATTGGGAAACTCTGGTTTTGACCAACAATAATAAATATATAACTAGATACCATTATACATAGTATTAGTAGATGTTCCGTGGCCCAAAAATCAACAGGATTAAGTAAATAAAGATTATCATGTTGAAAATAATATTTTCAAGAGAATTTCTTTATCATCATCAATAAACCCCTTTTTATTTATTTGCCCTAAACATGAAGATGAGGAAATCATGAAAATTATGAAGTAACACCAACACAACATACAGTCAACAATCATGAAGATGTGGAAATCATAAAACATAGTCAATAAACATGAAGGCGTTGAAGTCAACAAACATGAAGATGAAGAAATCATCAAAAATGAAGATGATGAAATCAATAAACATGAAGAAATCAACAAAAATGAAGATGATGAAATCAATAAAGATGAAGAAATCAACAAAAATGAACATGATGAAATCAAAAAAGATGAAGAAATCAACCAAAATGAAGATGATGAAATCAATAAAGATGAAGAAATCAACAAAAATAAAGATAAGAAAATCATGATGTAACACCATCACAACTATCTACAGTTTGCATTGGAACTGTGAATAAACTACTAAATACTTTGTATTTAATAAAAAATGATAATAATAAAAAAATATTGTAACTAAATGACAATCTTTTTCCACAGGGATAGGCATAAAGGATGAAACACCACATAATTTGAAATCATATAGACATTGATGATATTGTACAACAATGGGCGAAAACGAGGAACCTTTTGAGAAAATAAGATCGTTTTAAATCTACATTTAAAAAAAAAAAACAAAAAAAAAGAAAGACAAGTATTCCCAGGTTACGAAAAACCAGACAATATTTGAAAATCTCCTACTACCATTACTCTAAACGGAAAATGTTGTGTCGTGATGGAGGACTTAGCCAGCCGAGGAATTGAACATGAGACGCCTGGATGGGGACCTATTCTTCCACACAAAAGGCAAGGAGATAAGAAGATTTCCAAATCTTTTATCACATATATAAATATATTCATATTATTTATATGTTTTATACACGTAGTTGGGAACCTTATGCCCATATGAGACTCCTCAGGTTGGGATGGGCTGGGCATGTACAGAGAATGTCGTACATACGCATCCCAAAAAGAATTATGACTTGACATCCAGGTGGAAAGTAAGAGAAAATTGGGAAGACCCAGACTAAGGTGGGAAGACGAGGTAAGAGGGGATGCAGCACAGCTTCTCCAGGCAACAAACTGGAAGTCAGCTGCTGGGGACAGGATGAGTTGGAGGCGAATGTTGCGGGAGGCCAAAGCTCAATATGGGCTGTAGCGCCATCGAAGAAGAAGAAGAAGTTGGGAACCTTACAAAGAGATTGGTGTACAATATTCATATAAAAATATTTGACAGCAAAGCTTTGCAGGCATTCAAGTAGGACTGGCGTAAACTACTCTTCCGCTCAAAGTGTGTTTATTCGGTAAACAAATTATTTTTAGACTGCTATGGAAGAGTTGTAAATTCCTTGACTCAGAAGTCAGGGGTCAAAGGATCAAAATCCGGCATTGACAAAAAAAAAATTACAATTCAGCTGTCTAAAATTTGAAATTGAATTAATGTAAAATATTAAATAGAATAATTTATTATAATAGTGATATTATCAACAGCCGACTTATCTCAAGATAAGATACTCCTGATAACAGACCATATTGTTATGAAAAACATATTGTGAATCATTGACGATTCGATATTTTACCTGAAAACACGGCTAAAAGGAGTATTCCAAGAAACTGTTTTATTGCGAGTTACATTACAATGTTTTAGTGAAGTGATTTGACTTGAAATTTGAAATAAAAATCTGTGTACTTTGCTTTATGCTTTATAGAAATTCTAAAATAAATTAAATAGAAAACTGTTGCAAGATTTAGTGGGAGTCATACAAAAGTTTTATTAAATAATGGTGTCTGCAAAAGGTGAGATATTTGATATATTTTACTCAACACAAACTTAAAACTGGTAATTATGTAAACGAGATTTTCATGGCATTAAGTCTTTTTCTCAAGTCGGTTCCTCATTGCTGAGGATCGTGACCTCTAATCCTGTATCCATGGTGGACAAGGCTCCTTCACTTCTAGCAGTTCTGCGCTCGTGGAGAGCCGAGGACATCCTAGTACCAAATGCCAGCGATACTTGGTCAATCCGGTGCATTAGTGACCTTTCTCTGATTCTTCTGTCAAAGACTTTGCCAGTGACTATGATTTTCTCCAAGTTGGAATCCTTAGTTTGGCGAGCAATGTGCGCAAAGTATCTTAAGATATGTTGTAGGCAGATAGATGAAAGCCTATTGTGGATGCCTAGCTCATCCAGAATGGACACATTTGTGCGTCTGGCTGACCATGGTATCCTCAGAATTTTTCTCCAGCACCACATTTTGAGGGCGTCTATCCGTTTTCTCGTATGAGTATTTCCATAAATGAGATTTACACGATTTCTACATTCAATGAAACAAAGTATGATTTCGAAATTAATTTTAGATGTAATAGATTTTTTTACCGGATGCCTTGGCAAAACAAGGAGCGTCCAACCCTGTTGTTACCCTCGTAAACCACATTCCCCTATCTGACATTTTTTCCATCATCAAAGATAGATCCCGCAATGTTTGGGCAGAGTATTGGCACATTTCAAGGGAGCCTGCTATGCCTCAATACAAAGTCCTATCCCATCAAAACCATGGCCTCAACAATTCAATTAAAAATAATTTCCCTCAGGGCCTATGCCAACTTTGAAGATGCTTTGTAGAAGGTCTTTTTGAGGAGAGGAAGAAGTGAACATGGGCCTTGAAGAGACCCATGTTGTAGAAGTGAGGAAACACAGAGGCTGGCAAATCATTCCACAGCCGATCTGTTGAACTCAAGAACGAGTTGTAGAAGCACAATGTCAAATGTTAACCGTGTACAAATGTTGGGCACGCGTTTGGCATGTTTCCCGACTATCGGTGCGGAAGTAGATATGACGATAGTTCCTCGGAGGATCTTCCATTGTAATACCGGTAGAATAAGGACAGCACGCAACCTGACGCCTGTGCTCTAAAGATTGCAATCCACTTGTTAACATAGGGGAATCTATCAAATGGACCGCCCGTATCTGCAACAAGTCAAGGGTTTTTTTCAGGTATTTTGGGGCTCCAGATCAGAGCAGAGATTAATTCCATGACGCCAGAGCTCACTGTTGGAGATTTTTTACTGCCTCGTGCTATCATTGTCCTTGGTAATAAAGATTTCAGACTAAGATGAGAACGGAAGTATTTCTTAAGTGTATTAATATCAGCATAAAAATTAAGCACTTCAAATCCACGATATCAGCATTTGTATTTACTACATTTCCTGCGTAATATAATTTTATCAGCAAACTTGTAAATCATTAAGAAAAAAACCTTTTATTTTAATGCACGTGCAAAACATTCATTTATAAAAAAAGCTCTAATACAGACATTTATATTGAACTAGTGAGTTCCTGGCAAGCGTTGCAACGCCACTTAAATAAATAAATCGTTTCTAAACTATATGAAATACACAAACTTTTCAAACAACTAGCATGCAACCTATTGCAATTTTTTGTACATATTTCATAACGCCAGAGCTCACCACTATATACTCGCCAGTGCGCACAACAACTCACCAAAGTTTCATCACAATTGGATGAATAGTATAAGAAATAATTTCATAATGCCAGAGCTCACTATTATACATAAAAACCATCCCGGACATGCACACATCAAATCCCCAAAGTTTCATCGCAATCGGATGAATAGTATAGGAAATAATTTCATAACGCCAGAGCTCATTATTATAAATAGAAACCATCTCGGGTATGCATACATCAAATCCGTTCCAGAGTGGAAACTCCAGAAGATACTCTCAGTATCGCCCTGGTGTAAGATCACCAGTCAGAATTAAAACGTTGCTTGAAATGGCCTTGTTTGGTGACCAGATCTGAATAGCCAGGTACGTCCCCACCTTTCTCTTCCACATCTCCTTCCCCTCCCCACTACCTTCAGCCTCACAACATACCAAAATTGAAGAAACCATAGTCTCGCTGGCTCCAGATGGGAGCAGTCGGGCGCGCTTGGGCAGCATTCACACAATATTTTTTTTAAAAGTTGAAGATAATATTGTTGATTCAGAATTTGAAATACGTGTTTGACAAAAATGACGTAAAATAATCACGTCCCAATGAGTTGATATTGTAAAAAATATTTCTAGAGTGGTAGATATTCTCAGAAGCGATAACCTTCCCCTTTTCCATATCTTTCCCATTCTGACATAGTACAACTGGTTCCGGACAGTTGGGAGCAGCTAGACCTCGTGTGCGGCATTTAAACTTTTGAATGTACATAATTATTATTGATGATGGTATTTCCAGATATCACGGGCATCCTGGCCATTGCGGTGTTTCTAACTGGCCCCGAGCTCACGGAGCAGTTCGTCATGTCCACCTACTCCAACAATCCCTGCGGAGCTGAGCCGCTGAGCTACGAAAGCACGGACAGGCCGATTCTTCATAGTTACCCCGAAACCGCACTCAAAATGACCAGGTGAATTTCATTTTATTAAACTAACTAGCCGTTTTGTCCTCGAATGTCTAAAACAATTATTTATACCAGTTTTCTCAAGCTTTTCTCACTCATAAAACATCAAAGTTCTCCCCAGAATTCTGCAGCACACCAAAAGTTGTATAAAATTTAAGCACAAATTTTGTTCGCAAAAAACGAATGTAAAAATGAACTTTCGTATTCAAAGCGGATAAAAACCGTTCTCATGTTTAGACTGTAATATTCAAGATCAAAAAACCAAATTTTTAAAAGGCATGTGTATTCACAGCGAAAATAAACCATTCTTGTGTTTTGACTGCAGCTATTCATGTATCCTTTTGTAACTAGCGCACGGAACAAGCGCTTACGACGGACATTAGCTTATTATTACTATAGATTCTAATGTTTTCCTTCGTTTCAGATTAAACCTGAAGATGGCACTAGATGACTTCTATTACCTGAACAAGACAAAGTTGATGCCGCTGTACTCCGGCAAAATTGTGACCCCCTCGTGCGTAGATCATAGTCTGCCCCACCGCCAAATATGGGAATACAATGGGTTCAAGAGAGCACATAGGAATAATATTACTTTGGAATTAATGGTAAACCACTTCATTCAATTCCATATTATTAATATGCCAACGTCTGTCATGTATACTCTCTCTAAATGCTACTTACAAACGACAGTGCTGCCATGTCTAATATTTAGAGAGAACTGTTGACTTGAAGTTTTCCTTGCAAACAAGTACAGTTTGTAAACATTCTGTGAGTGTTTTTCTTTCTTTTTTTTTTAAGAGCATAAACGGTTTACTTGTAGATTTTATGAGCACTTAGGCCATAAGCCCATTGTGCTATCTCCTACTTTACCTCAAATATGTTTTCCAGGGTCTCATCTCTCCTCTCCATTCCCCCTTGGTTCCCTGAAGGCCCCATGAGGGAAAAGAGCCTCATCTCTCCTCTCCACTCCTTAGTTCTTAACCGCTTGGGCACATAAGCTTGTTTTCACGACAATTTAACGTAGGTAGACATAGGAATGACGTATGCCCCGTACCTGAATTATTAAGGCTCCATGAATTTTTTTTATTTGATATCTGAACATACTTAAGACAGGTTGTTTCACAGGTCATCAAATGGCCATTCATTGTTTTTTTTACCATTGAAATTTCCCCGTTAAATGCCGATACTAAGTCCGTTTCAGCTTTTGAACAAATTGTAATCAGCAAAAGAGGACAACTATCATGTTGTTAAGCTTATCAGCTTATTACAATTTGAGAGAAAGCTAAAGTGCACCTAGAATCGGCGTTTAACGGGGATCTTTCAAATGTCAAAAAACAAACAAAATGGTCTTTGTCCAAAACCTAATTTATTTCTCTTAACTAATTATTATGTGTTATCTTTTCCGGTAGGTTCATCACACTCTTCCGCGGCTTCTCAGCAAACTTAACATCTTTGGCAAAGCTTTTGACGAGCTGTCTGAAATTGCAGAGCCCAAGATGAAGGACACGGACGAAACATTGGACGAACGTAGGTGGATTATACGCAGAGTCAAAGCCAAACTTCGGTCCCTTTGCTGCGAAATTGAGACCAGCATAAACATATCAAACATAGATAAAGACAAAGAAGTGGACCCTGCATTAGATATGGTAGGAAAGAATTGGAATCGTAGACCTAATCTTACAACGCTGCTGACAAGAGACATGAGCACCTTCACAGCGTACAAGATATTCTTGGAAGAGTCTTATAAGATCCAACTCGACCTTTCGTCAGAAAGAAGACAATCCAGACATACCCACCACAGGTTAAGGCAAAGCGTGCCGGTAAAGCGGAATTTGTCAGCAAAGTTTCCAAAAAGGCTGAAGAAGCCGAAAATATCGAAAAAGCCATCACAGCAGTAGTAGAGGTGGGCAAAGACTGCATCAAAGATGTAGATGCCAGCAAAGAAAAGAACGCTCCCAAAAGTATTTTTTTAGAATGAACTAGAACTATCTTGGATAGAATGTTGGCTTTTTTCGTTGTTTGTTTTTGGGGTGTTATGCCGAGTTGTGCTACCTCCTTCATTAGCCGACGTTTCGGACAGCGTTGCAGTGTCCATCATCAGGGCAGATCCGGATCTGCCCTGATGATGGACACTGCAACGCTGTCCGAAACGTCGGCTAATGAAGGAGGTAGCACAACACGGCATAACACCCCAAAAACAAACAACGAAAATGCTTTTGGCCGTGAAAATCTAAAAAACGTATCAGAATGTTGGCTGTTTGATTGATTTTCACACAAAGACAGATTATAAACTTGGTCGAGCAATTAGATGAAAATTTAGTTATAATTTATTTTAGATAGTCAATAAGTTTTAGCATAAAGATTTTTTGTATAAAAAGGTAAAAAATAAACGGTAAATGTCAAGAATTTTGAACACCTACTAATCTTTTTTTTTCCCCGTCTCTTCCCCTCTTCCCCTCCCAACTACGCATAGAATTTATTTATTTTCAATAAATAAAAATATTTGTTTTTTAGCCAACGTGTAGATAATTTTCTTTGTCTTTAATTAACCGAAACTTGCAATAGTTCCTAACATAGCGGTCGGTGAAAAATGACATTTCGTGTTTTTAAATTAAAAAAATAACCATTAAAATGCACTTTTTTCGAAATTCTGGTAACTGAATTAATTAGTACGAGTTAATATCTAACTACTAAAACTTTTTAAATTTATTTTTTAAGTCCGTATTAAGCGTGTCCCGGTTTTGTAAATATTTACCCTTATTTTTCACACAAACGGGGACCAGATGACGTTAGACGACGTCACACACTCTCCCTCCCCTTACCGGGCGTTATGGCTGGCTTTAATAAAAATCAAACTTGTAGAAATAATTTAATTATTAAAAAAATATTTAAAAAAAAAAAAACTGGTATAAGAGGCTAGACTTTGAACCACACGCGTAACACCCGCGTCTGTCATTCTGTCCCGCTCACAATAAGCTCACGCACACTTACAATACATGCGAATGCGAAATGTGCGAATGAGACAACGCTCAAATTTACCTACAGAAATCGCTCAAAAAGGGGTTTATGGAGAATACACTTTTAAATTATCTATATCTATATTATACACCAAAACTTTCACGAAAATTGAAATTTTAAAAAATATATATTTTTTAGAAAGAAGAAGCTACGTCGGTAGCTTTTTATAATTTTATAATTCTTTATGAGAGTTGAGTTAGCAGCACTTTTTCCTTAAATAATATTTTTTGATAAATCGTACATGTTTGACAGTGAATGTTTACGTTAATACGAAACGCATCGAAAATTCGAAAACATACCGACATAGTTTTCACCCTCTAAAAGGCAGTATAAAAAAAAATATATTCATTTTGTGCAATTTTCGATGTAGAAAAGTGTTTTTTCCCGGGCGTCCTTTTTGTATGGGCCGAAAAGCGAAGTCTATCATCTTAAGTTTGCATGTCATCTACATGAACATATTTGTTATAAGTCAAAATATTTTTCACTCAACTTCCTTATTGCAGTGCTTCTTGGGCACGATTCTTCAACACTGCAAATGCACTGATCCGGCCCCTGGGGATTAAATATCTAGAGTGCTGTGTTGCAAAACTATTTCTTAAAGTGTTTAGTCAATCCATATTGAATAAAAGTATAGAACAAGAAATTATGAAATCTAAGATTTATGCTTTAAATACAAAAAAAAATCTAAAATACAACTCTGCCACCCAAATATAATTTTTTTTTTTCTATTAATTCCAGTCAAGGTAAATATCATGGTCACCCAAATTGATAGACTTGTCCTAACATGAAATCTGGGTATCATTTTGACGAGGTGGAGTTGACTATATTTTTGGCTTTCAATAAACTATGACATCAGTAGTGAATTGACCACCGAAGAGTGCGCATTGAAATAACCAGACCCTGAGCAGAAAAGTAAAGTTTGTTAAAGTAAGAAAAATATTTGCAGCTCAGTCCATTTGGGACTTTTCTGCGCTGGATCTAAATGTTTGTTTTTAAACAAATCGCCTAGCGTAGCTACATTAAAATTGAGTGAGATGGGTAAATTATTTATTTAATTAGCATTGCAATGTATCAGCTTGTTAAGTATAACAAATTTGTAAAAGTATAACTAAATATTGTAAGATAATATATATATATTTTTTTAAACAAGCCTGAACTTTTATTTAGCCGATTTCGGATTTGTAATTAAGTTTTTTTACGAAGTTATCAATTTGCGTACCATTGTAAAAAGGACTAGTAATTTCTGTACCTTAAAGAACAAACCATGTAAGTCCACTTTGGACTTTTGTTCAGGAAAGCAATTTTTGTGTTTGTGAACTGAATGTTTGAAGGTTTATAACTTTTTTACTTACTGCAATAATTAAGATCTGTGAACGGTATATTTCATAATTCGATTAGTTTTTGGCCATAGTTAAGACAAATGTGTCATTTATTTATATTATTTTGATTTATCCTCAGAAGTAAATTTGACACCAGTAGTTTTGTAATTAGATAACACAGTTAAAATACTGTTTCATCCATAGACATATGAATATTCATAGACCAGAGAATCAGGGAGAGGGGTAAAAACCAACTGTAGCGGGGCGCAGAGGGATGAGTTGACTGTAACGATATGTAATTCGTTAATACTTCAATATGACAGTATATAGGCATCTCGCATTATAATATCACCATTTAGTTATATCAATATCTTAAAAGTAAAATCTGCTTTTGAATGAATAGACCTTTTCACATATTATATATGTATATATATCCACATCTAAATATAAAAATACAATCACAGAAATTCCTGCAACATCAATTACCTCTGCACATATATGTACTACATTTTTAATTCTTAATCTTTTTATTTTAACCACCACTGTTTTATACCCACATATTATAATGCCCACGCACAGGCTTCGCCTTTGTGGGATTTTTTTTGTTACCTTTTCATTTATGTTATTATGTATGTATCTACTTGTAAATGTATGTATCAAAAAATTTTGCCAATAAAAAAAAAAAAAAAAAAAAAAAAAAACATGGGAGCGCGAATTGTTCGCCCGGTTTGAACAAACTTGTGTAATCCGTATAAAGGGAAGAAAGGTTTACTTGTTTTTAGAGTCGAATATTTTGTTACCGCGTTTAGTTAAGACACTTTTACAAATGTTTCATAATTTACTTATCCCAGTAAACAGCAACGTGCACACGACGGGACCGGGAATTTCGGTTGCCAACGCTTCATTTTTCTCGGTGTGATAAACTGATCATATTATATGATGTGAATAAGCTTAAAATAAAGACAAATAATGCCTACCTATGGAAGGTAATACGACAATTGGGTTTATACTCTTTTTCACTTCTATTTTTACACGTTTTAATAGCACAAGTTACCATTTTTGCCGAGTTATTTCGTAAAATGTACCGATGAGAGCTTGACGCTAGTCCGCACAAGAATGATGACGTCACATTTTCTAGATTCACGCGAACCTATACGCCAGCCCAGCCGGTTCCATGGAACCCAGAATTAAGGAGGGGGAAATAATATGCTTTTATCACTTAGGTCAGGTCTATACATAAAATGTCTATGGTTTCATCCAATAATTTAATGAAATACAGAAAATTTTTCTGCATATTCAACTCAAAACCGCCCTAAAGTGGACTTACGTGGTTTATCCTTTACAAGCACAGATATATAAGCAGATTTTTTTGAGGACCGAATGGCGATATTACAAGTTGCCTGTATACTGTCAGAATCATTTTCAGAATTCTGTCAAAACTAGAGCCTACCTAGTACACTTAGATTAAATGGAAACACTGTGTCTTCTAGCCTTCAACCAATATATCAAGACAACGCGTGTGGGTCTTAAAAATGACACCGGAATCAAAAGTATTGGTTTATGAAAATATTTATCAAAAAGAAAGTGCACGATTTCACAGTCAAAAGACCGCAAGAAGCATCGGTTTGTACCTCTTGTTGGTATGCATGGAGAAAATTTGTTTTCCAGCAAGTTTGCGGCAACGGAATGACTAGCTTTGTGAAGTTCATTTTTAAAACACAAAATTGAGGCAGTTAGAAATATTTTAGGTATGCGCAGATTTTATTATTAACAATTTAATCAGTTAACCTCTCGTTTGTCGTAAGCCCGCCGGCGGGCGGGTGACGCTATCAGATTAAAAAATAAAATGCGATTTAACCCTTTTGTATAAAGAAACTGTACAAGGACAAGGTCAGAATCGCTTGCGCCAATATCATTTCAGACTTTGCTTTGTATTAGAGCACTCTACCTTCTCAGAATGCTCTGATATTAATTTTCTGTGAAATACGGCCGTGACATCTTTTTTTATTTTTTATAGTGAATACCTCACAAGAGTCCCAACTGCTCCCGTCTGGAGCCAGTGAGACTATGGCATCCCCAATTGGGGTATGTTATCCACTGGAGCGACCATGCGAAATAAATTTGCCTCGATTGCTCAAGATTTCCAGACGATCACGTTTTGAATTTTTCGCCAACATTAAATAAAATCATATCTTTGAACTTTAACATGAAAACACAAAAACTTATTAAAATGCTGTATAGCCAATGAATTAACCCCTATTATACCGTTTATCTCATATTTGTAGGATGTATTAAAAAAATATTAAAAAATCGTAAAGTTTATAACCGTGCGGTTCCTGCATGTTTGATATTTTGAATATGATGTCAGAGGTACTTATTCGAGTCAACATAGAATATTTTCGAATTCTGTATGTTGTCTGTGGTATACTTGATAATGAAAAGTACATATCCATGGAAAAAGCACTTCATTTTAAATGTAAACAGCTGATCATAAATTTTGGGCGAAAAAAATATTAAAAATATATATTTTTAACATCGTTCTAAAATAATCTACGAAGTTCGGATTTGCAACATCTATGGTTATAATAGATAAAACATTTCAATAGCTTCGTTTAAAGATCAAAATATCAAACGTAAGAGCTACAAATATTTTTTTAATATTTTTTTGCCGAATCAAGAGATAATTGGCTGTTTAAAGCCGTAAAGCAATTCTAGACATTTAAAATAGCGCATAAATAAGCCAAAAATCGCTCCAGTGGTTATGAGGCTAAAGGTAAGTGGGAAAGGAAAGGAGACGAAGAAGAGGAAGGGGGGGAGTACCTGGCTATTCAGATCTAATCACTAAACACGGCTAAAGCCATTTCAAGCAATGTTTCAATTCTGAACGGTGATCTTACACCAGAGCGATACTAAGAGTATCTCCCACTCTGGAAAGTGCCGCAAATATACTATATATTATTTTAAATAATTAATTGTGAAATAACACAAATCAATTAAATAAAATTTATTTGAGCACGTCGGGTACGAACCCGCGACCTTCGGAATGGCAGCCCAACGCCCTACCACTGGACTACGCCGGCCGTCTTAACTGTCATCCGACATTCAAAAGGTTAGATGAAAACTTAAAAAAATATATACGTAACAAATAGATTCGAAGCAGCGTATCCAGAAAAATAACATTCGATAAAGATGTTTAATTTTTTCCTAGCAAAACAAGTACGTCACGCAAGATATGCAACAGAATTCGATGGGAGTTTGTATTATGAAAATACTTATAGGTGGTGTTACTTTTGGATTGAAATAAGGTATGGGAGGGCTAATCTATAATTATTATTTCGATGCTTCTAGCCCTTCGTTATGCTAAAGCATCAGGAATACCAAAATAACAAAATGACAGAAATTATTGTAAATGGCTGATATCTCATACGACGAAAGTAAATTTTTATTCTATATAATTGAAATTTTGAATGCAGTATTTTCCATCGCTCCGAATGCAAATAGTTGTCTTTCATAGTTATTAAGTTGAGTGAAAAGGATAAATATTGGCATTAAACGTGTCCAGCGTTTTCTAAAATTAACCACAAGGTTAAAGGTTCCAATTCCCTTAGTACTTAATTAAATAAAATTTATGGTGTTCTTTCAGCTTTAAAATATAAAAACATCTCAGTAATATGTATTATGACTGTCTTACAAAAGTAGACTTTGAAGAAAAAATCCATATAAAAATAATTTTATATGAAATTATTTCAATACAAAGAAAAACATGAGTCAGAAGTCAAACACAAAACTACATATTTTTACGAATTGAAAAACATAAATTGGCTATTAGAATTTGTCAAGTATTTAACAAGGTAGTCAAAGGTTAATTGCGTCGACTTTCTTGTTACTTTACTTTCAAAAACAACATATCCCATTGAAAAACAAAATAGTTGAACAATGTAAAATTCACAGCAAAAATGACATTATGAAGCAAATAGATGTCCGGTTTTTAAGGGAATACTAATTATAAACGATCGATGTTAATGGTGGAAAGCATAATTTTTATGGAAATAGAAATAATATACTTCTAGAACGTTTAGAAAAAAGTAAATAACATGTAAAATAGAAAAAATTACGTACCTTCAACATACACAACGAATATGGCGTTCCTCTTTTTAGAGAGGTTTACCGCCTCGACGATACTTCCTCCGTACCAACGCATTTTCCAAAATAATAGTTTATCAAAACCGCTGGAAAATAAATAATTAAAAACAAATTGCAAGATTCGGCAGAACGGCGAATTTCTGCAATGACATGACACTTCGAATTTTAGTTTTCTGATCGCCCAAATAAACTGACGTGTTCAGCTGATCAATCGCACAAATGTAATGATATCTCTTTCTGGCGTGCAGTAAATGTTATGTGTTAGAAAGAGGTGGATGAATTTTGTTTACTTATGTTGGCGCCTTTGGCGGAGACATTTGCCGGTATATCAGCCGTCTGTTGGTAAAACAGATTTATCGACAGAAGTAATAAAATTATGACTGCCATCTATGGATAAAAGTTATTGTTATTATTGTAAGAAGTATATTGGAACGATAAAAGTTTATTGGATAAATTGATAGATGACTCTGAAATTGACGCCTGAAAATTTAATTTGCGGCATATTATATATATTTTTTTTTATCTGCTATAGGTCACCCCAAGTGGTGTGCCAAATTTGGTGACTTAGCAAGGGTGCCCGAGCACATCGGAGTGATGTTTGTTTAGGTCTTTACGGCGAAAGCATTTTCCCTCCGTCCTTTCCTCAAAAAGACCCTTTACACATCGTCCCCATAGATGACATTATCTTTGAGGGTAAATATTTTCCTCGGGGCCTCCCGTTTGGACTTTCCATCTTATCGTAATCGCTGTATTTCAGATTTTTTCACGTTAAATTTCAAATTAAATTTGGTCAAAAACATATACTTCTACATCTACGAGCTCAATTTCCCCGCCGTTGTATTCTTTTCTTCACAATAATTTTTGTACAAATCCTACATTTTCACCAGGTCCAGATGTTTGGGTTCAACAGTGCAGCTATGGAACGATTTGCCAGCCTCTGTGTTTCCTCCCTCCCGCATCTTCAAGACCCATGTTCACTCAATCCTCTCCTCAAAATGACCCGCCACACAGCATCCTTAAAGATGACATAGACCCGATGGAAGTCATTTTCCTCAGAGCTTTCCTTTGTGAAGCTCATTTTAACTCGTAACACAGGAGACCATATTTGTCCCAGCTCACATAGGTCTCATATAAATTGCTGTATCTCCTTTACTGTCATGTAATAGGTATTAGAAATAAATTTTAAAAAACTCCACGCTTAATATTCAAATCTAGAATTGAACCATAAAATTTGTTTAATGTGTCCCTCAATGAAATTAAAGTTTCCGAGAGCAATTTGAGAAAAAGGTGCAAAATTTGTAGAATTAAATAATCCATCAGCCCAATAAATTTGTGGGTTTTTTTCTTTTTTAACGTATTCAGTAATTTTAGATAGAAAAACTTAAGAATCCATTTATTGCAAAGGGGAAATATTTTTACGTTCTGACAAAATACGCCCGATTTTTGATATAGATTCGACTCCATTTTTTTGTTTTTGTTTTTTTTAAAATTATTTATTAACCAAAAAATACATTTAATTGCAATTTTTTTAGGTATAATATATATCTGGGGGGCATGACCCCCCCCCCCCCCCCCCTCCCCCGTGGGCTGGGTCCAGGACCTAGGTGGACCACTAATTAAAATTGTTAAACATAATTATCTACCTACTGGCTAGCAGTGAACAACTGTCAAAACAACTCCGTTATTTCTTTAAAGTTTTGTGAGTTTTGGGGGTTAAATTATGCAGTAAACTATAGTGCCGGTTTAATCCCACTATGATAAAAGTGCAACACGTATAATTTCGCGTTTTCAAATCAATTCTACAAGAAAACAACATATTTCTCCTGATTCTGGTTGGAATTTTGACAATACTTTTGGTGCTCCAAATAAAGTATTAAAGTGATATAACAAGTGACATTCAAAACATTTTCGAGTGATCGAATCAGCGGAGTTTTAAAAAAATATTATTATTGCTTTATTAATCAACTTTAAAAAATATATAAAATTATTTTAAAAGGACATTTTATATTACTCGTGTTTTGCCTCTGGCAATCTACAGAGCTCCGTCATATTAAAATAAGATTTTATCGGTAGATGTCACTCTTTGATTATATAAATGTCTAGATAGAGCGCTCGAGTGACGAAACGCCAAAAAAAGATTCAGCTAACTGTTCGCCGTAAAGCTTGTCCTGTCCGCTCAGATGCGAAAATATCGTTGTACGGTAAACACGTGTTGTGTGACATTTGAAAATGACGATTTGCGCTATAACAGTGTGCAGGAATTACAAAGGACGGTTGAAAACAACTAAAAATGTTACCTATCATCGGTAAGTTACCTTAAAATAACCATTTAGTTAAAGAAATAATTCAGTTTTAATAGTGTAATTTGGTCTTAGAACAACGCCATTTGACGCCATGTTTACGGGGTTGCCTGTTCTTTAAATAACATTTTCCCATGAGTGCGTTGTTAATTTTAAAATAGGTTTTTAATAATTACCCAAAAGTAGGTACACTATACATAATAATAATATAAATGTGAAAGTTTGTCTTTGTGTTTAAGTGTTTTTTAATTCTTCACGTTGACACTATATTTAAAAAAGTTATTAATTCAAAATTTGTTTATCTATTAAAATTACAAAAAATGTGACAGGTTTGTTTGGTGAAGTGTTAAGTAAACTTTTAATTTTATTCTTACATATTTTACAGAATACCTAATGATCCTATATTAAGAAGTAGGTAAATAGAAATAATAAGAAAAAGCCGCGGAGAGGATGTCTGGCAACTAGCTAAAACAACTGTCATTTGCTCTGATCGTTTCCGTACCAAAGACCTGTATTTTGTCAACAATCAAAAGCGTCGAAGGTTAAAAAAGGAAGCGATCCCGTGTAAGGTAATTTTTTAAAATTGTAATTTTGTTTTTAGCGGCCCGTACCAAAAGGTGCCAAATAACGTAAGTCTATTACTAAAATTCTGCAACCGTATTTTCGTATTTTTGACCTTACTAAGTAAATTTTATTGTTCTTTGTAGTTTTAATTTGTTGTTCGAATAAAATATAATAATAATAAAAGTAATGTGTAAATGATTTCTAAAACTGTTTAATAAGTCTTTATTAGTTAACTAAATAAAAACGTTTCTAATGATTTTCGTTGTCTTTATTTGTTAAAAATAATCAAATAAAAATAAATCTCTTTTAATAATGATTTTCTTTTCATTTATATCATTATTATATGTAGAAAACTATTTTCCTTAAATGAATTCAAAATTAACGAATTATAGGTCCCGCAAAACCGAAACATATTTTTTACCCACCTTTATGGGAAATATTTGGGAGCTGGTGTCACTCAATACGCCCGCAGCGCTTGTAAAACAATACAAGTTACGCATACTTGTGTGCGTGTCACGCACACTAGTGTTTCAAATCTGGCCTGTTCTTTTTGTAGCAATTAGAGCGCATCACTCTATCTAGACATTTATATAATCAAAGATGTCACTACATTCATAATCATACAAATAAAAATCATAAATTAATTTTTGAAAATAAAATAAATTACAATGCGTCCAAGAAATGATAAAAGTGATTCTTTAATTGAACAAAAATTTGATAGTTTTAAAGAACAGTTACTTCAAACAATGAGTGAGAGAATAGACGTGCAACTAAAACTTTTTCTAAAAAATGATTTTAACAAAATATTTATGGACATCAAGAGAGAAATTCAAGATCTGGTTAAGGGTGTGGAAACCTGCTCAAATAAAATCGATGATTTTGAAGGTCAGCTAAACAAAACTAAAGATCATCTAAATAATAATGACACAAAAATGGAAGAACTGAAAAAAGAAATAAAATATCTTAAATCGTCTGTCAACAACATACAACAAAGTTCGCTAGAGACATCTATCGAAATCCAAGGAATTGTTCTTAAGAAAAATGAAGACATCAAAAATCCTATAGAACTTCTGCTAAAAAAACTAGACTGCAGTGACCTTGTAAAAAACAATTCCATAGTAAATTGTTACAACAATCCCGCTAAACAAATAATAACTATTCAAATGAATTCAAAAGAATCGAAGGACAGGATTATAAAACAAAAAAAGGTTAAAGGAGAATTGACCCCAAAGGAAATGAAGTATTCGGACTCCGAGGAGAAAATCTACATAAATGAAAAACTAACCCCCATAAATAAACAACTTCTCTAAGTCAACGAAGTCAACAAAATCTATTGGATATAAATACATTTGGACAAAGAACGGACGTGTTTTACTGAGAAAAAGCGACGATTCTCCTGTTATTTGCATTAAAGATACAAACGATATACCTCTAAAGTGAACATTTATCTATACACATCAGGACAAGGATACTCAAGAATGCATAATATTTATTTTTTAATCTGCGTTGAACTACTACTGAAAAACATGCAAGTTTCTATGTACAATATATATTATTTGAAATAATATAATTTACTACGCAGGCTTTTAGTTTTTACGGTTTTATTTATTTTTTGAATTTTTTTGGGGTAACGTGCAATTTTGAGGATTATATTTTGGTTTCTGCTTTACCCCCTTTACCCTTAATGACTCTTTCTTAGTCTTGAAGCTGCCAAATTTTTATTTACTTAAAAAAAACTATTTTTCAACAATTTTTCCCTATTTGTCTCTCCCACCGAAGGTTCTGTGTGCATACCTAAATTGTATTATTATACACACTGTTGCTACAGTAAAAAACCTAACGAAGGAACTCACTAATTTGTTAAAAAAAATTATAATATATTTATAAATTTATATAAACATACATAAAAAATGTACATGGTAATAAATAAATGTAACTGCTTAAAAAAAAAATAGTATACCCACGAACTGGCTTTTGCCTATGTGGGATTTTTTTGTTTTCATGCATTTATACTTATATTTTTATATTACCTTATATATTATATTTTTAGTTTAATTATACTTAATTTGTATGTAACAAAAAAATTATTAATAAAGAAAAAAAAAAAAAAAAAAAAATGTTTTTATGAAAAAAATTGTCACAATATAGATTTTATTTAAGTACTTTCAATATTTAATTAATTTAATATAATACTTGTTGTATCTATTATTATCAAAATTAATTGGGACTCTTGTGCGGTGTTCTTATAAATAAAATAAAAGTAAAAAAAAAAAACGCCAAAAAATGTGGAACGCTTCACGATTTTGCGTGTCATCCTTGCGCAGGGGCCATGCTAATCTTCTCTGTATCGTTCCAATTTTAGTATATGTACTGCCGAAGCGAGTACATTCGAGTTTGAAAAAATGTTCTATATATGCCGCGTTTATAGAAAACCAGCATATTCGTGTGCTAAGGGATGTAATTTGGTTCATTTACCGACTAAAATAGTTATTGGTTCCGACGATAGATGTCAGTCACAGCTTATGAGCCAAGGCCACCCTAAACTACAGTTTTGCTGATTGCTGCAACTGTCGCGGCCCTCACAATTTTATTATTTTATTTTTGACAATATATTATTTCTTGCTCGCCTAGAACATTCCAAATTACTTCACTTTAATATTATTTTTTTCATAAGAGGCTATAAAAAAAAATACTTTTGTAAATAGAAATACTAATTTGCAAAGATTGAAGAAAAAAAAGAACTAATCTATTTTAATTTTGAAAATTATTTATCAAAATGAAATTCTTTACTAATAATGGGTAAGTAATCTTACTTCTTACTAATATTATAAACGTGAAAGTTTGAATGGATGTATGAATGTTTGTTCCTCTTCGAAATTTAATGAATGGATTTTAATGAAACTTTACAATAATATAGCTCATACATCAGAATAACATATAGGCTATAATTTATGAAGCTAGCTATTTATTTTAAATATATTGGAAATAATAATTATAGTTTAATAGAAAACGTCAAAATTTGAGAATGACATTTTGCAAAACAATGATTGTTAAATCAAAATTCTATTTTGGAAAATATTTAAATTACTGAATTTATTTGAAGTACTCGCCTAATACTTTGAATCGAATCAAGAATTATACATATTTTAAATAAATAGGTTAAATATTTTGGTATAAACATAGATGGGACCTAGGAAAAGACAATAGATTACTCGAAGTACTAATCCTACGCAGACGAAGTCGCGGGCAGAAGCTTGTAACTAATAAATGCTAACAATTATCTAAAAATTAAAAATTGAGGCATATTAGATTTGTCAAAGAATTTGTATATAAAAAAGCAAAAATCAGTCATTTTAAATACATGTAGGATTACGAAAGATTTTTTAAATATTTATATTGAGGAATCAGTATGATTTATCGGTCTAATTAGGAATTCCACCGAGCCGAACCCCCTGATATGAAAATATTTGGAGTCGGTGAATCATTTTCCCATTGTTTTAGTTTTGAAAATTTGATCGCTTAGAAATAATATAGATGCTTCAATTGAATACTGTGAGTAGAACACATCTTGGCCTTTGAAGTGATCGATTATTTTTTTGATAAGCTTTTTAATAAGCTTAGAAAAAAATTATGCGTCTGACCTATAAAAAATGGTTAAAAGTGAAAAATCTCCTACTTACAAATTCTCTTTCTGGTGTTGTTTTATTGAATAATGTAGCTAAGTAAGTTTCTTATAGAGTGATCGGAAAACATTTTAATATTTGTATCTGAACTTCACAAAATAAAATATAACGTGCATTTTGGTGACGTTTCTTTTCAGTGAATAAAAATAGGCGGTACCCAACGAATTTGTAACTGCGAATTTCACCCTTCTGTCATGTACAGAAGGATTTTAGCTCGTCGCTCAGTGTACGCCCAGAACCCGGGGCCAACGGACATGCCCTAGTCTACGCGGCGCTTCGATCTTTAAAAATATACTTGCGGAATGACAAAACACTTTTGTTTGCTAGAGATTAGGGTTTTTATTGGTAAACGCCCAGAAATCGTTCGCTCCGCCCGATTCCGAATGAGTCAAGGACTAGTGGATCATCTTAACATGTTGTTCTTGTATTGTTTTGTATTTATTATATATATTTATATAATACACTTGCATAGCGTGGATTTACTAGATGATAATTTTTGTGGAAAAGTGTGTGAAAGGGTTTAGTTTTCCTATGGGGAAAACTAAACCCGGACCTAAAAGTCTGGTGCGTTAAAAAAATATATATATATGTATATACAATAAAGATTTATCCACTTTTAAAGAAAATATGCCAAACGTTTGATGAAGCTTTTTAAAAGAAAATTGATCGAATGTTTATAATTTTCTCTTATTTAATAAATCAAAATCATATTTCCGTAGATTTGTAAGTAGATCGGAACTTAAATACCTACCTAATGAATTGTAAACAAATAATTTTAGAATAAAGAATTATGCAATTTGTCCAATCTCAATAATTTTTTTAAACTTTATTCGGGCAGGTACCTAAGTACCGTGATAACTCAGTCAAAATTAACCATATAGTCAACGTAAGGCGCTCCGCTGACGAGACAACTGAAACCAAACTAAAACCGGCTGGTTTTCTATGTCTATTTACATACAGAGGATAGCGAGTTTAGTTGTAAACTGTTTTTTTTTTAGTTGCCTCGTGAGCGGAGGCAGTAGGCAAGGCTTACTTGAATAATAAAGTAAATGCAGCATTTTATAAAAACCGGAAACAGAACATACGAACAAATTTACATAGGTACACCTACAGATAAAATGCCAAACGGTCTAGTTAGGTATTTTATCTGTCAACGTTTTTCGCAACGTTTGGTGATTTAGCAGGGGTGCCCGGGTTCGAAAGTGATTGTAGAAAGCCCTTTAACCTCTCAAAACGGACTCTCTCGACCTATCGCCTAGCACCGCGGTGCGAGGGATGGATTCACACAACCTATCATACCCTTTTCCTTTCCAGAACTTCCTCACTTTCCTTTCGTTAAAAAGATCCTCCACACAGCATCCCCTAAGATGATATAGACCCTGAGGGAAATAATTTTCTTTTGAGCCTGTGTGGAGCTGATGTAAAAAAAGTTACAGCAAAACTGCCAATTGATTGAATGCGTATGTAAGTATATACCTACCAAAGCGCTTACTTGTTATTTAGGTACACGTAAATGCATACTTGTCTTATAGAACCAGGTTTCTACGGCTGAAAGATCCAACATCACAGATAATCCCCTTAAGCCTCGGCAATTAAGCACTCACTAATTGTGTCCAATTGACGTTATCAGGTTCGGATCTCACGCGCGCAAACAGGGGACAATTCTAGCTATGGCCAATGATCAAATATACGTAAAGAACGTGGTACATTTTCTATTTTGAGTGGCTGAAACTCTCGGTATTGCGATATACTTTACCACAATTCAATATCGAAACATTGCTTGAAATGGCTTTAGTCGTATTTGGTAATCAGATCTTAATAGCTCTGGGTATAGTTTCCAATCTTCCTCTTCCCACATCCTTCATTCTTACATCTTCTTCTTGTGAGGACAGTTGAAAAAGTGCATTTTTAAAATGTCGTTTTTTTTATATCAGCTCCACGCAGGAGACCCTGAGGAAAATAAATCCTCTCAGGGCCTATATAATCTGTGGGGATGCTGTGTGGTGGGTCTTTTTAGGAAAATAAAAAATATTAAGTTCTGGGAAGGAAAAACTTATGAGAAGTGGGTAGTAATCTAGGCGTCAAAGTGGCCAGGAGTGACGGACTGGCCGGCTGGAGAGGTAAAAAGTTCTCCTGCAACCCAAGCGAACCATGCTTCGCTTAGGTGTTGGTTATCCAATAAATGGTTCCCGGGGCGGCGGTACCGTACCCGCCGCCCAAATTGAAATTGTCGGGGGATCAACGGTTGGGTCATTGAATGAGTGCTTTTAATATTCCCACGGAAACGCCACGGTGACGGAAATAGCTCGCGCAATCTCATATCTTTACCACGAGTGGGGGAGAGGCAAAAAAAAAAAGCTTTTTTTTTCCTTTTGGAGGAAACAGACACACGTACATTGAGCGTATCATCGTTTGTCTCACCATTATTTCACGTGTAAGAAAGAGCTGCAGCATTATTGAGATATAAGGAACGTATGCGTATTGCCTTTTTTGTGACGAGGGATTACTAAAAGCGTGTAATGTGAATGAATTGAAGGTGCATCCCCTCTATATAACCCTGCGGAGAAACCTCATGATGGTTAGTTAGTTAGTTTTTTTAACAGTATTGCTTCATCCTCTGCATTTGTAAGTCCCAGGGCCATAAGCACCTAACCATCAGCCAATCAACTAACAATGGAGAAGTGCACACAACACACAATGAGGAACCGAAAACGGAGGACGCTCTTGAATGTGTAATTGCGCCGCCATGAATGTCAAACCAAAGACAATTATTATTATTATGATAGGCAGATTATGACTTGTGACACTTTAAACCCCGATGCAAAGATTTTTAATTGAATTCTCTATCCCGTAGAGATTTGGGATGAGAATTATTGTGAAAAGGAACAAAGAAATGCGTACTGATTTACAAGCTCACTTCGCCACGTCAAAGCAAACTCAAACGTCAGACGTCATCCGTTTATTTTGGTTACTAATTCATGAAGTAAGAACAGGTTTTTGTTTATGTTTTATTGATTATTATATGATTTAACTAAAGATTTTAGTTGAACATTTTGATTTGTATTATTTTTTACCATCTCTTTCTATTTTTTTCTTTGATTCTTGTGAATTCTAGCTATTGAAGTAAAAAGTGGCAGAAGTGTGACAATAAAAATAGTATTGTTTAGAATTCAAATGACTGACTCGCAGGTAAATTTTACCCCTCCGTCTTTAAATAATTTTAAACAAAAAAATCAACCACCAAAATCAAAAACCTTATCATCTTCCCCGCCTAAAAAATGTTAGTTTTAACTGTAACAGCAGGTACGTTTTTTAACTGTAACAGCACGTACCCGAAGGATTTTAACAAGCGATTTCTGAGCATATTTGGATAACAAAAAGTAGACGTCATTTTGCTGTCCGACAATGTTTATTTTTTATTAAAAACAAAACAAAACAAAAACATTCATTCACACGTCGCCATTGATCACACACCTACAAGTCGCGACGGGATCACCTGCGCTGTTTCGTGTGTTACCGTGCAGCTAGAACGAGACGGAGTGCTTATCACGTGACCCGCCCCTAAGCTATACCCGACTAATCAGTTGATTTTTTTTTTATTGAAAAAAAATATCATCGGACTCCTCATTTTTCACTCCAAATTTTCACAGGAATCGCTGGTTAAAATCCTTCGGGTAAGTGCTGTTACTGTTGTTACACCATGTATAAATTTTCACAGGAATCGCTGGTTAAAATCCTTCGGGTAAGTGCTGTTACTGTTGTTACACCATGTATAAATTTTCACAGGAATCGCTGGTTAAAATCCTTCGGGTAAGTGCTGTTACTGTTGTTACACCATGTATAAATTTTCACAGGAATCGCTGGTTAAAATCCTTCGGGTAAGTGCTGTTACTGTTGTTACACCATGTATAAATTTTCACAGGAATCGCTGGTTAAAATCCTTCGGGTAAGTGCTGTTACTGTTGTTACACCATGTATAAATTTTCACAGGAATCGCTGGTTAAAATCCTTCGGGTAAGTGCTGTTACTGTTGTTACACCATGTATAAATTTTCACAGGAATCGCTGGTTAAAATCCTTCGGGTAAGTGCTGTTACTGTTGTTACACCATGTATAAATTTTCACAGGAATCGCTGGTTAAAATCCTTCGGGTAAGTGCTGTTACTGTTGTTACACCATGTATAAATTTTCACAGGAATCGCTGGTTAAAATCCTTCGGGTAAGTGCTGTTACTGCTGTTACACCTGTAACAGCAGTAACAGCACTAAGCTATATATTTTTAAAATTTTTATTTAACCTTCACAGTTAGTGAAAATTCCCCACCATACTATTTTTTGCAGATAATATTTGTGTCAGTGTTTCTTACAAGATTCTTGTATGATTCAAACAAGATGTGTTTTGTACATATTTTCTGAAAATGTATTGCTACGAAAACGTCATCGACAGTTGACCTTTTTTAATCATATCTTATTTTCTATTATTACCTATATATATATTCGATTTTGGAAATTAAAATACATATTTTTTAAAAAAAATTGAGTGCGTCTAACCATTACGCGCGGTGGAAGTAAAACTTATTTGACTAAAAACTAAATAAAAATTTACATTTTTCAGGTGGCAAAACATGATTAGGTTGTTGATTTTTCGTTATTATTTATATACGAAGGGGTAAAATTTACCTGCGATTCAGTCAATTGAATTATAAACAACACTATTTTCATTGTCAAACTACTGCCACTTTTGACTTCAATAGCTAACTCACACGAATCAGAAAGAAAACATGGTTAATATTCATCGTAAAAAATAATACAAATCAAAAGGTTCAACTAAAATCTTTGGTTAAATCGTATAATAATCAACAAAGCGTAACAAAAACCCTGTTGAACTTACCTTATACATTAAGTAAACAAAAATATACAGATGACGTCTGCCGTTTGAGTTTGCTTTAACGTTGTGTTATTCATTGCTAGGCTTCGCACTCTTTGTTGCCATACCTACGACGTTAATATGATGAAATACAAATCGAACGCCATTTCCGATTTAAAATATTATTTCCGTCCAAAAAAGATTTGAGTTTCCCGCCGTAATGCCCCTAAAGAAGTCTTCCTTCAATATAATATTCATTGTAAAATTTATTTAAAAAAAACATCGCTATTTGCACCGCTGAGCAGTTTCAGAAAAGATTCCTATACACATTAGATAATGTGTATGTAAGCACAGCAAGATTCTTAAAATTCCTCAGTAAAACCTCGTCCCGCCAATAAAATCAAAAATGATCGTTAAAAATCATAATGCGCGGGACGCAGAGTGTCATTATTTGAATTTTGAATGGAAGACAATTTAAATTCACGACTGTACACGCGTACATTTTTTCGTGAAAATCGATGCCGGCCGAAAGGCAATACACAGAAATTTGAATATAATTTATTACACGACATCTACTTATTTGGCAGCCATGACGCTTCCGCTCCTGGCGGCTTCCTTTGTTTTTTCTCTGTTTAAAAATCGAACGTGCGGCTTCGTGACAGTTGATTGGTTAGATATCCCGCGCGCGCAGTTATGCATTTGTCTATGGAATCGATTATTAATTTGTGTAATTATCTTTGTTTATAGAAGTAGCTACGCACAAACAGTTCTTTCGGGATTAATATATTTATGGCCCTTTCTATGGCAGCGCGGGATTCACCGAAGAGAAAAACGATTAGAATTAATAATTGTTATCTGGGAGCCCGAAGTGAGGTCAAATTTACCTAACTTATTGTGAAACTGATCTCGAGTTAAAAAAGGACTTCGCTACGCCCTGTCAATTATCTATTTAAATTAACTTGGCTATTTCACGTTGAACTAACTATTGGCGAAATTCGCGGTATTTTTTGTGGAATGTTTTTGGAAATCTGTGATATATTTTAGCAACAAAATTGTTGTATTTTGCAACATAAGTGATGTTATGTAAACTTATAGAAATTTTGTGGAAATTCAATAATAATAATAATATTATTTTTATAAATATCAGAAAAACTGGAAAAATTACGAATTTACCCGCATCGTAAAAATTCGCGTTACTGCCAACGTGAATTTTTCAGGGCTCGACTAATAGCTTACCCTTTCAGTCCAGGGTAATTGTCTGAGGTTAGCGAAGTCCTGTTTTTACTCGACCGTTTGGCATTTCCACAATCTATAAATTTCTTTGTTAGGTTCCGGTTCCGGTTCAAGATGATTACTTTGTTGGATGATCATGGTTTATACCACGAGCTGTCTAATCGGATTAATCAATATTATGGTATCTACCTACCTAACCTGCCTACCGGACTTAAGAAAGTTTAAAATAAGAATTATTGTCAATGAGATATTTATTTGGACAAATTACATACCTAATTCCTTATTTGAAATGAAAAAAAAAATGTTGCGTAAAGTATTACCCTTTTACTCATAATCGTAATGAAAATAATACGCGTCGTATTACGACGTAACAATGAAAAACTTGGCTTATTATCACTGCGTGTGCATGGTTAAAACGGCTTTAAACCAGGTTTAAGGCTAACTTTACAAAACCAAGGATGACTCGGCGGATTTGTACCTACTTACAAATATTTTGTTTTCGGAAGAAATTTTGGTATTTATTTAATAAATAAGAGAATATTTGAAATATATTTTTTTTAGAACTACCTACTTGTTTAAAATATTTTTCCTGTCTGACCTGCCTATATAGTATATCCACATTTCAAAAGCTAACATATATCTCTGATTACGTATCGTTTACTTACCGTAGTTACAGTTACAGAGATGACTAACATAAGTCACCCCAATATTGACCGAAGGGTGATTCGTGATGTCCTTCGTGCGTTATCGGCTGTCAAATTTCTGTGATTTTCTATGGTTTTCAATGGCGTGTCTATGCCTGTCGCCTGTTGATGTCAACTGTATGGATTAGATATACTTAAAAACACGAATAACTATTTATAAGTTACTATAACTGCTTACATATAAGTCATAGACGTTCAAAAAAGAATATCCTCTTGTCATACTATTTTGATGTTTGTACGCGATGACATTCGATTCGTAAGTTTTCCCGCGGCTGACATCCCTTAACGAGAACTTCGCGGCAAACGCGCCGTCTCCTCTGGCGTTAGGGGAGTTGGTGTCTTAACACAAGCGCACTATTTATTTAGTTAGCGCGATACGGAATACCGCATTTAAGAAAACTGTCAAAATGTGTTATATACGGCCTACTTAACACGCGTTAGGCTATCGCAAAGGATACAGATTCGCCCTTCAAGATATCTATCGTGCTAGATTTTCATATCAAACAGTCATGACAACATGACAAGTTTTTATGCTAGTATATCTGTCCCCTGCTCACCAAATTAATTGATTAATAAAATATAGGTATACCATCAACTTCTGTTTTGATTGAAGGGCCGACGGGCCGAAGGTACTGTAGGTTCAAACAATCAAATCATTTGTTAATCGCATTGCATCATAATTTCCCAATGGCCCATTATTCGGACGTGTCTTTACAGTTCGATCAAAGAGTCTACGTATTGTTTACCGACCGATGTAAAGTTTCTATCACGTAGTTTGTGTACTTCGTAGTTAGTTACCTATCATTGATGCTAGCATTTAAATTCTAGCAGGTGCCTAATTATAATTACAATAGATGCATAATAATAATATGGCCCCACGGTTGAATTTGTCAGCCACCTCTAGCCAGGAGCCCCAAAGTACCTGAAAAAAACCCTCGACTCTGTGCAGAAACGGGAGGTCCGTTTGATAGATTCTCCGAGCTTAACAAACGGATTGCAATCTTCAGAGTACATGCGTCGGGTAGGAATGCTATCCTTGTTCTATCGGTATTTCAATGGAAGATGCTGCGAGGAACTAGCGTCATTGATCCCTCCGGCACCGGTGCGTAGTCGGGAAACATACCAAACGTGCGCCCAACTTATGTACACGGTTGACATTTGTCACATGAGAACGGGTCGCTTCTACGACTCGTTCTTGAGTTCAACTGCTCGGCTGTGGAACGATTTGCCGGCCGCTGTGTTTCCTCCTTCCTACAACATCGGTCTCTTCAATACTCACGTTCACTCCTTCCTCTCCTCAAAAAGACCCTCCACACAGCATCTTCAAAAATGACATAGGCCCTGAGGGAAATTATTTTCCTTAATGCTTCCTGTGTGGAGTTAATGTAAAAAAAAATAATAGATATCCAAACCAGTGGTTCCCTAGCTCTTTTGGCCCACGGACTACTATTCATAGGGGGGAGGGGGTGGCTAGAGAATTTCAAGATGTTATGAATTCTATATTTTTACATAGGAAGTAAAAATCGCAAATAATTTGTGCATTGATATTGGGAACCACTGTCCCTCATTGGTAGGTAAAGCCAAGACAATATTTTTGTTCTTTACTATCGAAACCAGATAAATACCGTCGATGCTCCCGTGGACCCCTGGGGTCTGGAGGTGTTTGGGAATCACTGGTCTAAACGGTTAGCTTTGGAAATAACGTTTAACGTATAATTCTTAGAAAAACAATACTGTTAGAAATTCGAGTAATTACGACAGAGTGCGACAGAAACTATTAAATAGTTTAGTATCGCCGTTATTAGACTTTCCCGATACATTTTATTACGAAACTTGCATCAGTCATCAATATATAATATAGAGAAGTCCACTTTGCAGTTTATGGTCGTAACAAATAAAATTCACACCATTAGAAAGGCAGGGCGATCTTATAGCCATTTTTAAATTCATCCAACTGAATTTCGAATTTGTTTTCGTGAATGGATGCAAATCTTGGAAGTGGAAATTAATCGGCATCCGATCGACCTGAAACTCGGCAGACAGACTCGCTTTTGATGACAATGCATTCTATGCCTCTGCCGTAGGTCACCCCAAGTGGTTCGCTACGTTTGGTGACTTACCAGAAGTGCCTTCCTTGGGGTGAGGTTTGTCTAGGTTTTGGTGGCGAATGCGTTTACTCGCCTACTGCCTGGCGGGTCGGATCGGGAGAGACTGCTTGAGGCAGACATAATCTAGACCTCTCCAACCGCAGACTCTCTCGACCCAGTGGGAGAGATGGATTCATACGTCTCTCACTCCTGGACTTGGACACATTGACCCCAGATTCCTAACCTCCTCTCATACCTTTTTCCTTCCCAGAACTTAATCACCTTCCTTTCCTCAAAGTCATTAAACCATTTAAGGTAGTCATCTTCATTTTTTCAAGTTCTCTCATTTCTTTTTTTTTCTTTTAAATGTCTATTATCTATTTAAATTTACCCATTTCCTTAATAAATTAGTTTAAATTCTTACCACCTCAGAACAGGCTGAGTATAGTGAGGTGGTTTATAACAAAAACTGTATTTGAATCAGCCCATATGAGGCTCCTCAGGTTGAGATGGGCTGGGCATGTACAGAGAATGCCGGACACATGCGTCCCAAAAAGAATTATGACTGGACACCCAGGTGGAAGGAGAAAAGTGGGAAGATGAGATGGGAAGACGAGATAAGGGGAGATGAAGCACAGCTTATCCAGGTAACAAACTGGAAGTCAGCCGCTGAGGACAGGAGGAGTTGGAGGCAAATGTTGCGGGAGGCTATAGCTCGATATGTGCTGTAGCGCCATCGGAGAGAGAGAGTATTTGAATTAATTTTTTTTTTTAAATGTATATGTAGCGTAATAATGACACAATGGACATTTCACAATGGCCGACGTATCGTTCAAAATCCTCTACCAGCGTCACGAACCCAACCGGGCAATCAAAAATACATATCCAAATAGCGGAGCCGCTACGTGATGTGAAATACTGCCAGTGGGATGGGTGATGTGGGCAGAGAGAGGGGTGACAGTGCAGTAGTCGGAGAACGGCCTGTGAAGACGCCGCTCATCAGGTATGCGAAGCGCATGCGTGATCCATGATCGCCGATATCTATAATTTGAATGTACAAATGTGCAGGAGCGGATTTTTATTTTAAAGTCACTATTTTGTGGCTACTACTACTACCCAGGGGGGTATAACTCCGATCCAAAATTTCAACAGGAACGAAGATGAGAAATATCTATGACTGTGTGACGACAAGAAGGCAGCGACCATGCTGCGACCAATAGAACACGAGTATATTTTATATATAAACAGTATTGTTCTATGGTGTATTTATGTTTGACGCAGCTTGGCGCGCGGCTGTTCCAGACTGTTCTAACGTAAATGTTTGGGTTATTTTTTGTGAAATGCCACCTAAATATCGTTGAGTGTGAAAGGCTGTGTAGACGTAAATTCAATTCGGCATAAGTTTCCGTCCTGGGAAAGAAAGGAGAATCTGTTTCGGGAATGTTCGATGAGAATTGGCAGATCGAATGCAAAATGCGTAATAAAATAACGTATTGTCTACTTTTAAACTTCCTAAAATGAGACAATATTCTCGTGAAACAGGGTGCATTGTAACCAAAATGCAGGTACAAATATTTATATTGATTATTTATATGAAATTCTAAGCTCATTCCGAACTGTCATTTTTCTAGTTGAAGAGTGATGAAATATAATTTTTTTTTTTTCATAATACGAATAATTCAAGCCATTTCATAATGTCAAAGGTACATTCATTTGCACAATTTAATCCTGTTTTCATGCATTTATCTTGTTGTGTTTTGATCTGTCAGATGTGTCATGATAGTAAAGTTGTTTTAATTAATCTTTTCAGCTCGATCATACAATGCCTGTGTTTGTTTTGAACACCAAATTGTCACACATATAGTGTCTCATTCCTTCTACACTGCTGGTGGTGGCTACTAGTGCTGGGTTTATAAAGAGAAACTCGTTTCCTTCACATGACTGTCTGGGTATGTATTTGCATTTTACTATATTATTATAAATTATTACCTAGGTAAAAATATTAATATAGAGATGATTAGCTTGCTTGATGGTACTGAACTTTATCCACCGAACGTAGTATGAGGTTTCTACTAATGTTTTAAGTTTTCTTAGATCTTTTTTGTGAAGGTCAATTGACTAATTTTGATGCATACCCAAAAGTATTGATTTAGCATCTTAATGATGACACATGATTGTTTGTTGCAGGTATGTAGAACAGTAACTTTGTGGTGTCACGTCAGGATATGGAGGCCAGTACATCTGGGGTGTTGACGTGTTCCACCACTCTGTGGCGCCGCTATCCTTGAGAGAACACAGAACTTCAGGACTGGAGCATCAAACATCTTGTTCAAACGAAGTCTCTATGGACCTTGGTTATATCTACCCTCGGTAATATGGTAAATTTATTTTAGACCTGATAAAAGTTATAATCTGTTCAATAGAAGAGTTTACCTTTAAAACAACGCCTTCGTATATTCGGAATTGGTGTGATGGTTAGTTTTTCTTGTATTATCTGTTTGTACGTGCTTATAATAAAATACCAAAACATAACTGAGTTTTTTATTTTTCTGTTTAACCAATCATTTTTTTTTTAAATAATATTTTTGGCATATGAGTTGGGTAGGTACCGAAAGATAATTATATTGTCTATGGTCGCACCTTTTTTTAGTTTCCTCTATCCTAGTCGATGGTGTGTGTGACGTCAAGAAGTCGGGGCGAAAAAAAAGTGATAAAATAATCTATATTTACCCTATATCTATGGTCAAATAGTGTCGAAAATTTCTCTATAGTAAAAGCACGAAGTTATCAATCTAGTGATTGGTTTATTTATGCTACTACCAGTCGCATTAACCCGGCGTCATGGGGGATGGGTAAAAATGACCCGCCATGTTTGAAAGTGTTGTGGTTTTATAACTACGTGTGCGATGTTGCCGCCCTTCTCAGTAGCTGGATACGTTGACTTTCTTTAAATGTGTTTAATGAGAAGTCTGTCGGACGGCGATCGACATCCGAGTTACACGTGTCGAAAGCTGAAAATTTTGATTATGACCCTTTCCAATCGACACCATTTTACGCCGACTGCATTCATAATGATTATTCGAATTATCTATTTGTTATTTTTTCCAAAGATTAGTTTGTTTAGTTCCTAAAAGTGCTATTTAAATTAAAAGGGATAATAAAAAATAAGTGTTCAGTATGATTAAGCTAGAGGAAGCTAACTTAATTTTTTTTTTACATATTTTTGTCATTATAAAGTGCAATATAGCTCTAAGCAACATAAATATAATGAAATACCTGTTGTTGAATAAGTGGTGATGATGACCCAACCCCCCCGTCCTTGTAACAAATTTCAACCCCCATTATTAAAAATAAATAAAATAGCACCTGCATATACCTGCCTTTTGATTACAGAAATAATTTTTCAGTTTGGTTGGGTATTTTGGCCTCAAATCCAAAACTACGTTTTGTATAAAACAGGCCGCGCCGCCGTTCCTCTTAAGTGTAATAGAAAGATAGTTTTTTATTATTATTTTAATTTAATATTTTTTATTACATTCTTCTAATATTATTTTTATTTTGTTATAAAATTATTAACCTCAACCCAGACTTAGGTATATAAGTGAGGTTGAAAATTCAATTGTAAACAATAATATCTTCCATGAAAAGAAACAATTAAAATATAATAAATTTCTACTCCTTTCACCCACACCACACACCAACCCCAAATGGGGATACAATAAAACCATAAGGAAAAAATGGTTCGTAAGTGGAAGATTTTGAACATTAAAACAGTTTTTATAGACCTGATACTTTATTTTTTTCTAGACTTATAAAAAAACTAACGGCGGCTGTTCCTAACTTTTCCTTAGGCCGCGATCAGCTAAGCATTTTGTAGGATAACGCTCGATTCATGTTGTTCCCAAACATCTTATCGTTGATAATCTAAGTGGCCCGCTTTCATAGACAACAAATGACATCAAAGGAAAATGTTTCGATGTTAAATTAATATTATAGAGTTAATTGTGGTTTTTATTATTAATCCACATAATTTCTTTTAAATATTGTTATCCATACACTGACATTTTATATTTTTGAAACCAACGTATATAATATTTTAAACATAAAGTGTCAGCTTGGTATTTTTTCTACTCTGTTGACACTTTCTAGAACTAGTCCTTTACTGAGACGGCCCACAGACGAGTTTAATCCACTAGGTTTATTTATTAGGTTAAGCGATGCTTAAGGTATGCTTAAGCTATGCTAATGTGTTGAGAAGAGCGTAGCTGTGCATTTGAGCAGTGTTGAGCCAAAGTTTTGGCTTAGCAGTTGATTAGCAGGATTGGGAACAAGGGCTGTAAATAACAAAAAAGGCTTTTATGGTTTAAGTTTTTAGCTTTTGTGTTCTACTCGTAATATTTAATTGATGCATCTAAAAGTTTTCTAGTGCATCACTTTAACCAGTGATTTCTGACATTATTTAAAGTATTAAATGTAATTGAAATTTTGGTCTCCGGTGACTGTTTTGTTATTTTTTTTTTAGATTTCTACTGTTTCTCCGTAGGCTCCGTCAAAGTAAATCCACCAATCCAGCCCTAATCGATAACAATTTGCCTTTTCCTTGTGTCCATCCAATCGTTGGTATTGAGCGCTTGTTAATAAGTCGATGTGTTAGGGATGGTGAGCTTTTTTTATAGATTAGCATATTTTATTTTATTTTAAACTGGGAACTGACGATTTCTGCGGAATGTCGCACCCGTGCCCTGCATGCGTAATAGCTGTCACATTTCACGATCCGTCTGAGGGTCCGGTAGGAGTGAGAAGATATAATTTATCACAAATTAAAAATAGTACCTATTTATGCCGGTTAGTGTCTGAATTGATATCGCGTTTAACTCCCACCCAGGCGAAGTGTGTTCAATTCCTCGGCTTTTTCATATGTAAGCCCTCCTCCACGACACAACCAACATTTTCAGCTAACTCTGGTGGTAGTAGGAGATTTTCAAATATTGTCAGGTTACGCGTAACCCGAGAATGTTTGTCTTTCTTTAAAAAAAAAAGAAAATTGTTGTCCAAATTTTCAACATTTATTTGTGAATGCCGAAAAGTACAAAGTGGTGAAATTTTTTAAGTTTTCAAAAATCATATCTCCTGTTTTTGTAGACCAATAATATTATGAATGTTTATGATAATATAACATTGAATATATCTTTCAGAATACTTTTTTATAAATTTCTTTAATATCTAACACTTTTTAATTTTTCAGAAAAAAATCCTCTTAAAATGCACATCGTAAAAGATACACTTATTTTCCTAGAAATATTTCGACGATGCAGATCGGAAAAGAAATAAAACGGAGGAAAATGACATATTGAATTCATTTTTGGATTATTTTTAATTGATAAACTAATGTTTAAGACAAGATTTTATGCATAGCACAAAGGTCGTCGGCGGCATGTATCTTTTCTCGGGAGGTTTTTTCAATATGAATGAGTGTTTCAGGCTAATCATTTTTGGATTTATTTTCCTCTACAGCATTTCCAATTTCCGCTGAATTTTTGGCTGCTATTATGTTGTCACCATATTTCGGCTGACACAATTTTTTTTACAAACAAATAAGGTTGACCGCATCGACCAATTATATCGACGGTCGACCGGCTAGTAACCGATCGGGAAAAAGCTAACTAGCTACATAAATAGTTACGCTTAAAAACTAAAAAGTGTACTTTTATTTTTTATTTTTAGGGTTCGAGTCCCAGATGTATCAATATCTTGTTCTGATTTTTCTGTTTCGGATTTTTGATTGGCTTTCGCTAATATTATCTTCATTAATTAAAATATACTAATAAGTATATTCGTTTTTAGCATCGAATATATTTGAATTCCTCCTGCTATCCGTGTTCGATTCTTCAGCTGGCTAAGTCGTCCATAACAACACAAGCAACATCTTCCGCTTAGTGTGGTGGTAGTAGGAGATTTTCAAATGTTGTTGGGTTATTCGTAACCCGGGAATGTTTGTCTTTCTTTAAAAAAAAAGGAAAAAAGAAAACCATCACACAGACGGCCGGCGTAATCCAGCGGTAGGGCGTTGGACTGCCATTTAATGCCACGCAAATAAATTTTATTCAATTGATTTGTGTTATTTCACGCTTAATTATTTAAAATAATATATAGTATATTTGCGACACGTTCCAGAGTGGAAGATACTCTTAGTATCGCCCTGGTGTAAGACCACCATTCAGAATTGAAACGTTGCTTGAAATGGCTTTAGATGTGTTTAGTGACTAGATCTGAATAGCCAGGTACTTCCCTACCTTCCCCTTCCTCGTCTCCTTCCCTTTCCCACTTACCTTCAGTCTCATAACATACCCCAATTGGGTATGCCATAGTCTCACTGAATAAAAGTTTAAAAATGCTTGCAACTGTACAGGAAGGTTCCAATGAGAAAGATCGATTATTCCCACTAGCAAATTTTTTAAATAAAAAATTTAATATGGATTAATCTAATTCAAAACTTGTTTTTATATATACCTACATAAAAATGCTTAAAACGCACGATGATAAATTATTAAATATCGTATACTTCTTGTAAATATTTTTTGAACATAAGTATTTATGATTTTTCTGTAATGTATAAATTTTAAATATTTTAGTTTGTAAGCCCTTAAATAAATAGAAAAACGGAGGTTTTTGTTACAAAACACGTTCTCGGATTTATTTTTTAATGATTTTAATTTAACTAAAATTTAAATTTTGAAAACCGTGTTGACTAGATTATGTAGATATTGATTTATTTTGTTGTATGAATGTATGATTTGAAATTTGTGCTGTTTAATAGAATCTATTGTTTGAAAATTGAACAAATCTGCCAACGACCAACGGTATAACCTTAGTATATTAAAAATAAACTTAGTTTTTCAAAATAAACTTAGTTTTTCAAAATTTTAAAACTGCGTGTACCAGATAAAATAACAATCTTTCACAATCAATTTATGTGTTTTTGTAAAAAAAAGAGCCAATACGTTAGTAATTGATTTAAAAAAGACTAATTTCCGGTATTCTCTGGTAATATCCTCATGAATTTATATGTATTTTTGTTTTTCAATTCCATAATTGTAAAACTGCACATCTCGATAAAGGAATGCCCTAGTGAGATGTGCAGCGTATCTTTTCTTATGTTTCTTTATCTTTTCCTTGCACTGTTTAACACATTGCCTAGGTAGGCTGTTGGGGTCGGCTCTTCTCGTTATATTAGCACTCTAGCTTACCAAAAGTCACGAGCCGCCACTGGTTCTCAGGCTCTTCGGTTCTGGGTATCACTTTCATCCAGGCCAGCCAGGCCAGCCAGGCCAGAGTCATCCAAGAGTTCTTTGGTCTTCCTCTGGATGACTGTCGATGAAGCTTCATAGACATTGCCTGCTTCACTGTGTGGTCTGGTGGTCTCCGTCTTATGTGCCCATACCATCTTAACTGTCGTTCCTCCAACTTACTGTTTTTGTCCAAGACACCCGAATGCGTGAACTTTTAATCTTATCTTTTAGTGATACACCTATATTTTATGTAATACATTATTTTTTTTAATACATAATTAATAATAATCAACGTTGATTATTTCAAAGATAAAATATATCTACAGAGGCCCTAGCACGCTTGCTTTATATCGATCGGTAGGATAACTATCGGTAACTCATCGTTCCCTAGCATGAGACTACAGATCACCAACGAATAAGTGACAGTTCACAATGACTAAGAGTCCTTAACATATTCGACATCAACTGTTGTTTGTACGTTAGCGATGTGCAGTTGTCTTAGGGAACGATGAGAAGTTACCGATAGTTATCCTATCGATCGTTATAGAGCGAGCGTGCTAGGGCCTCTGATCAGAATATTTATTTCCGAGACTGAGAAGTCGAATCGTAGGAATCAGAGATTTTTGATAAGCCTATGACGTATTGTAAAAGTGTAATAAATGTCGGACAGATCTTTTAGGTATATGGTTATTGATTAATTGAAGCAATTCGGGATAGTGAATTTAGTAATGCAGTATTTTATGTAATATTGCCAAAGCTGTGCTTATTCTTCTATAATCGTAGCGTTACTAGTTTTTTCAAGACATAACAATATAATTTAACAAGTGTGTTTGTTACACATTGGACTTTGCCACATTTAGCGACCTTACACATCTGAAATAAAAAGCAATTAATACCCACTCAGACCGCGGCTGTCTCAAATGAGAGATTTGTCTGGTTTTATTTGTTGCTGCCGACACCATCTTTGATTTGTGGAACATCTGTGTCTCCTGTGGAGACTAGAGACCTATACGGTGGAACGGTCCCGAGTCTCTCAGAGACCGTTGCACGCCTTGCAGATCCATCCTACTGGAATATATCATTTCCGGAAGTCTGTAGAGATGTGACTGGCTACAGGGTGGATGGAAATAAGTGATACTCAATAAGGAAAACAATGTATTTAATTTCATTCGCCATAACCGAATATAAACCGGACGTTCATCTTTTTTCAATTATTACTTGTACCAACCTAAGGAGGCAGCAGTAGTTCTAGACTTATCGTGAACTAGATTGTATTGATGTTGTTGTAGCTGAAAATGATTTTTTTTCAAAATTTAAATTTTTAAATATCTTCATTGAAGAAGAAGAAGATAACACTTATAATCTAAATGAAAATATGAAATGAACAAGACTATTTAAAGTAACTTGCAACATCATGTTCTTTAGCCCCAGACCTTTTGATGAATCATGGAAAATTAATGTTAATCATGTACATACGCAACCTGAATACATTTTCGTTGTTTGTTTTTGGGGTGTTATGCCGTGTTGTGCTACCTCCTTCTTTAGCCGACGTTTCGGACAGCGTTGCAGTGTCCATCATCAGGGCAGATCCGGCAGATCCGTCGATGCCCTGCCGGATCTGCCCTGATGATGGACACTGCAACGCTGTCCGAAACGTCGGCTAAAGAAGGAGGTAGCACAACACGGCATAACACCCCAAAAACAAACAACGAAAATGCTTTTGGCCGTGAAAATCTAAAAACGTATCTAACCTGAATACAGTTCAAAAAGGAATCATAAAGACCACACCCATTAGAATACATGCAATTGAAATTTTCAATAACTTTGACGTACCAAATGTACAACGAATATATGCCAAAAATATATTAGTGAAACTATACAAACATACTAAATCCTCTACTAGACCGTGTATCTATCGCACTAGATCGAATAAAAACTACATAAAAAACATTCTAAGTTATAAAACCGCATTCGGACAAAGAAAATATACTAATTTAAAAACAAAACTTCACAATATACCCCGAAACTCCACAATTGATACCAATAATTTATTGAGTAAAAATCAAGAATAAAAATCTCGCTGAAAGAGGTCAATGGAAAAATCCTGAAAAAGTCACAAATAAACAACGTAGAATACAAATGAACTCATTTTCTTTTACCTACGAGTTAAACCTCTAATAATATTTATTTATTTAATATAATTTTTATTAATGAAGATAATATTAGCGAAAGTCAATCGAAAATCTGAAACAGAAAAATATACGGATACATCTGGGACTCGAACCCAGGACCTCTGGCTTTCCGGGCAGATGCTCTGACTACTGAGCTTCGGTCATATTTAACTGTATCATACTTCGACGAGAAATACCAACATTATTTTCTTTTATCTTAATTATCTCTTCTTCTGTCTGTTTTTTTGTCCATTTCCTCTGTACTGATGTAAATGTATCCTCACTGTTTGTTATATTTTTATCTTGTTGTCTCCCTCTGCATTTATATATAAGCACAAACTATGTATTTCTTGTTTAGTATTAAATTATACGCTGATGATGCTTGGGCAAATTAATAAATTAATTCAAACTCGTGGTTTTACACAAAATAAGTCATTTATGTTTATTTAAATGTATAATTTTCTGTCCACCGTGTATTTTTGTACGCTTGGCTTGATTTCTGTATCTGCGGGGTTCCCAATGGGCCATGCTTGGACACTTATTAATTGGAATAGGGACAAATAGCTCCTCTACCATCTTGTCATCTGCTCTTTTAAATACTTCTGTTTTCTGGAATACATTTTATTACGTGTTAAATGGGACGTATTATTGTTTTTCAGAAGTTACTCGAAGTGATTTGGGATGTTTATAGTCGTCTGAAAGTTGAATGTTCAAAAATTTTGGATGCCAATAAAAGTTTAATTAATTGATGTTGTAGTTAATTATATACAAATGTTTTATCTAGTTTAATTGGTGTGTTCGTGGAATATATTTATCGCTATGTACTTATGACAAGAATAGAGTTTATGGCGAGAACTGAGTTTATGTTATGCTAGCGCAGACCCGTGAGAAATCAAGAAGATTTTTTTTACATTAATTCCACAGCAGGCCCTTTATAGTCTTTATGCCGAACGGCAAAAGGTTTAATTCTCAATTCGAAATTCGTTGAACGCCGCCCATTTTGATTCATGCCGAAAAAAACAGTGCGAAATTGCAGTGTTTTGTTATATATTCTGAAATTCTGGCACAAATATTAAAATGCTTTCTGATCACTTTCTAAAGAAATTAATTTGCCACATTATACAATAAAACTTTATCCGAAAAAGGGTTCATTGGTAGGAGATTTTTCACTTGAAAGATTTTTTTACGGGCTTGATATTTTTTCCAGACTTAAAAAAAAGCTTAGATATTACAAAAATGCTCGATTATTTCCAAATAATAATAATCCACCAAAATCAGGTGCATAATTGAAGCATCCTTAATATTTCTAAGCGATCAAATTTTCAAACCAAAAACACATGATTTTGTATGATTTTGCATTATTTAGCATGGCTTCATCTTAAGATACGTTGTAGGCAGATAGTTGAATGACCATTGTGGATCCCTAGCTCTTCCAGAATGGACACATTAGACATTAGAGACAATATGGGTATACACTGTATGCAGGTAGGTTAAGTTGGGTTTTGAAGGTACCAGGTATTAGAGGTAATCTCCAATCGCCACCAGCCTAACGCAACGCCAACGTTTCACTAATCATCATTGGCTTTGTGGTATCATCAGGAAGGTGTGAGGCAACTTTTCGCCAAGTCACCGTCAATCGAACGAGCTTAGTACAGGGACTTTCAGAAAAATCTTTTCTTTGATTTCAAAACTATCAATCTTTAGTTGTTGATGAAAAACTAATTTAATTAATCTAATAAATCTTAATAATTGTATATCTATTTTATTGTAAGTATAAAATTTAATGAAACATTGGTTTAGTTTTTCAATAATTCTAAAAACATCTATATTTTTGGATACAACATTATTCCGGGCAACGGCTAATTTTTTAACCCGGCGTCATGGGGGATAGGTCAAAATGACCAGCCATATTTTAAATTGCTTGTGATTTTTAAACTATACTTGGGATGTTGCCGCTCTTCTCAGTAGCTGGAGACATTGACTTTTTAAAAAACATTTTTAATGAGAAATCAGTCGGACGGCGATCGACACGCGAGGTAAACGTGCTGAAAGCTGAAAAAGGTGAACATGACCCTTCCCCGCCGACCCATTTTGCGCCGACTGCATTCATAATTAATTGGTTTCTCAGTTAGGTAAATTACACATGTATAAATGAAGCACATTATAAACTGTTGATTTCCCGAAAATAAAATATATAAATAAATAATGATGATTCGAATTAACTTTTTGTTATTTTTTTCCAAAGATTAGTTTAAGTTCCTAAAAGTGCCATTTTAATAAAAATAATAATAAAAAATAAGTATTCAGTATTTATAAGCTAGAGGAAGCTAATTTTCTTGACATTTATTACGCAGTATTTATTGGTAAATTTTTTAAATATATTTTTTTCGATATAATGTCACGTTTTAATTCCCTAATAAAGTACAAAATAAGCAATAAAATCATAAATATAATGAAATACCTGGTGTTGAATAGGTGGGTCATGATGACCCAACCCCCCACGTAATTGTAACAAATTTCCACCCCCCTGACTCGCCGGGTTAACTTATTAATATGTTTCCTATATGACGACCAACATTAATATTAAACACCCTGTATCCTTAGCTTAAAGGCTTTAGCTTATCAAGATCTGGATGGTGATACTATAGTGATTTACATTCATAGTGTTATTGTTGTGATTGTTAAAATATATTTATTCCTCCCTGGCCTTGTCGTCGGCGTCAGTTGATTTCAATTATTATATTCAACAAGAAAGTGACCAGGAACCAACAAGATCATAATAAGCCGATTGTTTCTGTCGTACTTTTTTTTGCTGTCAAACAATGGGATCTATAAACTTGGTTAAAAGCTTCGATGTAAGAGGTGTGAGAATAGAAATTACTGATTTAATATTGTGTAAGTCTATCTTTCTGTTTTCTGTGACGTTTCATTTAAAAAAATAAGAGGAACGGCAGCACCATTTTCATACAAAACATTTTAGGCCAAAATAACAAACCAAACTTTTATCATTTATTTTTTATTAATGAGTTAGTTTGTTACTTGACTACATTCGTATATAAACTGATATGCACAGGAAAACGTTTCATTCTATAAAATTATATTAACGTTCCCTTTTAAATACAATAATTCTGCCTTCATTCTTCAGACTTTCAGGCATTTCATCATACGAGTACATCTTATCTTACTAATATTAATATATAATTATCTTACTAATATAAACGCGAAAGTTTGTATGGATGTATGTGTGTTTGTTACTCTTTCACGCAAAATTTACTGAACGCATTTTAATGAAACTTTACAATAATATAGGTCATACATCAGAATAACATTAACTAACTAACTAACTAACCATCACGCCGTTTCCCCGCAGGGGTAGGCAGAGAGGACGGACCGCCAAACAACTCGGTCTTGGCACACACTCCTTGCCTCATTCACATTAATACATCTTCTCATACAAACTCTTCTATTATTCTGACTCTTGACATGGCCCGACTCAAGTATCTGATTTACCTGATCGTGCCACGTCTTCCTTGGGCGTCCTCGGCTTCTTCCACCGTTCACATTCGCGTCATAAATTCTCTTTACACTCCTTTCTTCATTCATTCGCTCAACATGCCCAAACCATCTAAGTGTCCCTTTCTTAATCTTACTTATTACGCTCACATCAGCCTTGCATTCTTTTCGGATCTCCACATTCCTCACACGATCATGCATGGTTTTACCACACATCAGGGATCTTATTTCTACAGCATTCAGTCTACTTTCATCCTTTCTCTGCCATTTCCACGCTTCACTGCCATACATCAGGGTAGGTACCAGTACTCCATTGTGGACTGCTAGCTTCGCTTCTGTGGACAACTTTTTGTTGGCTCCAACGGCGTTCAATCCTCCATTAATGGAGTTACCTGCATTCACCCTTCTTTCGATATCCCTAAAAGAATAACATATAGGATATAATTTATAAAGCTAGCTATTTATTTTCAATATTATATTGAAAATAATAATTATTGTTTACTAGAAAATGTCAAAATTTGAGAATGATATTTTGCAAACCAAAGATTGTTAAATCAAAATTCTATTTTAGAAAATATTTAAATTAGTCAATTTATTTGAAGTACCCATCTAATAGGTACTTTAAATCGAATCAAGAATTATAGATATTTTAAATAATTAGTTTAAGAATTTTGGTATATACGTAGATGGCACCTAGGAAAAGAAAATAGATTATTCGAAGTATTAGCAGACGAAGTCGCGAGCAGAAGCTAGTATTTATATATAATAGGCAGTTCGGCTGTTCTCATATACGGCAATCTAAATCTGTTTATATTTCTGGTTTCATTATTATGTATATCTTTGGCAGTTGGTTTTTCCCAACTTTATGAAATTTTTTCTTTTTTCGTATTGGAATCCAATTTAGCTCCTCTTTCATTTGATTATTTAACATACTTGCCTTTCCCCAGTATACATTTCATGGCTCTGTTCTGTATAGCTTATAGGTTGTTCAAGTTTCCTTCATTGGCCAAATATAACATTGTAGAGCAGTAGACTGCATAGTAGACGTGGTAGACAGAAATATGGAGCAATTATAATATTGAAATATCGCTAAATAGAAACCTTCGCGGATTTGTTCATAACAACTCACCAAATTTTCATCGCAATCGGATGAATAGTATAGAAAATAATCTCATAACGCCAGAGATCACAATCCTATAGCAAACGTGGGTATGCGGACATCAAATCCCCAAAGTTTCATCGCAATCGGATGAACGGTGAAAAAATACGAACAAACAAAAACATACATTTTTATATACTTACTTGATTTACAATATTTACATGATATCACAGAGTGGCAGATATTCTCAATATCGCCGTGGTATAAGACCACTTTTTAGAATTGAAACGTTGCTTAAAACACCATCGGCCTTACTAAAAAAAAACACTCCGCGGCCGTTAAACGGTGTTTTGTGAATTTTTACATGTGGCAACGCTGGAAATTTTCTTGTAAATTGGAGTTTTCATAATAATCCGCTAGGTGGTGTGATTGATGCGCCTGCGCATTGCTTTACCGCTGAAAAAAATAGTCGCGAATGCACAATAAAGTCGGTCGCGATTTTGTATGTGATTAATATGATGTTTTCGTTAATGATTTCAATATTTATGACTAATTCGCACTAATATTCATGTAATCAATATATTTACTATTAATTTGTGTTGTTTTTCGTTAGTTTAAGTCAAATTGTGGCACTAAAATCGGGTGTTCTAAATTAAGCTGTCAGAAAATGGTTCATATGTTATGTTCAGAAATAATTTGCATTTTAAGATCTTTATTTTATTATAAATTCTTGAAAGTGATGTTTTTTGGTGACTAAAATGTCTAATACATATTTTAGTAAACGTATCAAAGAAATTAATGCCTTAAGATGTGCAAGCATTGTATTCAAACGTGAGTTTTTTTATTGTAAATTTTTGGAAATGAAAAGCGAATTTCAAGATTTTTTTATATTTTTTTATTGTTTGAAGGAGTACAAAGTGAGGTGACAGATTTATTTTAAAATCATTAAATAAAAGGACTGTGTTTTTTGAATTTTGAATTTTTCCAAATATTTCAATGTTTTAATAGAAAGTGTTAGGGGTAAGTGAGATTTTTTTTTCAACTTGATGTTTGAATCTTAAAATACTACAGTTTTTAAACATTTAAGTATATTTTAGATATGAAAATCTTAAAGGTAATTAAATTTTGGTTCTAAAATGGTATTTGTTTTTACGACATCTCAAAAAATAATAAATATATAGGACATTAAAAAAAAAATTGGAATTCGTTGAAAATTACAAATGAAACAAATATATACAACAGATAAACTACCCTCCTTGGCCGTGTAAGCAATGTACATATCTTTCCATGAACAATTTTTTGTCAGTTCTTAATTAGTAAGGATTCTTCATACATGGTTGTTTGACCATTGTACAAATTTTTCAGAAAGTTTATTAGTAAGGCTGGTAAAATGGCGACGTTGTCAGATCAAAACCATATATTTTGTTTAGTGAGAATTTGAAAAACGAAATGTACAGACTTTACACAACGTGCTACAGAAACACCGTTTAACGGCCGCGGAGTGTTTTTTTTTAGTAAGGCTGCATGAAGATTAGAAAATCATTAAATTTATGAAGTAACCCCAACGCAAATTACAGACAACAAACATACATAATTTTTGCTTTATTTATTTTTGGATCACCTTTCACCGTACTGGGAGGGATGGATTTACATGTTCGTCTCTCCTGAACACATTGACCTCAAGAATCCTACCCACCACTCATACCTTTTTCCTTCTCAGAACTTCCTCTCCTTCCTTTTCCTAAAAATAGCATTCACACAGCATCACCACAGATGACATAGGCCCTGAGGGCCTCCCTTGTGGATATTTTTTTTTTTAAATCACAGGAGTCATATTAATATATGTATGTATGATTTTCGTTGTTTGTTTTTGGGGTGTTATGCCGTGTTGTGCTACCTCCTTCTTTAGCCGACGTTTCGGACAGCGTTGCAGTGTCCATCATCAGGGCAGATCCGGCAGATCCGTCGATGTGAATTTGTAGTGTTAAGTGTGTGCTTATTTAGTTGGAAGCGATACCGTGCCGTTAGCTTTATTTCAGAAGAAAGTGAACTACTTTGAAAGGGAAATTTGGTGAAAGCGCAGTATTTACGTTAGCCTGGGGCCCGTCCACGGAGAAATGTAACGAAATTTCCAAACGAAAGTAGTGTCATCTTGTGGCGAATTCTAGAAATAGAAAAAAAACCAATCTAATATAACACCCCAAAAACAAACAACGAAAATGCTTTTGGCCGTGAAAATCTAAAAACGTATCTGTATGTATGATGTACATATCAATAAACATAGCTTTTTTAAAGTTGTTTTAATGCGAATTTTAGCATCTTTCCGCTGATTTGCACCTGTAACCTTTAGCCTGAGAGCCTGAACTTTACCGTTATGCCACACCAAGGACTCCATCCATATCTCAAACGCTTTACAGTTGTTCTCTGCTGTGAATAAAAGAAAAAATGCTTTTTAACCCTACATAGCTAACGTTCGTCAAATTGACGAGCAGCAAATCTAAATCTACTTATCTCTTTTGAATGTTTTTACCGAAAGTATAGCCGTCACCCAAGGCTGGTCCTGTGAAGGCGCAATCGGAGTGTCCGCTCAGGGCGCCGACATGCAAGGCGCCAAGGAGCCAAGAAGCCAAGGCGCTGATAATAACCTTATATCCTTGAAGATTTTACTGGTGCCAGGCGCCACTTTGCTCAGGGTCGGCCTTGCCGTTACGTGTGAACGTAGTGGCCGTTATATCAGAGAAATCTTTTGAAAATTCTCCAGATCGGAGATTCAGGGAAAAAAAACTTTTTCAAGGAAGAGGTTTTTTTTAAAGTTATAGACTACATAAGGTTTTATAAGCTTTTTTAGTCCAAATTCTTTAAATTCTTTGATTCCTCAAGTAAAAAAATTTCTTTTTTGAAATTCTCACATACGAACTCGTTCTGATATCTATGATATGAAATTTTGATATGAAATTTAGTGAAAATTTTCATTGGGCATACCATCACCATGGCGGTTGTTTTGGTAAGTTAATTTGTTATTTAGGTACTTACTGACTACTCGTCATTATGTCGAATATACATATATAAAAAAATGTAAGTATAAACAATATCATTAAGCTCATTGGTTTTTATTTTAATCGATGGTTTTTGTGGTTTTTGGTTCGGTCCAACCCGCACCAAATAAAATAAATAATTCGATTGTCATTGTTGATCTTTTCTCTTCACGATGTCAAAGAAAAGACCCTTTTTTTCAATTATTGTTCTATACAGGGCGTCCTGGGGTAAAGTGCATTAACTTCGGGAGGTGATTCTACATTCTACATGATAGTATAAGTAAAAAAGAATATTAACTTTTTTAGAAATTCCAACGTTTAGGGGTAATTTTTTAATTAGAAGATAAAATTAGTCCAGCGAGTGCAGCCAGCATTTTTATCGGGTATGTTTGTACCTTACACTAAAGGGATTCTCACCATTCTCCTAATAGCTTATCCATATCCATACAAATATATTTTTTAAATAAAATAAAATACTTGCAATAGTTAGAAAATTCGGAGATTCGAAAAGAATGCAAGGCTGATGTAAGCGTAATGTGTAAAATTAAGAAAGGAACCCTCAGATGGTTTTGGCATGTAGAGCGAATGAATGAAGAAAGGAGCGTAAGGAGAATATATGATGCAATTGTGAATGGTATAAAAATTAGGGGACGTTCGAGGAAGACATGGCACGATCAAGTGAATCAGATAAGAGTATGTATGAGACGATGTATGAATGTGAATGAGGCAAAGAGTGTGTGCCAAGACCGAGTTGTTTGGCGGTCCGTCCTCTCTGCCTATCCTTGCGGGGAAACGGCGTGATGGTTAGTTTGTTAGTTTTAAACTCCGACTTAATAAATAAATAAACCGTAAATCAAAAATAAACTTTATAGTAGGGATAAGCTATTAGGAGTATGTTGAGAAACCCCTAAGGATTTTTAATAGATACGTCTAAAAAAATTGGGATTTCGGAAAAAGTTGTTTGTCTTTTTTACTCCTACCATCATGTAGAATCACCTCCCGAAGTTAATGCACTTAACCCCCCATTTGACTTGATTTAGCAACAAATTATATTATTTTAATTATATCCCCTTAATTTTATATTTTTTATAATTAAATAAAAATAAGTAAAATATAAATAATTAGAATCCAATTTAAAAAATTGTGAAATATTTAAAAAATTAAACCATTTAAAAAATAGGGAACATAACCAACCCCCAGCCATAGGTCAACCCTTGTGGTTCGCTACGATTGGTGACTTAGCTTGCTCGGGTTCATGGGGTGAGGTTTGTCTAGGTTTTTGCAGCGAATGCGTTTGCCCACGCAGTTGCGTGGTGGGCCGGATCAGGACTCACTGGTTAAGGAAGAGCTCTTTAGCCATATCTACCAATCGCCTTGCACCGCAGTTGGAGGGATAGATTCATACGTTCGTCACTCTTGAACACATTAACCCTCAGATTCCTACCTACCTCTTCTTGGAGAACTTCCTCTCTTTACTTTCCTTAAACTACCCTTTACACAGCATAACCGGTGCATAGTCGGGAAACACGCCAAACGTGCGCCCAACATATGTACACGGTTTACATTTGTCACATGAGAACGGGACGCTTATACGACTCGTTCTTGAGTTCAACAGCTCAGCTGTGAAACGATTTGCCGGCCTCTGTGTTTCCTCCTTCCTACAACACGGGTCTCCTCAAGATCCACGTTCACTCCTTCCTCTCCTCAAAAAGACCTTCCTGTGGAGTTAATATATAAAAAAAAGAAAAAAATAACCAGAGATGACACAGGTCCTAAGGGAATTTAATGTAAAAAAGGAATTAAAAAAATGTTCGTCAATAAGACGAATGCTTAGCTTATTGAGTTGAAATAATAACGTTAGCCATGCATAGGGTTAAAGGCCGAAGTTGAGCAGGTAGATGGAGATAGGAGATAGGTAGGTAGTTACCTGGTTAACTTATTTAGCAGGTCTGCAGTGGGACCACACACCATTGTTGTGGTGCCAGCGAGGGCGATAATTATCATTTAATGACTTGTGGTGATACAGCACTTTACTAAGGCTCATTTCACTACTGGGTGTTCCATATTTATATGTAACTGTTTTTATTTTTATTGTGTGTTAACATGTCAAAAAAAAAAAAACACATCAAAAGGTCACCGGAGACTATTAGTGAGAGTTAAGTTTCATTAACATTTTTTACTTCAAATAATTTCAGGAATCACACGTAAAAGTAAGTCTAGTGCGTCCCAAGAAATAGCGAGAACATAAAAATACATTCCCTGTACACACAAGCTTAGCTTTATTATGGTGGTACCTATATATTACAATTAATGAAATTATTACTAATGTACATAGTAAAGTATTTTCTGTAAATGGCGTAACATATATATTAGGTACGTGACGTACATTATTTATTCTTGAAAATTTAATATTTAAAATAAAACTGTTTTCTGACTATAATTTTTTTAAACAGAAGTTCTGATTAATATGCATTTAGTTTAAGTAGAATTGATTTTAATATTAATTAAGTGTAATTTATTTATTTGTTATAAAAATAAATTTACAGTTTAAGGAAGCTTTGACTGTCCTACTAGATAGGTGTCCCGTTCTAGAAAAGTCAAATTGACAGGTTTCGTACGTATTGGGTAGGTAGGTACATAATGATTCATATAGTATTAAATAAAGTGAAGATTCACAAATTCCATTTACATAAATATAATACATTGATGGAGTTGAGTACCAAGTTCTAGAATCAATTAAGCATCGAATATATATACAAAAAAGGTGTATTCGAAGTGAGAATACAAGAAAAACAGTAAAATGAAATAAAAAAATTATGAAACATAAGAAAATAACTGTAAAGGGGGACATACATTAATTACGTGAGGCGTTTAAAAAAAATAGATACCTCCCCCTCCCCCCCTGTTGAGATTAAGTGAAATTAAGTGGGACCCCCCCCCCCCCTGCAATGAAAAACATTTATTACTCTGGAAATAAATGTTTTTCATAATAGCCATTTTTCAGCGGACAAAATGGGACACTTCAAAAGAAGTGAAACATTTTTTTTTATTTTTTATTATATCTATAATAATATATACTCTTTTAAAGTTGACGTGAGATTTTTATTGATAATGATATTTTCTGAGATTTTACTGGACCCCCCCCCCCCCCCCGTTTTGTTGCTCACGTAATTAATGTATTTTTTTTATAGTGAATACCTCACAAGAGTCCCAACTGCTCCCGTCTGAAGCTAGTGAGACTATGGCATCCCCAATTGGAGTATGTTATGGCTGAAGGTCTGTGGGGAAGAGAAGGAGAAGAGGGAGAGGAAAGTGAGGAAGTACCTGGCTATTCAGATCTAGTCACTAAACACGGCTAAAGCCATTTCAAGCAACGTTTCAATTCTGAATGGTGGTCTTACACCAGGGCGATACTAAGAGTATCTTCCACTCTGGAACGTGCCGCAAATATACTGTGTATTATTTTAAATAATTAATTGTGAAATAACACAAATTAATTAAAAAAAAATATTTGCGCACGCCGGGTTCGAACCCGCGGCCTTCGGAATGGGAGTCTAACATCCTACCGCTGGACTACGCCGGCCGTCAAATGTATGTCCCCTAAAGCTAGTGAGACTATGGCATCCCCAATTGGAGTATGTTATGGCTGAAGGTCTGTGGGGAAGAGAAGGAGAAGAGGGAGAGGAAAGTGAGGAAGTACCTGGCTATTCAGATCTAGTCACTAAACACGGCTAAAGCCATTTCAAGCAACGTTTCAATTCTGAATGGTGGTCTTACACCAGGGCGATACTAAGAGTATCTTCCACTCTGGAACGTGCCGCAAATATACTATGTATTATTTTAAATAATTAATTGTGAAATAACACAAATTAATTAAAAAAAAATATTTGCGCACGCCGGGTTCGAACCCGCGGCCTTCGGAATGGGAGTCTAACATCCTACCGCTGGACTACGCCGGCCGTCAAATGTATGTCCCCTAAGGCGCTCGTAATACTATGTAAAGCGGTTGTGGGTGGTTTTTATAAATTTATCCACCCCATCCTATATTGTATTATTGATTGGCAGAAGGCAAAGTAAGTCAGAGAGTAAATATTTAATTGGGATATTGTTTTAGACATCATTAGTTTCCTCGCACTGTCTCTGACTATTTTTTCCTACTAGATGTACGAAAAAAATCTTGCATTCATCTAAATTATGAATCAATAACAAAAAATCAGTCGAAAAATTTGTAAGTACTTTAAAAGTATTTTCGTTGTTTGTTTTTGGGGTGTTATGCCGTGTTGTGCTACCTCCTTCCTTAGCCGACGTTTCGGACAGCGTTGCAGTGTCCATCATCAGGGCAGATCCGGCAGATCCGTCGATGTGCTCTGATGATGGACACTGCCACGCTGTCCGAAACGTCGGCTAAGGAAGGAGGTAGCACAACACGGCATAACAACCCAAAAACAAACAACGAAAATGCTTTTGGCCGTGAAAATCTAATAACGTATCTGACTTTAAAAGTACATTATTTTACTTTGTGTTTTCGGATAACACTGTACTTAAGTAACATTCACCTTGTCAAGGCAGAAGGCAAATCTTGAGCGACATAATAATATTATTATGATGGAAGAATACCCGTTGAGTGTTATCGCAGAACCGATCTTATAATTGAATTTATTTTGTGTCGGATTATCTCTCTGCTTACTCCGAGGAACTGTTGAAACTTATTATAGCAAGAGGAATTAAATAATATGGATGCTGTGATTTTTTTTTCAATATGAATACCTCACAAGAGTCCCAACTGTTCAAGTCTAAAGGCAGTAAGACTATGGCACCCCCCCATTGGTATGTATGTTGTGAGGCTGAAAAGTGGTGGGGAGCGGAAGGATAATTGAATGAGGAAGGTGGAGAAGTACCTGACTATTCAGATTTGGTTATCAAACACGGCTGAAACCATTTCAAGCAACATTTCAATTCTGAATGTTGGTCTTACACCACGGCGATGCTGAGAGTATCTTCCACTCTGGAACGTTCCGCAATTTTTTTTATTTATTATTTTAAATGAATTAATTGTGAAACAACATAAATTCATTTGCGCACGCCAGGTTCGAACCCGCGACCTTCTTATTGGGAGTCGAGAGTCTTACCCCCTCAATAAATTTAAAATTTTCATGTAAAAGTTCATTAGGGCGTAAATTAATAAAAAATAAATTTATTAATATTTCAAGGCTCCGTAGTAAGGCATTTAAAAAGACGAAGGAGGAAGATATGTAAATAAAAATGTTAGAGGGAGCGCGCTAATACAAAAAAAAATTAAGCGAAAATTGTGAAAATATTTAATAAAACACGACTCGTTCAAAATAGAGATAAAATCATTCGACAAATGCCTAAGTTGCATCTAAAGATATACTGTGAATTTGTTTATACCTATAACATGTGAAATAATAGAACAAAATGTGTTTGTAATAATTTTCGGAATTTTTTGCGATATTTTTCTTTATAATTATCGTTTCGGCTCCACGTATGTATAGATAGTAAATATCTTAAAAAATATAATAATTTTTTTTAGGAAAATATAACCTTAAAGTGTTCAAGAGAAATATGTATAAATCGGTAGAAAATCGGAATGTGAGGACACGGAGAAAAATGTTATTCTAAAATACGATCATTTTATTCGAAAAAGCGGTTAAAAACGGGACTGAAGTTCTTACGAACCAATTAACAGGGTTTAATGTTTATTGGCGGGAACATGTAAGAATAATTTATTTGTATACGTAATTTCGTGCGTATACCAACAAATTATTCTTACGTTTTCCCGCCAATAAACATTGAAACAGTGTGAATTTGTTCGTAAGAACTTCAGTCCCGTTTTTACGAATAAAATGATCGTATTTTAGAATAACATTTTTCTTGGTGAATTAATTCAGAAAATTTTATAATATACTTAAGAGGAATATAAACGCTAGAAATATTTGACTTCTTACCCCTTTAGAACTCCGCGTGTTTTTGATATTATCTGCACGGGGAAAGTAGCGCCAAAGTTGTTATTATTTTTTTTATTTTTTAGAATTTTACAAAAGTGAATAAAGCTTAAAAAAATCTTATCCATAAAGGGGTATATTTTAAAAGTTGTTTCTTATATAACTTCATATTTATCTAATGAAAAAAACAAATTATTTAGTACTTGACGCCTTTATTTTTTGTAACGTAATTAATAATTTTATCTTAATTCAAATAAATATAAATGGTAGGAAAAGCTTTAATGTATCCATAGCATATTTTTTCATAGTCATAATGTAAACCGATTCGGATTTAAGATAAATCTAAATAGTGATTTGGCGTATAACTTCATTTTAACAAAAACGCAGTCCACAGCTCGGTATCATGCACAGCATTGAGCGCTTAACACAGCATCCCCCTCCGGAGAGACAATTTGCACCAATTACTTTTGGGTAACGACATTCTACTCTCGCCATAAACGGTACAAGCCATAAATCCTCGATAGTTACACGCCCTAAATACAAAACAGTGGCGTGCCGCTAAAACACGTTTAAAAAAATATAATGCACAAACGATAAATAAATATTTTTATTTTATGCGATTCGATTGGGATTGCGATTGGGATTCTTGTGCGATATTAAAATAAAATACGCGTTTCAACGACATTCGATTCTAATCGTCGGACTTTCACCAGGGTGATACTGAAATTATCTAGCACTCTGTAATAAATTCTGAAATAACACAAATTAATCAAATAAGATTTACTTGCACCCTTTTGGATTTGAACTAGCGACCTCCGAATTCGTATCCAAGGGTCGTAAGCATTCAATCAGAACGGTCGCCCAAATGTCGATGTTGCTCTCTAAGTTCTAAATAAATACCATCACATACGATTTGAGATTTTAACGCCCAAAAGTATTATCGTGATTTAATTTTGGGGTGTTATTCCGTCTTGCGCTACCTGCTTCATTAGATTACATATCAGCCCTGACGATGAACTCTGCAATGCTTTCCGAAACGTTATCTAAAGAAAGAGGTAGTGCACACGGAGAAAAATGTTATTCGAAAAAACTATCATTTTAATATTAAAAACGGGACTGAAGTACTTACGAACCAATTGACAGTGTTCCAATGTTTATTAGCGGGAAAATGTAAGAATAATTTGTTGGTATACGTAAGAAATTACGTATACCAACCAATTATTCTTACATGTTCCCGCCAATAAACATTGAAACCCGTAATTTGTTCGTAAGAACTTCAGTCCCGTTTTTAACCGTTTTTACTATTAAAATGATCGTTTTTTCGAATAACATTTTTCTCCGTGCAATACGCCATAATAACCCAAAAATTATATCACGATAAAATATCAGCACCATTAAAATTGGTTCCACCCAAATAACCCAAATAGGAAATAACCCAAAAATTATATCACGATAAAATATCAGCACCATTAAAATTGGTTCCACCCAAATAACCCAAATAGGAAATAACCCAAAAATTATATCACGATAAAATATCAGCACCATTAAAATTGGTTCCACAGCCGCCACTGCTCCAAAAAAAATAATTTGCTTCAATCCATACAGACGCAGTGCACACACTAAGACTGGCACACAAAGGCCGACGTTTCGGAATTGCGCCACGCCCCGTGTTCACGCCTCGGGTTATATTACTGGAAATTATTAGATTAAACGGTTTCAGGACATAGGAGGGGCACCATTCAGGGAGGGTGGGGGGCAGTTGGTTGAATTGCAAAACATTTATTTGTTCATTCTTCTATGTTCCATAATTGTCACACTTTATAGAAATGAATCCGACAGCTGTTAAGTCATTTTGACTCGCCAAAATAAACAACGGTCAAATCTAATTCTCTAATAAAATCTAGATTTCCCTAAATCAAGGCGAAGACCAATGCTAAAACACTATTTTAGATTAACCTTTACTACGAAATTTATTACGTTTACATTATAAATCTAAAAAAAAAAAAAAAATCAATAAATTGAAGCTTTTCCTTCCGTTTACATTGAGTAAAAGCCAAATGATGTATGTTATGAGACTGAAAGTGTTGGGAAGGGGGAGAGAAAGGTGGGGAAGTACCGTTATTCAGATCTGGTCACCAAAAATGGCTAAAGACATTTCAAGCAACGTTTCAATTGTGAATGGTGGTCTTACACCAGGGCGATACTTAGAGTATCTTCCACTATGGAACGTGCCGCAAATATTGTGCGGTATACGTATAAAAAAAATGCCCACCCCAAGTCAAAAGTGGTCATTTCGCAAAATCGACTCAAATGTTTTTTTTGTTTATCTGAATACCGCACAAGAGTCCCAACTGCTCCAGACTGCCAGGAGACAGTGAGAAAATGACTTCCTCAATTGGGGTACGATGTGAGGAAGTGGGGAAATACCCAGTTATTAATATCAATTCATCAAACACGACTATATATTATTTTTTATTATTTGAATTTTTTTATTATTTTTATTATGTGAATTGTGAAATAACATAAACTTGACCGTGCGACCTTCGGATTGCTAGTTGAGAGCCTTACCCCTCGACCGCGGAGGCCGTTGAATGTCATCATCCAGTTTAGATGTATTTTTGGCCATCCCATCTACCTACAACTCTACTCTCTTGCTACCCTAAACTATCCACCAAACCAGTATTATAAAAAACTTAAGTATAAAACAATGTTAACCTTTACAACAACAAAAAAACAATATTGTTTACTTTTTAGTTCAATCGAACGTGGCTCACCTGCCTTTACTAACCAAAAAGTTCGTTGGACATAAACATGCATAGTATAAAAAACTCCGTCGACGTAGTAATGCAGTGGGTTGCCATATTAATAGGGACACTTCTGAAAAATGTGTTTTTCTCACTTTTGTGTTCATAAAACATAGATATTTATGATTTTATGTACAGTTATTAATATTTATTAGGTATCCCCTGCACTGAGAAAAATGTTATTCTAAAATACGATCATTTTATTCGTAAAAACGGGACTGAAGTTCTTACGAACAAATTAACAGTGTTTCAATGTTTATTGGCGGGAAAAAGTAAGAATAATTACGTTTACATGTTCCCGCCAATAAACATTGAAACCCTGTTAATTTGTTCGTAAGAACTTCAGTCCTATTTTTAACCGTTTTTACGAATAAAATTATCGTATTTTAGAATAAAAATTTTCTCCGTCTGACATGAACCCCATTGAAAATATGTTGGAGCTCATGAAGAGGTAGATTGCCAAGGAGGTGATCAGAATCAAGCAGCAGGTAATCGAAACTCTCATCCAAGTGTGACATCACTCTCCTGAGCTAAAGCGCAATGCAAAACTGTGTATTGAGAGTGTACAAGCTTTAGTTGCGGCTAAAGGCGATTTTACAAAATATTAACTTTCTGAGCGATAATGTTTTAAAATAATAAGATTTAGGACAAATATGGTATTTAAATTACCCAAATTAAATGATCTACTTAATAAATAATAAAAACTGTACCTAAAATCATAAATACCTTCGTTTTATGAATACAAAACTGAGAAAAACACATTCTTCAGAAGTGTCACTATTAATATGGCAACCCACTGTACATTGACAAATTGTCCTATTTATGTGTAGATACTATCGCTTAAAAAGAAGAAGGAGGAGAGATACGACAATACGAATGTTCTATAAAAATAATATTAAAAACGATAAATTTTAAGCGAAAATTGTGAAAATGTTTAATAAAACACGACTAGTTTAAAAAAGAGCAAAAATCTCGTGGGAATCGTGTTAAGTAGCATTTAGAAACATTGTAAAATTTGTCATACTTGTAAAATAACTTTTAAAGAATACTTTGCGATTTATTTCTATCGAGGGAATTTCAAATAATTGCCGTTTCGGCGTGGGGAATGTGTAGATACTATATCTTAAAGAATAACATATATTTTTTAAGAGCTTAAAACTTCAAATTTTGTCCTTATTCTGCCGTTATTTCAATGGAAGATGTTCCGAAGATCCCCTCGGTATTGGAATATAGTCGGAAAACACGCCAAACGCGCGCCCAACATATGTGGAATGATTTGTCGGCCTCTGTGTTTCCTCCCTCCTACTACATGGGTCTCTTCAAGACCCATGTTCACTCCTTCCTCTCCTCTAAAAGACCCTTCACACAGCATCTTCAAAGATGACATAGGCCCTGAGGTAAATCAAGGAATTTCCTCAAGGACTCCTGTGTGGAGTTAATGTAAAAAAAATAATTTAATGTTATTGTTTTGAGTAAGTGAGACATAGGCAAGAGAAGTTTTTGGAAAAAATTATGTAAAAAAAAAAAAAATCCTCACTTTTTTGTATAAGTGGTTATTTATTTATGTGCCTTGTTTTCAACGCTAACACATGTACCATGATCTATTTATCATGTTTTAATCTGTTTAAATGAAGCAAGGGCAAGAAGGGGTATTTTTAATGTGTTAGAATCAGCTTAGGTGATTTAAATAAACCCCCTTTCATTTACAAGTTCGTAAAGTTTTATTAAATGTTGTACTTATTTGATCACTAGCTTTATAATGGATATTGAGTTAAATTAATGAAACGAATAAATATCTTTAGATTATGCGTACTGCACCAATTCAATTAGGCTTAAGATTTTTTTGAAAATCATTATGCAGCAATTTAAATTATTAATTGTTTTTTTGTTCTTCGTAAAACTGCCTTATTTTTTTTTGAAATTAATTTACTTCAAATTTAATAATGATGTTATTAAGTTCTGTAAGTATTTATTTTTTTTATTATTGGGATAGCTATTTCGACATACAAGGCAATTTTCAAACTGTAATCATGAAGTAAAACACGCTAATTAAATTATACATTACAGCTGTTACAATAATAAAAAAATTAAAATATGTGCAGAACTTAATAAATTTAATTTAAATTTTTTTTTTTTTAATAACAATTTTAAATTGGTGAAAGCTGTTATCTATAAAATTGCACCACCGAATTAAAATATTATATTGAAGTAATATTAAATATTATATTATATAAATAAATTAAACATTATATTGTTTGTAATCTTATCTTATGTACAAATATAAATATGAGTAATTTGCCTGTGTTAAAACTGTCTGTGTATTTTATGCCTTTGTAGATATTGTAGTTACTTAAAAGTTATTTGCTCTGTGTCCATTTTCTTTATGCCTTTATATCGTAGGATATTATTCTATATAATACCTTATGATATAAAGGCATAAAGAAAATAGACAGTATGGTTTCTTAGTATTTATTATATTACTATTGTTAAATTGACCTGCTGACAAACTGCTTTTGCTTAAAATGAAGAATAACAAAAAATAAATAAAAACATCTGTAAATAATTATCTCCAGTCACAAAAAAAAGTACAGAGATAGCGAGTTCAAAGCCCGATGTGCATAAAAATAATTTATTAAAAATATATAACTTTGTGTTAAAAATATATAACAGAAAGTCTATTCCTTCAGATATAAAAAAAAAACTTTTTTAAACATAAAAACTCACTAAGAAAAAATAAAACCTGCCTACCTACTTGCACGTATTTCGAAACGTAAACCAGAGTAATGACAATTGTCAACTTCTTTGCTGATTTCTTCAAAAATGTTTAAGATAATGATTAGAACTCGAAGGTAGTAGATGTATTCAACTGCACGGAATATAGTTATTAGAATGCTATAATAACATACCTTCATATATTAGGTACATAATCGCATGTTTGTAAAAGCTCGTTATAAAATAGGTTACTTTTATTCCGCTCTGAAATAAACAATGCATACATTAAAGATATAAGGGATGATATTATAATATATTATATTTCTATGATCGTAACACCCCCTCTAATATAGTTTCGCTGTATCAATTAAGTTAAATAAAACAACACTTATTCAAATCATTTATTATTCACCCTCGCAAAATTTGCAAACTGATTTTTAACCATAACGCGATAGTCGGCTAAATGTATTATGTCCCGGCGTTGCCAGGGGTTGGGGGAGACTTGTTTAAGGGTGGTTTTGTTATTTGAATCTGCCACACACTGCCAGGGAGTCATTGATAAGTCTTCGGAGTAAAGGCAGCCCGAATCTGAGTCAAACATGGTGCCTGGTATGGGGTGGTTTGTATTTTGGCGCTTTTTATATTTTTTTTGTTATTCATTCATTTCTGGATTGAAATGAATCACCGATGTAATCGAAGTATATTAATACGGTAATGCCCGTACGGTTCAAATTTAAGAACCCGACTCCGAGTAAATCTCCGACGCCACACTGTATGGAAACCGTTCTTTCTCGTCCGTGTACGTGCAATTTTCCACGGAGCTGCTGCCGTGATATACACACTTATCACTCGCTCAACGTGCGATATGCAAACGGAAGTGGCGCCATCTATAATACTATGTTTAAGGAAAATAGTATGAAGGGTGGATAAGGATCTGGGGGTCAATATGTTCAGGAGTAACGTACGTATGAATCCATCCCTCCCATTGCGCTACAAGGCGATGGGTCGAGAGATTCCGGTTGGAGAGATAAAATGTGTACCATCAAGCAGTCCCTCCCTATCTGGCTCGCCACGCAGTAGGTGGGCAAACTCATGTGCCGCCAAGACCTAGACAAACCTCACCTAATGAACCTGGGCACCCCTGCTAAGTCACAAAACGTAGCGAACCACATGTGGTAATCTATGGCAGGGGCGTTGGTTATCCAATAAATGGTATGGGAGAAGAAACATTTTTCGCTTTCATTCAATAATAAGAAGATTTATGTTGGGGTGAAGAGTGTTCCTCTCATTATTCACAGTCTTAATGTAAGAATGTCTACTATTATATATCTTATTATTTTTTAATTGAAAAACTAATGTTTAAGACAAGATTTTTTATGCATAGCACAAAGGGTAACAATTATTATAAGCAATAATTATTAGCCTGAAACACTCATCCATATTGAAAGAATCATCCGAGAAAAGATACATATCGCTGACGGGACTCGAACCCGCACCCTTTTGATTGCTGGTCAAGTGCTCTACCATTAAGCTACGGCGGGATACCTTCTACCCGCCAAATGATTCAATATATACCTAATCTTTCATTCAACAATTACTGCTTATTACTGAAACACTAGGTATATATTGAATCATTTGGCGGGTAGGAGGTATCCCGCTGTAGCTTAATGGTAGAGCACTTGACCGGCAATCAAAAGGGTGCGGGTTTAAGTCCCGTCGGCGATATGTATCTTTTCTAGGAAGATTCTTTCAATATGGATGAGTGTTTCAGGCTAATAATTATTGCTTATAATAATTATAACATATCTACCTATTAAAATTAGTTAGTTTTGCAAAATGGTAACTAACTAACTAACTAATGGGCTCTACACACGGTGCTGCGAACAGCCGGCTGTTAGCAGCTGGTTATTGTCTCCTGTCTCCCTTTTCCTCGTGCGAACCCGTAACATTCTGTTTCACGTTGTCTTCTGTATCTTTTTTTAACATAACAAATTCAATATCACCATCTCATTTCCTCGGTTGGTATTAACGGCAGACGGTTTATTCCAATTTGCAGTCAACGTGAAACAGAGTGTTACGGGTTCGCATGGGAAAAAAAGAGACGGGAGACATTCTCCAACCTTCGATTTTTAGCCAGCTGCCAAAAGCTGCTGTTCGCAGCATGGTGTGTAGAAAGTATAACTAACCATCACGCCGTTTCCCCGCAGGGGTAATAGTCACCAACACTTAAACTGGGCGAAGCAGAAGGAAAAGCCTAGTATTGTAATTATTTTGTTAGCTTTTCTTGGAAGATTTGAGTTTTTTAATTGACAAAACTATTTATTCATGTTCATATTGCTTGTGTACTTGCGCAAACAATTATTTTTTCTTAATATTTCAAAGCAAAACTTGTAAAAAGCGTTTATAACTAAAATATTTAAACGCCCACTGAATCTATGAAAGACTAGAATATGATTTTTTTTGACAATCACCTTAAAGCTTAACATTCAAAAGGGTGTTTTTTGCGTAATCTATAAAAGATCAGATACGTTTTTAGATTTTCACGGCCAAAAGCATTTTCGTTGTTTGTTTTTGGGGTGTTATGCCGTGTTGTGCTACCTCCTTCTTTAGCCGACGTTTCGGACAGCGTTGCAGTGTCCATCATCAGGGCAGATCCGGCATCGACATCGACGGATCTGCCGGATCTGCCCTGATGATGGACACTGCAACGCTGTCCGAAACGTCGGCTAAAGAAGGAGGTAGCACAACACGGCATAACACCCCAAAAACAAACAACGAAAATATAAAAGATCAGATTATGAATTCTTAAGGAATCGATTATTTTTATTTTATTATTATTATAAAAGTATATTCCACCATCCCTGTTTGGACCATTGCGTCCCCCGAGGGTGCCAGTTGCTGTAGTCTGCCAGTAGAGTGGTTAGCACTGTAGTACAGTAGTACTAGGCTGTGTAGATGTGAAGGTGAATTGTGGAAATTCGACTCGCCACGGTGCCGCGGGGCGCAGCCGACTGTGGGGCGCTGGGTGACGTCACGTCATAACTTCAGGCCCAAGCTGGGGTTAGTACTTAGAAGGGATTGATATTTGGTGTTTTGCGGAAGATACAGAAGTTCTTTAGTTTTATAATTGATTTCTAATAGCGTATAATTGACTCCATGCATTTTTCAAAATTGAACTAATTTATTATAGTGTCCTTGAATGCCACGTAGTTTCAGTTGTTTTCGATATATGCCGTCAGGCTTAGAACTTATGTCAAGTTCCGACAGATGTCCAGCAGTTAGAGTAGATACATCCGGGCAGTACACCCGGTCGACGATAGCTCAAGCTCTTAGATTCAATTCCTAGACAATTATAGTCGGTCGTGAGACACAGAAGTATAATAAAAACACTTAAATAAACCAGTTTGTAACAAGGACATAGTTCTTTGAAGAGCCCTAACACAATTACTAATGTCTGACTGTGGATAAGGCAGATATAATATCAGATCTGTTATATGTACTTAGTTTTGAATTATCGGAGGCTGTAAAGTTAATATGTCCTACTAATTGTTAAAACATGCAAAAGCTGTATTAGGATGCATTTACATAAATATATTGTATTTTATATTTGAACAGATTAACTTTTATTAAGCACTCAAATTTACAAAGGCGATGTTATCAGAAAAGCATAGAAACACTGAGGTAAGTTATACTATGAATTATGATGCTATTACGAGCAACACTCGAAACAGAATAACGATTGGTTTCAAAACCGCTGCGTCATTCCGAAGCGCGGTCCAATCCGCATGCGTTAGCGCCTCCGCCCACTCAGGCAACTGAAAACTCTCAACTGCCAACTGTCTTTGTATGACAATGTGATGGCCCGCACACTTCACAATCACACAAAACCCCGTTGTCAATGGTAACGCAAGCGGTGACTTGCGACCATCTTGCGACTGTCACGGCTGATTGCCCTGCTAGTTGCGAGCTGTCAGCTGATTGTTCTTCATCTATGGTTAAACAAGCTTTTTGACCAATCAAGACAGAGAAAACAGCCGATTTTAGTTGGTTTTCAGGATGGTTGGAGCGCCTTACAGTGTGGCAACTGAATGAAAATTGCCAGTATTAAAAATTTAAATTACAAGTAGTTCCTACAAAATAAAAAGTATATAACCGAAATATTTTATCGATTGGACTAGAGCCATGAGGTTTGGACATCTTATCATGTTGCGACTTCCTTTTCATTAGAAATGTGCTGCAATACTTTAAGGGGTCACAGATCACCCCAAGTGGTTCGCTACATTTGGTGACTTAGCAGGGGTGCCCGGATTAACAGGGTTAGGTTTGTCCGGGTCTTGGTAGCGGATGCATCTACACACCAGCTGCGTGGCAGGCCGGATAGGGAAAGACTGGTTGAGGGAGACCCTTTGATCTTCCCGGCCGGACTCTCTTGACTCAACGCCTTGCAACGCAGTGGGGGGGATAGATTCACTCGTCCGTCACTCCTAGACACATTGATCCCCATATTCCTACCCATTTCTTAAACTTTCCCCAGACTACTATCCTTCCCTTTTCTTCCCAGAACACCCTCTCCTTTACTCCTCTCCTTTCTAGGGCCTCCTGTGTATAGATAATGTAAAATATGGGATATTTCACTATACTCCTGATATTTATGATTTATTTATTGAATTTGGTGAATCGATATTATGATGTTGAGTGACGCCGCTGGTGGTAATCACTGCACAATAACATTATAAATCCGTAGTAAAAATTGAGTGTGTTCACTGCACCGGTTTTCATAACAGATTTGATATTAAATGCACTGAGAGATCACTATGGTGATCATTGCGCAGGTTGGTAATTTAGAATAACTTATTGTAAATGTCACACACTTAGGTATATTGGCCATACACTGTCAGATAGGGACAGGTACTTGGAATGAAGGAACATATGTAGATAAAGATGCATATAGTTGCTTCAACATTTATTATAATTATTTATGTACGAGTACCCGGTTTCACCCGAGTTTTAATAGTATATTTTTACAAGCATTCCCGCCACAGAAAAGTTTGTCTTTGTACGGAGGTATCTATGTGGTAGCTACTCACAAAGTTGACACAACAATGAAAATATAGTGTTGTTCGTAGGTAGGTTCATACTTACCTACAGAAAAAAGAGAAATATCATAATTTTTATCATATTTTTTCATATCCTAAGTGAAATGAAGACCATCCCGTGTTGTTTTAATATAAATAGTATTAACACATCCTCTCTTGTTCTTACGCCATAAATCATCCATCATCACTTTAACATGATATGTTTGGAAGTCAACGATTCGTAGAAATGATACAGAAATGCCAGGGGTGGCCATTTGCGATTAATTATTTACTTATAAATTGTTGAGTGTTGTGTTGTCCTATTAAATATTTAACTACACGTTTTCTTATTTATCATTTCATATTATACAACTTATTTTTTTCTAACTTCGAGATGTAGACTCCTTTATTTTAAATTCGCGCCTGTGTGTCACCTTTCATTTCATCTTTTCTATTCAATCTTTGTTTATGTTATATTTTGTCTGTGGTTTTTGTCGAGTCATTCTCTACCATATTGTCATTTTCGTTTAAACAAAATTTGCATTTCATTTCACATTTTGAAGCCTCAAATCTATCATAAATTGCAATTTATCTGAATTATAGACCCAATAAACCGAAAACCAGTACAAAGCACAAGTGTTTTTACTTCGAGGATAACCTCAAACCTATATATCTCTGTGCGCGTCCCCTGCGTGTGAATAACAAAGGAAGTCAAGAGAAGCAGCCAGCCTTACAACCTACAGCAGATTTCCTGGAGACCATCGCCAGGGACCGTCCTTTAACACGGAATTTTTATCTTTAAGCCTAACCTATCATTCCTTTTGTTCCTTTATCGAGACAAGCGCCAGCCTCTATCGAAGAGAAACATCAAATATAAAATAAAAAAATCGGTGAATACTTATTTTGTAATTTATTGTTATAAAAATTATTATTAGAACTTATTCTTTTTTAATAAATAAAAAAATAAAAAACAAAAAAAATGATTTTAAAGTTTTTCAGTACGAGTCTAACTCTACGTGAATTAAACATCCTTATACAGGATCTAACAACACGTACCCGAAGGATTTTAGCCAGTGATTTCTGAGCATATTTTGAGTACAAAGTCATTTTGCTGCCGGCAAGAACACGACCATGGGGCGCAAATTGAAATGGATACGGAATGCAACTTTGTATAGCGATAATTGACTGAAAAGTATGCCTCGGCAGAGAACGCCCCGCCCTCTCGAATGTGTCTATCCCCTCGTATTGCTAGGTTACTCTGCCCCTCACTGTATAATGGTTTGCAGTTTAAAATAAATACGGTTCACAATGTTGACGATCCCTGACAGTCGAGGGGTTGTTGTGAAAATGTCAAGAGTGTGTCAAATCACGAACACTCATACAACAAACTATTGGGTAATTCGCTGGAAAGCGTGACTTGCTCAAAACGCATACATTTTATATGGGATTAGGAACAACGAACACCCTTTATGCGAAATGATATCTCAAAATATTAATCGAAAAAATTACATGCTCGGAATTTTTCATGGATTAACAATTAGCAAACTGTGGTGTATAGTATAGGATTGTGTTTGTAGTTTCAATGTCCTTCATCAGATGTCGTTTTAATATTTTTATTTCTAACAAAAACACTTACACAAAAAAAATAACATAGTTTAGATAATAAATAGGTAGTTCCGAAAAGCTGCCACATGGCTGCTTGTTTGCAGATTCTACCTCAATATGCATAAGAATACAAAATATTTGTTTCCCTATATACAAATTAAAAAAATAAACTTTTACATACAAACACAGAATTCATTTACACAAAAAGTACCAATTACACAAACATTTAACATAAATTACATACATTTAGACACCATTCATACTAACTGTAAGCAATCCATTTGTTACGAGGGGGGCAATTTATATATTTGCCTTCCAGATGATATTAAAAACTACATATGATATTAAAACTTATAAAGTGAGAAAAAATATCTTAATTTATATTAGAAGTCGTCTTAGGGTATGTTGTGTGGAGGGTCTCCTTTTTCTGGAAGAGAGGAAGTACTGGAAAGAAAAAGGTATGAAGGCATAAACCCGGCCACCCCTGCTAAGTCACCAAAAGTAGCGAACCACTTGGGAAGAGGTATGGCAGTGGCGTTGGCTATCCAATAAATGATTCCCGGGGCGGCGGTACCCATACCCGCCTCCCAAATTGAAATCATACATACATTCAATCAAAAAACAAAAGTGAAATTCAAAAACTAATATGTGGTCTATCCCCAAACAATTAAGTATTTTATGTTGAAAAATGACTTAAGCCGTTTACATTTAAATTAATACCTTCAGCCACTATTCTCCCAAGCCCATTTGTCTGCTTGTATATGACACATTGACAAATAATCGTCATAATCCACCAAGGCTCGATTAATATCAGCCAAGCCTAGGATCATTGACAAAGCGCTAAATGCACAATAGAAAAAATATCATAAAGATTGTAAAGTCATACAGATTTGCCATTGTGTAGAGCCGTTTAGTAAATTCAAAGTACCGGGTGATGCTAAAGTAAGCCAGAAGAAACATTACACGACTTAGCCGAATAATGATGTATCCAACAAAACTATCAATGTTGAGTTGTTGATGGAATAGTTTGGGCATATTAGTATGCAACTTTTAACGTAGGGATTAGGATAAAGTGAAAAGTTTTTTCAGCCTGTGGCACCATTTTAATGTTTGGTTTGTGGAAGTACGCTGTATAATGCCGTCTATCGAAATTACCGAAAAAATTGTCGAATAAATGGAGAAAACGTATGTCTTATGGCTTCAACTAGAAAGACTCCAAAGCCAAGACGCTGATGAATGCAGGAAAGTAGAATTTGTCCAGAAAAAATATTGTTAAGGCTGCTTTTTAGCCGTTGAAACAGTTTTGTGAAATAAAGTTGCTATACGAATTTAAAATTTTCCGGGGACACATTTTCAAAATGAATTTTTGTGGAATATTTCGATGGTTATGATAATAACTAATATGACAATGGAATATCGTCATCAGCGAACCTTCATTCTTCTTCATTTTGTAACTGTGGCCCCGGAATTTTTAAAATTCGAACGACATTTTCATCACCACAATTTAGATAAGTGAGGTCAGATTTGGACTTTACTGGTGGTAGTCGTATTCGTCATCAGTGTCATTACTTTCTTTCAGAAAAGTCAGTTTTTGGAGAACTGACTAGCAAATGATTTTTTTTTAGATATAGTTATATGTATAGTTATATGTATAGTTATATGTATAGTTTTTTTTAGATAAGAAACCTGTTAGATATAGTTACCTATAGCCCTACCGTACCAAAATTAGAACACCACCCCCCTCCCACAATATCAAATTAATATGTTTTTTTAAATATTTTCATAATACATTGTAATTTTTTTAATGATGAAACCAAAAATATATATATTAAAAGCATAAAAAATAGTTTCAGGGTTATCTGGGTTCCTCAAATGCATCAACAACATATTTAAATTGATGTTAGAAGAGCATGGTGCTTTCTGTACGCTACGAAAAATAAAAATAAACTAAGCAGGGATGAACAGGTTCATTGGATGAAGTTTGATCGGATCTTTGGCGGCGGACACGTCTGCGTGGCAGGCTGCATCGGAAGAGACTGGTTGAGGGAGGCCTTATGACCTCTCTAGCCGGTCTCTCTCGACTCCCTCTCGAGGGATGGATTCATACGTCAGTCACTCCTGGACACATTGACCCACAGATTTCCACTCACCCTTCATACCTTCTTCCTTCCCGGAAATTACTCTCCTTCCTTTCCATTAAAAGCCACTCCACACAGCATCCCCAAAGATGACATAGGCTATGAGGGAATTTATTTTCCACAAGGTCTCCTAGGTGGAGCATATAATTTAATAAGAATTTAAGTAAATAAACTACCCACCTCTTTGTTTTTATTATCTATTTTACATTTATTTATTTTTTTATTATGTTTTCATCTTTATCGTTATTATTATTTCAATGTTTTTTTTTTCAGATAGTAACTTTTGGAACACCTATTTGCTCGGCCTATCACACGCACCTCTGCGCATAAGGGCACCCGACAGTCCAGACCCAGTCTAGCAACAGTGGCCGCCCCGCCCACCGCACATGCGCACCATCGCACCGCTAATTGTATTTGCCCCTAACCGAATATTAGGGAGCCCAACTTGCTCTTTTTGCTTTTTCAAAATCGAACAACAACAAATTACAAACGTGCTATTTAAAAAAAAAGTGGGATTATGTTTGCATAGAAAATAAAATAAGTCAATAATATTTTATTATTTTTGCACGGAGAAAAAATTTATTCTAAAATACGATCATTTTATTCGTATAAACGGTTAAAAACGGGACTGAAGTTCTTACGAACAAATTAACAGGGTTTCAATGTTTATTGGCGGGAACATGTAAGAATAATTTGTTGGTATACGTAACCTTTTTCTTTCCCAAAACTTCGTCTCATTCCTTTTCCTCCACACAGCATCTCCAAAGACGACATAGGGAAAACCATTTTCCTCGTGGCCCCCAGTGTGTGGTGTTAATAAAATAAAATAAAAGTATTGTTAAAATAAAACAATGTTTCAGATTCATATTAGTAGACACATTTATTTTTTCGCAAAACTAAGATAAATTATTTATATTACAGAACATTGCACATCTTTATATCATCTACCTACATACTAGGACATACATAGTTTTTATTATTTTTTCATGACCTGAAAAATTCGCGTTTGCTGTACGCGATTTTTTACGCATCAACCATTTTTTCTCGCAAAAAACGCGAAATTTTCCATTATACTCGTACAAGAATAACGCGAAATTTGCACATTTCGGGCAAATAACGCGACTTTTGGTGTTCATCGCGAGATTTTCTGGTATTTAAAAAAAATAATAATGAATACATTAAAATAAATTATTCATTGAAAATTATAAACTGCGTTCCGCTTATTTTTTTTTTGCTGAATACCAAATAGTTAACATAACAGCATTTAAATAAGATTTGAGATTTTCTCGGGCAAAAGTATAAACGTGAATATTTTTTTGCTGAATACCAAATAGTTAACATAACAAAGATTTGAGATTTTCTCGGGCAAAAGTATAAACGTGAATATTTTTTGGGTTATTTTGCCGGGTTGGATAGCGTTGAAATAACTTTAGGACATTAATCCATTACACCCATGTTCCTTACCAAATATTCCTTCCTTCTGATTCCCTTCCTTTCACATCAAGGCCCTTACCCAAGAAGCAAAGAAGATGATTTAAAAACAGTTGAAAAAAGAACACTTTTGGACTTACTTGTTTTGAACAAAAACATTCAGTTGTTATCTTTGAAAAAACTCGATCGGGCTTGTACAAGCATTTCGCAAATCTCGCAAATAACAATAATATAAATATATTATAATTGTCGTGAAGACCATCGGGTCATCCTCATTGGAAAGTGATCGTGGATGAAGAGCTGGGAGCTGTCACCTCATCATCAAGGTAAGGGCCATTCCTATCTTTTCCTTCCCCTTGTCGATTTAAAAACACAATCTTATACACTCGTAATTTCGCTACACATAATTTAGTTTTACAGTCCACACGGTGTCATTGGACACTTAACAACTGTGTTGTTCTCCATTAGCCAATGTTTTGAACAGCGTTACTATTCACAATATCTATCATATGTCCCGATAATGGTAAATCTGTCGAAAACATTGACTAAAGAAGGAGGAAGCTCAATACGGCATAGTAACCCAAATGTCAATCACGATACGGTTACAAAATACCATCGCTTTGCTAAAAAAAAACAACACCGTAGGTACCTACTCTTGTAAAAAAATCGCGGATTTCGCCGAAAATAACGAGAAAGTTTCAGATCCATATTTTAGTAATTTAGTAATAAGTATTTCTTCTTCTTCGTGTGCTCTATCGGGTCCACCCGACATTGGCGATGCATTTATATATTTATTATGTACATTATTTATGTTTTGGATGGGAATAGTACATATACAAGACAGACTATTTCTGGATCAACTGTTGGGTCACGAAACTATACAGAATCCACGATTACTTAGTGATTAGGCACAATTGCGTTACTAAGAATATTTCCATTATGTTTTTAATATTTTTTGTATTTTTTATTTATTGTTTCTTTACATGTTAGTTATTACTGTTTACCAGTGTTTTAAATTAATAATTTAATAAGTATTAATATAATTAGTTTGTGATAAGGTTTATAATCTATATAAATATGTTGGTAAATACCATTTTCTTCTGATTAAATAGATAGATCATGAATTTGTGTTTAATATTTTAAGTAGTTATATTTACATTTACAATTAGTTTTCTCACTTAGTTATTTTGTCACATTTACAGCTATGGCTCGCATACATTAATTTACATATTATACACGTGTTCACATTTCACACCTATGTCATAACGCACAGTAGTTATAAAAATCACATTATTTTTAATTATCTTATATCTAGTTTGCTTCCACTTATTTACTTTCGTCAGTTTTGTGTTTACATTCACAATTAGATAGATTAAATCTAAGTTTCTACTTATGAACCTACAATGAAGGTGCAGAGTCTCATGAGACAATGGTGGCCTGCAAAAATCCGGATGGTATTTTTGACAAGGGTGATCTATGTATCTTTTGCGAAAGCCTAACGCGTGTTAAATCGGTCACGTATGATACATTTTGACAGTTTTCTTAAATGCAGTATTCCGTATCGCACTAACGAGCTAAATACTGCGTTTGTGTTAAGAGGCCAACCCCGCTAACGCCATAGATGGCAGTTTGCCGCGTAATCCTCCCTAAGAAATGTCAGTCGCGGTAAAATTTGCGAATCGAATGTCATCACATACAAACATCAAAATAATATGACAAACGGATAATCATTTAAGAATTCCTATTAGGCTTATAAAATGTAAGTAGTTATAATACTACTTAGGTGATGTTGACATTTTTAATATAAACTTTGTGAGTTTTGTGGATCATGTTAAATATATATTCCAACACTATTCCTAAACTGATCTTGTATTTTGTAACGTATCTTATCGCTCTATTTTTCAGTTTTTGTACTTGTATTTTTACGACTTCTGTTTTTGTATTTTTTACTACCAACCAAATGTACCAGATTTTTTTTGCTACCAACAAAATGTAACTAGTGTACTGTACCAACATGTAAAAGCCCTTTGGGCGTTAAAAAATTACGAATAATTAGGAATTCGCGTTTTTACGTAGATAATTATGACATCAACCCACGACAGACATAGACAAGACATTGCAAGCCATAGAAAAACACAGAAATTTGTCAGCTGACAATGCCATAATGACATCCGACGGATTTTGCCTTTATATCTTAATTATCTCGTAACGCTGACTGGACGTAGAAGATAACACAAAAGATTCAAAATCACCCTTTAGTACAACAAAAATCACAATTAATAAAATGAAAGTCACCAAGCGTACCGTGGTGAGAACTTCTAGACCATCAAATATGTGGAATATAGACCATTCCCCGGATACAGATAATATGGCAAAGTAATGGTAAGTAAAACTTGTGAATGGAAACTAAAAACAAATAATTGGTGCAACACTCTGTGCGGATAAACTGTGGACCAGAGACCAGACCAAAATGAAAAAAAGGTTAAAGATGTACCTAATTTTGATGAGCAGCACTAAAATGACAGACTCCGTCCCAAAACGAGAAACACTGAAGATGAATGATACGTCAGATACCGTTAGAAGGAATCTGGAGAGGTAGGGTCCAGCAAGGGGTAGGGCTATAAATTGAGAAGAAGGGCCTACTAAGGTACATTTGACTTCATTAATCTTCTCCTATGTCTCTTATCGAATAAATATTCTGTAAGAAACGAGTAATTCGAAAGGGTTCTCCGAAAGACGAGAAAGCCGCCTGGTCAACAGGCTAAACTCAGAGTAGTTTCACAGAAATTAAAATGTAACATTGTAATCAAATGGACATTCAGCACCATTTGGTTTTTTCGACTGTTGAAAAGTCCCCGTTAATTGTCGATTCTAAGTCTGTTTCAGCTTTTAAACAAATTTTGATCAGCAGAAGAGGACAATCATCCATGTTGTTAAGCTTGTCAGCTTATTACAATTTGATAGATAGTTGAAACGCACATAGAATCGGCGTTTAACGGTTTCAAATTTTAAAAAATCCAAAAAGTGCTGAATGGCCATTTAATGACATTGTTACATTTGAATTAATAATTAATAAAACTATTATTCTTTACTCACGTGGTATTAGTAATATATTTAATCCCTTGAGTCATACTCCCAAATCATACCTCTAACTGTTATGTCTCTGAAAGGTTCTAGAAGCCGCTGCTTGCTGCCCCAACTGACTCAACCTGGACATTGCACTAAATCCCATTCCTCCCAAAGGCCCAACCATCATATTACCGTTTCCATTCTGAACCCCAGACCCCAGTTGTCCAATTTTCCCAGCACTTAGAAAGGCAGAACTTTGGGACACGTTGAGATGAGGCTGCCCAGAAGTTCCAGGAGTGATCTGCTGGTAGTTAAACTGGACCCCGTTCTGTTTCTCGAGCTGGTGGTGCTGGGTCCTGACTGCGAATCTGTTGACGTGGACGGGAATCGGAACGACTATCTTAGTGGCGTTTGTGTTGGTTTTGCCTCCGGATGAGGAGTGGCTTCCGGAAGCAAGTCCGGCTTTTACACGCTTCCATTTTGCTCGCCGGTTCTGGAACCAGATTTTGACCTGCAAGAAATGTTTTTGGTTAGTGCGACTGAAATATATAAGAGCGACTTTTGTACTAATATAATATCAGAAATTGTATTTGAGTAGCCTTACTTCTCGAAGTTCACATTTTGAATATTGTTATACTGGCTGGAAATTTCAGGATTTTGACTTATAAAATGGGTTCATCGCTAAGGACCTACAAATTGCACCATGTAAGAATATTTTAGCTATCGCCACAGTATACAAAGAGCCTTGGATAAAGTAAATCAAAGCTGACCGATATTACCACCAACGTCTATAATCAAGGGAACCGTTATGCTTGGCTTGTAATATGACAGACGAAAGATAAAATTCAAATATCATTGTATTACGTCTTTGGTTGAGAAAAAACTTATGACCACGCACTGATGAGGCTGTCAGGAAGGCACAAAACTGGAAAGATTTAAGAGGTCAAAGACCAAAGCTGAACCCCAGAAGACTAAAGAAGAAGAAAAAGTTGAATGAGATGAAGAAGCGGAAGAAGTTAAAGAAGTTCTATAAATATTTTTCTGTTTTTTAAGTCTATTTGGTTTATTTTATTTTTTTAAATCTTTTGTCTACACAACTACATTGCTCTCGCTTTTTACTGTTTATAAAAATAAAATAAAACTTTTATTGTAACATGTATGTGACAAAAAAATTATTAATAAAAAAAAAAATAAAAAAAAATGAGGAAGATAAAGAAGTTGAAGAAGATGAAGAAGATGAAGGAGTTGAAGAAGTTGAAGAAGTTGAAGAAGATAAAGAAGTTGAAGAAGATGAAGAAGTTGAAGAAGACGAAGAAGATGAAGAAGATGAACAAGATGAAGAAGATGAAAAAAATGAAATAGGTGAAAAGGATGAAGAAGATTAAGAAGATGTAAAAGACGAAGAAGAAGAAGAGTTAGAAAAAGATGAATACGATGAAGAAGATTTAGAAGGTAAATAGAAAGACGAATAACCCACCTGGACTTCGCTCAGCTTCAAGGCAGAGGCGATCTGACTCCGCTCCGTCAGGCTGAGGTACTTCTTGGCGTGGAATTCCCGCTCCAGCTCGAGTAGCTGCTCGCTGGTGAAGGCGGTTCTACGTCTCCTAGAGCGGGCAGAAGCAGAGCCAGCAGCGACCCCAGTAGCGCCGCATTCTGACGAGGAGTCATTGCCGTCACCTGCAGGGAAATACTCAGAATTAATTCAGATGTTAAAGAAAAACAACAGACCGTTATCAGGCGTCGTCGGTGATAAAGCCCGGTGGGGGAGTTGGTGCTGTGTGGCAAGCCACCAACGAACGCCAGCGAGCTACTAATAAATCACGCCCTTTATGCTATGACAACAAATGTACGTTTGCGCATCTTCCTTTGCCTGCTATCTAGCTATATTGATATTAATGATTACAAGAACAAAGAGGTAAAAAAATCCATGTTTGGTTGTGATTTGCATACATTAAATGAAGGTATCTGTTTGGCGATCTTGTATGCTGCACCCAAAAATTAATGTTTATTTGAACTCCACGCGATAAAAAAAAAACTGTGACTAAATTAAAATGTATTGTAAATTATAGTTAATTTTCGATTTCTTACTGCCCACATTTTATATGTTACTAGCTGATACCCGGCATGCGTTGCAATGCCAATTAAATAAATAAATTGTTTCTCCCTTCGTGTCACTTCCCATTCGTCCCCGTTCCCCTTCCGACTCCTCTTCCTCTTCCCCTCCCGCGTTCCCCCTCCCCTCTCCCGCTCTACCGTTTCTTGCGAACCTCCTCTCCCCTTTCTTGCGACAGACCATCCCCCCCTACCCCCTCACGCATCCCGCTTCCACCTTCTGCGCCTTCCCCTCTCCCTCGTCCCCTGTCCCGCGAAGCCCCCCTCCTTAATTCCCCAACCGACCCTGCCGCATATCCCTCCCCCCCAGCCTTTTTTCCCTGCTGCCTAACTCCATAAAATACATCAATTTTTTCAACAGCGTGAACCATTTAACTTTTTTATTCAAATTTCATAATGCCAGAGCTCACCAATACATATATAGAAGTATTCATGGGCAGGTTCACAACAATTCAAAAAAATTTAATAGCAATCGGATGAAATTTTAATCGCAATCGCGTGAATAATATAGGAAATAATTTCATAACGCCAGAGCTCAATATCATATAACCATCCCGGGTATGCGCACATCATATTCCCAAAGTTTCATCGCAATCGGATGAACGGTATGGCCGCGCATAAGGTACGAACAAACAAACCAACAAACATAAATTTTTATATCTAATTATTTTGTTTTGGTGCCCAACTCTAAATGAAACAGCATATTTCTATCGAGATGAAGTTGGTTTCTACCATTTCAACATACTATGCATGTCTACTAATGATAATGTTCCGACTAATAAGTCTGAATGTTAAATATTTTCACACCGATGACTAAGAAAATTTCCGAGCACTCAAGGCTCAAATTGATAATATAGCGGAACGCTCCAGTCGTTAAACTCTACTCTAAAGTTTTCTGAACGTTCTAAAAAACCATGTTTATTGAAATGAATTGCACATTTTTATTTAAATCTAATTCCCTCAATATATTTTTACAGTGTATGTAGAAGACCGCCCGTTTTATGGAGGTGGTTTTTTCTTGGATGCCTTCATATAAAACCTAATCCAATCACCCGGGGGGCGGGGCTGGTTTTTTAAGGGAGGCGATAGAAAGAAACTGTCAGCAAATTTCGCCGCATGGACTCAGCGGGTAAATAACCGGACTTGTGGCAGGGGGCGGTAGGGTGGACCTTGGGTATATTATGATCTCAAGAGCAATCATTGAGTTGATTAAATTGACGATATATTATCGCTTGCTGAGGATTGGTTTGTACCATGTCCACAATAACTCGTATTAAGAAAACAAGGTTTGAAGTTTATAAAATTCTATTATTGTTTCCTTTACTTCAAATAATTGTTAAAAATATTAATATAAAATACAAGGGTTAATCTACATATAAGTAAAGTAACAACATAGTTGGTTGATTTTTAATTTGAATAAAAGCGTATTCAAAGACGTAAAAGGACACATTTTTAAACAAAATAGTAAAAAAAAGAATGTTGGTTGGTACCATGACCATTTTTGTTGTTGGTTTATACTATATCCATACTCTGGGCGGAGATAGACCAAACCAACAGTAATTTTATCCTAAGGCACATCAAACAATAATAATTTTACATTCACATACATAAGGTTTTAATAAATGATAATAAAATAAAAATATATAATAAATTCTTCATTAGAAATTAGAAAATTTTATATTGCTGTATGAATAAATAAAATGTATGGAGTAATCAAACTAACAACTAAGGAACAGGGGCCGGGGTCTGTCTGCAGGGATCCAAGAGGGAACTCAGTATACCTCTAGGAACACACTGTACTGTGTTTCAAGCTGAGATGAAAGCCATCTTGGCCTGCGCACAGGAGAATATACGCATCCGGTACAGGAATAAGAACATAAGCATATGTTCTGATAGCCAGGCTGCCCTAATGGCACTGGGAAGTAACCGATGCGACTCTAGACTGGTGATGGAATGCAGGACTATTCTCACAGAACTCGCTAACATCAATAAAATAACCCTGATTTGGGTACCAGGACATAAAGGTATTGAGGGCAACGAGCGGGCTGACGAACTAGCAAGGAAAGGGGCGAAAGCACCACTTGTAGGATCCGAGCCGGCCGTAGGAGTAGCAGCTTGCCACACAAAACTACATATCGATAGGTGGGTCAAATCCCAGCACTGCAAAGAATGTGAGAGGGCACCCGGAATGAGACAATCCAAAGTTCTCATAAAAGGACCGGACCCTAGACGAACCAGGAAACTACTCGATATGGACAGAAACTCGCTGAGAGAACTGGTAGGACTATTAACGGGACACTGCCATCTCAGGAAACACATGCAGATATTGGGAGTGGAAAACACTAATATATGCAGAAAATGTGAAGAGGATGAAGAGACTCCAATTCACCTATGGTGCCAATGTCCTGCCCTGGTGGGAACTAGGCTCAGATACCTGGGGAGACATACAGTACAACCAGAAGACATAGCCACATATCCAATGACAACGCTGGTGAACTTTATTAAAGGGACTGGTTTGTTATTAAAGGATTGAGGTAAAATGGGAGATAGCACAATGGGCCTATGGCCTAAGTGCTCACGGGAACTGCTTGTAAACCGTCTCCGCCTTAAAAAAAAAAAAAAAAATCAAACTAAATAATTTTAATAAGGTCTTAATTAATAATAGTAAAAAAATAGTATTGGCCAATGGACATAGTACACTCAAATCCTCATTTTTGTAATTACTATGGAGATAGAATAAAAAAGTGTTGTTCAAAGTGTAATTTCTGAAAAGCTTAAAATTTGTATTTTTTGACTGTGGACATAGTAGATAATAAAATATAATGAATATTACTGAATTCACAGCTTTAAAAAAAACAAAAGCGGACATAGTACAAACCAGCCCTCAGCAAACGATATGTTGAATGTATTAAAATAACTCAGGTACGGGACATACGTCATTCATATGTCTACCTACGTTAAATTATCGTGAAAACATTCTTATATGTCCAAGCGGTTAACTTGCTTTGAAAAACATAAATACCCTACGAACTCTTTACGGTGCACCTTGGTTCATCATCTTCTTGAATACGCTTGTGTTTTTTGGTTTCCTTTTTATGCTGTCCATATACGTCACATTGAATTCATTGAACACGAGGGATTGCTAGGAGGCTAGGATTAGAACGAGGCAATTACTCATATGATGAAATTGAAATTCTAAACCTTTCTCCTTTAGAAGAGAGTCGAAATAAATTTGATCTCCTTTGTTTCATCAAAATTATCAATCGTATCTATTATTGATTCACCTACATTACTACAACAACAACTCATCCATTTCAATATACCTCATACCAATATACCTCTCTTCCTCAATCAACACTCGACTAATTACGGGTATAATTCACCACTGTCCAGAATGTGTAGAATAGTCAACTCAAGTCAAGACCTTGATTTTTTGGTATAAGTCTAAATGATTTTTGTCGGTCACTAAACAATTGAAGATAAATAGTTTGTAACTATTTTGACTTCTAGCTAAGTCTTGACTTGACTTGTCACTCCATTTTCTCACGTTTTTCCCTGATTTTGTCTTACAATTTACACTTTTACACTGAAAAATGTTATTCTAAAATACGATAATTTTATTCGTAAAAACGGTTAAAAATGGGACTGAAGTTCTTACGAACAAATTAACAGTGTTTCAATGTTTATTTGCGGGAACATGTAAGAATAATTTGTTGGTATACGTACGAAATTTCGTATACCAAAAAAATATTCTTACATTTTCCTGCCAATAAACATTGAAATACTGTTAATTTGTTCGTAAGAAGTTCAGTCCCGTTTTTAACCGTTTTTACGAATAAAATGATCTTATTTTTTTCCGTGTAAATTTTGTGTTATTTTATTGTAAATAAGAATCATTTCATCATTTGCACCTCTGGCAGTTTTGATGCTTAGGTACTAAATCAATTCGATATATTAAATTCGCCTCCCCACAAGTGTCCCACAATAATCAGTGCACACAACTCCCTCAATAAATCTATAATAAAAGTATATATCTGCGAATGGGACTAAAAAGCTGTCGTAGGCCATTCCACGGGACCCTCGGCCGGGGGCTGGTAGAGGGGCTGGAGAGGGAGAGGGGGCACTAAACGACTATGAACAAAAACCAAATCTGCTCTTTTAGTGGCCGAAATACCGTCAAAACCCCCAGAAACACTGGCTTATAGAACTGCGTGTGATGCAGCGCAACGATCAAAACATAAACTTTTTTTTTAAGTTAAAAGAAATTTACAATTCACTTTCTTACTAACAACTTAAATACAAATTTTAAAAAAAATCTTCTATAAACTTAAGGTTAAATAGTTTTTTTTTTAAATATGTTTATACTTTTCTCCGTTTTTAGGGTGCCTATTTTATTTTACATTCTTTTTTTACATAATTCAACATTAAGTCCCGTTAAACTGATTTAAATCAGTTTGTCAACGGGTTCTTTTAACAATTACTTTTTGAAAATTTGAACAGGTACATAAAATATTCTCATTATATGTACGTACATCCACATATTTTTACATATATAAAATAAAGAGCAGAGGAAAAACGAAAGAAAGAAAAAATATTGTAATAATGGAAAAAATATTAAAAACGAAATTTAGAAAAACGGACGTTAGTACAAAAAAATTCTTTCACATAACCTTTTTTTTTAGCATACTTTTGAAAGTCAATTCACAGCTTTTTATTGAATTGGGTAACATGTTGTAAATTATTGGTACGAGGTATTCTAGAGTCCTTTATTTAGTTTGCAGTTAGTCTGCCTGGAAGGAGAATGTTTGTAATGGCAATTCCTTTTAACCCTGATACTTTATAAAAATTGATTTGCTGTCAACTTTCCCTAAAATAAATAGATAGTTATTCAAAAAAGTTGAACGAGTTACATTTTCTCGCCAATAAACATTGAAATACTGTTAATTTGTTCGTAAGAACTTTAGTCCCGTTTTTAACCGTTTTTACGAATAAAATTATCGTATTTTAGAATAACATTTTTCTCCGTACACATTTCTCACTCGATCATACATGGTTTTACCACACTTACGCCTCAGGGATTTCATTTCAATAGCATTCAGTCTACTTTCATCCTTCCTCTGCCAATTCCATGCCTCACTGTCCTACATCAGGGTAGGTTCAAGCTTCAAGCACTTCATTGTGGACTGCTAACTTAACATATTTGGACAGCTTTTTTGCTGGCGCCAACGGCATTCAGTCCTCCATTAATGGAGTTACCTGGATTACCCTTCTTTCAATATCCCTATCAGCCTTCCCATCTCTCGTAAACATACTACCCAGATACACAAAATCATCCATCAGCACTCTATTGTGGACTGCTGAAAAAATATCCTAATCGCAACATATCCATCGAATCTTTGTCCATCTCCCAAAACCATAGTTCGAACCAATAAAACTACAAAACTAACAAAACCCTGTGAAGATCCCTTGTTGGATGGCCCAGTGGGTGTGTCACCAGTCTCGCAGAGGTCAAGGGGTCGACTCCCGGCGGAGTCTTCCATAATTCTCCCGAATCTCCACAAATAATGGGGGAGAATTGCCAATGCCATTGGTAACGGATGCTTAGGAATTTGGGAGCCGCAAATTGTTAATGTAGCCGCAAATCGATATAGTTGTACAATGGAATCTACTACGGGTAGAGAGGAGATGTGCCGAAGTCGTCAATTGCGTGACCATATCAATTGGTTTTTATGTGGCAACGGTGTTGGGTTTTTTTCAGATAGTTTTTATCTTGTATTTGTGTGAATCCGTTGATTTTACTTCTTTAACATTAGCTCCACACAGGAAGCCCTCGGGTTAATAATTTCATCTTTGAAGATGATGTGTGAAGGATTTTTTTTTGAGGAGAGTAAGAAGTGAACGTGGATCTGAAGTGACTCATGTGGAAGGAGGAAGGAAACACAGAAGCACAGAGGCCCGCAAATCGTTCCACAGCTGAGCTGTTGAACTCAAGAATGAATCTTAGAAGCGACCCATAACCACTGGAGTGACAGAGCAATTAAAACATTTTTTCTTGGATTGCTAAAAGAAAATTTTCCGCCCACATTAAAAAAAATCATACCTCCAAATTTGAATATGGAGACAAATAAACTGATTATAGTTCTATGTAGCCAATGAATTCCCCTATCTTTTGTTTATTATCACATATTTGTAGGATTTATAAAAAAAATATAATTAAATCGTTAATCTTAAAATATTTTAAAGAATCTGGAGAATATTTATTTTGTTATATTTTGAATGTACAATATATTATATAGTCAAATATGATTTAAGATTTTCACGGCCAAAAGTATTTTTGTTGTTTATTTTTGGGATATTATGCCGTGTTACGCTAACTCCTTCTTTAGCCGACGTTTCGGACAACATTACAGTGTCCATCATCAGGGCAGATATATATTATATAGTCGTTTTAATAAATAAAAAAAATGAAAATTAGCCACATTTTGGCAACAAAGCAATCCGAGGTTTCGGAAATAGTGCCATAATGTGGCAAAAAGCGCTCGAGTGGTTAAGAAAAATGTAAGATTCGATGAAGATTTTTTTTAATATATATTAAAAAATATGTAGTAATGTAGTTTACAGAGAACAATGAGGATCCCGCAGAAATCAGAAGTAGAATCACAGCAGCCAACAAAACATACTTCTCTTTGCTGCCAGTGTTTAAGTCACGTAGCGTCCACAGGAAAACCAAAGTAACCATATATAAGACAATTGTGAGAACTGTATTGGCATATGGATGTGAGGCGCTGACACTGACGGCAAAGATGGCTGAAATGCTGGATACTTTTGAAAGAAAAGTGTTGAGGAGAATATGTGGTCCAGTGAAAGAGGGGGAACAGTGGCGCATCCGGCACAACATAGAACTATACGATATATATATCAGGCCCCCAACATCTCAGCCCATATGAGACTCCTCAGGTTGGGATGGGCTGGGCATGTACAGAGAATGCCAGACACACGCGTCCCAAAAAGAATTATGACTGGACACCCAGGTGGAAAGAGAAAAGTGGGTAGACCCAGACAGTAGGTAGGCACAGCTTCTCCAGGTAACAAACTGGAAGTCAACTGCTGAGGACAGGAGGAGTTGGAGGCGAATGTTGCGGGAGGCCAAAGCTCGATATGGGCTGTAGCGCCATCGAAGAAGAAGAAGAAGTAATGTAGTTTATGTAACTTTTCAATTAGCTAAGAAAATCACGTATATTTTATAATTTTTTAGATATAAAGGAAGTTTGTTAAATCAAGTTACTTCTAGAGAGAAGTATTATGAATATGCTTGGTATAATTTGAGATAATTTGAGAATTTAAATATTCTAATTCCGATATATTGCTGGCATATTAAACATTTTTTTCACTACATATGTTCTGGTAAAGAAGAATATATATGGTAGTTAGTCCCAGAATTTCTGCACTGAAATAAATCCTGACTTCTGGTATTTGAATCCGAAAGCTTATCAATGTAATCAATTCTGGACTGTCAACTATATCATTTTGAATTTTATATAGAAATACTAAGTCAGTAAAAATCTATGTAGGTGGTTTGGACATGTAGGTACTATCGTTGTTTGTTTTTGGAGTTTTATGCCGTGTTGCGCTACCTCCTTCTTTAGCCGACGTTTCGAACAGCAGCGTTGCAGTGTCCATCATTTCGTTGTCCGAAACGTCGGCTAAAGAAGGAGGTAGCGCAACACGGCATAAAACCCCCAAAACAAACAACGAGAATGCTTTTGGCCGTGAAAATCTAAAAACGTATATGTAGGTACTACATGTAACATGTAACACGTAGAATTATTTTTGTGGCGCTGGCGTACTGTAATCTCTGTTCACCCCTGCCGAGGAAAAGTTTGAGAGAGTTGGAATATTTGAGAGATAAATACCATACTTATTCGATACAAAAGTCTACTCGTCACGCACAGATATAATATCATTACGTACATTTATTTGAATTACCTGTATTTTATGGGTAGATATTAATTTAAAGACGAAAGTTTAAAGTTGAGGATTCCTTATTAACATTATCTGTGTAACAATATGTTCTCTGAAGTATCATTTTTATTTTACCTATATTATTTTGGGTTTTTTGAAGTATTATTTTTGTTTTTCCTTTTGTGTTATTTTGTTACTTTAAGTAAATAATTGTTAACCTCAACACAGGCTTGTCCTAGTGAGGTTATAAATTGTACTGTAAACTGTTATACCTAAAATGTGAAGACGAAATAATAAACAATAAACAAAATAAATAAATTTTTATTCAAATGTTCAGAATAGTAGTAAAAATCTGATGCCGAGCTTTTAGAAAAAATGGAAAATGACAGCACTTGGTCATTAACACGAGGATCGTGTAATTTTTGCTAAAATCGTGCTGTCAGTTTGAAGTTTACACTTTGAGTACTTACACACGATTCGTACGTTTTGTGTAATGGATTTTCTAACATGCGAAAACTTATAATTTTTAATGTTATTTTTTTTTTTAATATTTGTTTACTTCCAAATATTTATTTCTACAATTTCAATAATGTAGGTACTTACTGAACAATTTAATTGTAATTGTTGCATTCAGAACTGCTTACGAATTATAGTTTCAGATGCTCTTGAAAATGGACTGTAAAAATACTAAAAACTAAACTAGACGAAGTGGTTACGTTTTTAGATTTTCACGGCCAAAGGCATTTTCGTTGTTTGTTTTTGGGGTGTTATGCCGTGTTGTGCTACCTCCTTCTTTAGCCGACGTTTCGGACAGCGTTGCAGTGTCCATCATCAGGGCAGATCCGGCAGATCGACGGATCTGCCGGATCTGCCCTGATGATGGACACTGCAACGCTGTCCGAAACGTCGGCTAAAGAAGGAGGTAGCACAACACGGCATAACACCCCAAAAACAAACAACGAAAATAGACGAAGTGGTGTTTGCTGAAATTTGGTAATAATATGTGTAGGAAAAACAAAGTAGGCATGCAAGGAAAAGGGATGACCAATCACTTACCTACCACTGTATCTCGATAAAGGAGCACATGACACAATCATAATATAGTTCCACCGCGATTCCCCGAAATAATAATCGCCACGGCAAAACGAATAAGTACGAAATGATATTATGTACTTCCGAAATGGTCAAATTCCTCATTTTCAGTTAAAAAACGGAATTATGTACACAAAAATCACCAACAACTTGCTTTCAAGGTATTTCCACTTTTTTGTCTGTTTTCAAAACAAATGCACTCGAATTTGTACTTTCTTCTGGCCATTGTCCCAAATTTCAAATACTTTTCCAGCAAGGCAATGTTTACGTAGAGGTAGGAACTGGATAAATGAAATTCCGGTAGGAATTAAGCATATTCTTATTTCAAAACCAAACAAGAGCTGTAAATGTCAGGGAAAAAACAACGGTGTAAGTGACTCCGCTGACGAGACAACTGAAAAAAAAACAGTTTGCAACTAAACTCGCTATCCTGTGTATGTCAATGTGATGGCCCGCACACTACACAATTTCTCGAAAACCCGTTGTCAATGGTAACGCAAGCAGTGACTCGCGACTCGCTCTGCTAGTTGCTAGGATGACAGCTGATTATTCTTCGTCTGTGGTTAAACAAGCTGAGATAATTATTGAAATCGTAAAATTGAGTAGGAAGTTTGGTTGGAAACCATAGAGCAACCAGCAAGCTTTAGTTTGGTTTCAGTTTCTTCAGTGAGCGGATCGCCTTACACCCATATTTAAAAAAAAAATACCGTAATAATTGCGTACTAAAAGAATTCCATTGTGAAAAAAACTAAAATTCTAAGTTCCTCGAACTATAAATGTTCTATAGAAAATCGTTAAGATATACGCAGTTTCCCTCTAAAAGGTCCCGAAGACGATCAATGTCAATTGAATGTAGTTGTGCAGAAAGCAGCCAGCTACAAAAAACTCAAACTGGGATAAAAGCTCTTTTGTAAAATGTTTAAATAATCAAATATACAGGGTGTTAAGGGACATTATTTGAAGTAAAAAATGTAAATTAAATTTTGGGATCCGGAGACATTTTTGATTTTTTTTTATACATTTAGGCACAATCAGGTTTTAAAAATAATTCACCAAAGTTTGGTAATTAAACATAACTTGATTGACTGTCGTAATGTAATATTATAATATGAATACGAACCAAATTCATTTTTAGAAAATAATTTCTTTAAAATACACTATTATAAAACTATACTAACAGACAGACCAATTAGTCATAACCCAAAACAGTACATGACAAAATTTAAAAAAATAACTTATATCATTGATGTAGCAATTCCAAATTCCTGTAATATCGAAAAATCTGTTTCTGAAAAAATAAGAAAGTATACAGATTTAGGAAATGAAATTAAAAGTATTTGGCATTCTCAGACTATAAAAATATTACCATTTGCTATTTTGGCTACTGGCATTATACCTAGCTCTCTCATTAAAAATTTAGGCATATTAGATTTGTCAAAGAATTTGTATAAAAAAATGCAAAAATCAGTCATTTTAAATACATGTAGGATTACGAGAGATTTTTTAAATATTTATATTGAGGGATCAGTAGGATTTGTCGTTCAAATTATGTGGTATGAAAATATCTGGAGTCGGTGAATTATTTTCCCATTTAATAGTCTGGTAGGTTAACATGTTGTTCTTGTATTGTTTTGTATTAATTATACTTATATAATACACTTGCATAGCGTTGATTTACTAGATGATCATTTTTACGGAAAAGTGTGTGAAAGGGTTTAGTTTTCATATGGGGAAAACTAAACCCGGACCTAAAAGTCTGGTGCGTAAAAATAATCTATAATAATCTATGCTAATCTATAATAATAATCTATAATCTGACCTTACTAGGTATGTGAAAAATGCATTCTGCAGAAAACAGCTGGAGCTGCCAAGTCTTCTAAGAAAATTAACTTTTTTTGATACCTTCTTTAGTACATATTCAAATTTTTTTGTGAAAGTTGGTTTTGAATCGAGAAGGTATTACAATTTTTTGTTCATTAATTGTCGAATTTAATTCTGTGTTACGTATTTTATTGCCTATATCCATATATTTTGTTTTGTTTACATTCAGTTTCAACTTGTTTAATTTCATCAATTTTACTATAATTTGTTAATTGCACCTACGTAATCTTCACATGAAATATAGATTAATGTATCGTCTGCAAATAATCTAATATTGCAATGTTTTATGGTTTTAATTATATCATTTATGTAAATTATGAATAGATTTGGACCTAATACGGACCCTTGCGGAGCACCAAGGTTTTGGCCAAAATTGGGGGCTGGCTAGTTTCTGCATAACTACGTTGAATTGTCAATGTGTTTATATCATTGACTTTGAGCATTGAAGTGCGATTGAAGGAACTCCAATCGACCGATATATAAACCTCCATTTGTTTTGTGGAAGTCTACGGAAACAATACTTCCTTACCTAAAATGTGCGAATATAATAATAATCTTTTTATTTTACATTTCATAAATTTGTAATAATAATACAATTATTGAAAGTTGTTTTTTTTTACAATATCTTTACACAGGAGGCCCTGAAGAAAATTATTCCCCTCAGGGGCTGTGTCTTTTTAGGGATGCTGTGTGGAGGGTTCTTTTCAGGAAAGGAAGGAAAGGATGTTCTGGGAAGGAAAAATGTATGAGGGATAGGTAGGAATCTGGAGATCATTGTGTCCAGAGTGGCGGACGATTGATTCCATCCCTCCTACAGCGGTGCAAGGTGATGTTCCGAGAGAGCCCTGCTGGAGAAGTCAAAAGGCATCCCTCAACAGTCTCTCCCGATCTGGTAGGCCACGCAATTGGTAGGCAGACGCATCCGCAAAACAAACCTCACCCTATGAACCCGGACACCAAACGTAGCTAATTACTTGTAGTGACCTATAGCAGAGGTGTTGGTTATCCATTAAATGGTTGAGTAAAATAAAATCTCGTTCCGCGATGAAACTGAATTTCAAAGGACTCGATAAATAGAGCAATTGAACGAACGATTGTCAATTGAGCAACGAAGCCATTATTCCGCTGCGCCAATTGGGCCCAATCAAAATACCTATCAGTTAGGGAAGTCGCAAATGTCAATTGCTTCAATTAATTTTTTAAACGATCAAAAATGGGCAACCGATCGAGATTTTTTTTAACTGATTGACATTAGATGATTATTTTTTCGGAGGAAACTAAACCAAGAACTAAATTGCCAAAGAAAAATATTTCAAACTGAAAACACAGACAAACACTACAAGCTCCTGAATCTATTACATTTAGTTCTCCGGGTGTCAGGTCATGATACGAAGTAGGTGGAAATGTCAGCGATTTTCCTTGGGGATCCGTCTTTCAGTTTATAGTTTTCCCATAAACTTGCATTACTTTCCCTTCTAAGCTTTCTGTTTTCCTCGTATTTTTGTCCTTAAAATTTGTGAGAGCAAACGCACTTTACAACACAATCAGTATGATAATGCCTTCAGAAGGCGAAACAGCTATCACGCGTGATAATAATTACATTGAAGAACTTGTTAAAAAATAAACTGTTTTTATAAATTAAATAATAATATTATTAATAAACTAAATTATTATAAAAAATAAACTGTTTTTATAAATTAAATAATAATATTATTAATATTAAAACAGATTCAAAATAAAAAACGTAATTTACATACTTGCTATATAGATTACCAAAAGGCTTTTGATAGTGTCCCGCACTCGTGGCTTATCAAAGTATTAAATATATATAAAATTAATCCAATGATTATTAGCTTTTTAGAAAATATTATGTCATTTTGGAATACAGATTTATTTATCAATTTAAAGGGTAAGAAAATAGTAGTACCGGGCATTTCAATAAAAAGAGGAATTTTTCAAGGAGACTCGTTGAGTCCTCTTTGGTTTTGCTTAGCATTAAATCCTCTATCCAAAATGTTAATAAAAAGCAAGTTTGGAATAAAAATTAAGGGAAATACAGGAGAGAGTAGTACAATTTCGCATCTATTATATATGGATGATATAAAATTATTTTCAAATTCTGAATCAAATTTAGAGAAAATGATTAAGGTAGTTAAAATTTTTTCAGATGATATTAAAATGACTTTTGGTCTAGATAAATGTAGAACGATCCATATAGAGAAAGGCAAAATTATAGATGGAGATGAGGGTATATTTAGAAATTTCAAAATTAAAAGTATGAAAGGGGATGAGGTTTATAAATACTTAGGATACCCGCAATCGAATAGATTAGATCATACTAGTATTAAAAATGAAATTAGGATTAAATTTCAAACTAGGATAAGAAAAATTTTAAAATGCAATCTATCTGCTAAAAATTTAGTAAAGGCAATAAATAGTTGGGCAATACCTCTATTAACGTACTCATTTGGTATAATTAAATGGTCTAATACAGATTTAGATAGCTTAGAACGATTAATTAGAACTACGTTAACAAAGTTTAATTGTCATCATCCAAATTCAGCTATAGAACGAATTAATTTACCTAGAAATTTAGGAGGTAGAGGTATAGTCAAAATAACTTCTTTAAAACAAAATCAGGTAGAAATGTTAAGAAATTTTTTTCATAGAAAAGCTAATAGCTCAGAGCTGCATAAAATAATTTGCAAGGCAGACAGAAATATTTCACCTTTAAATTTATACGACGAGAATGCCAACATTTTTATAAATACCAACCAGGAATTATTAGATTCCTGGTCAAATAAAATTATTCACGCAAAACACTTCAATTATCTCAACCAAACGTATGTTGACAAACTTTCGTCAAACAAATGGTTGAGTATTGGAGAGTTGAGCGCAGAAATAGAAGGTTTTATGCTTGCTATTCAAGATAGAGTAATTAATACCAAAAATTATAGGAAGCATATAATCAAAGATCCAAATCAAATTGATGATTTATGTAGAAAATGTATGGCTTTTCCGGAAACTATAGAACACATTATATCAGGATGTTCTATATTAGCGCCGTCTGAGTATACATTTAGGCACAATCAGGTTTTAAAAATAATTCACCAAAGTTTGGTAATTAAACATAACTTGATTGACTGTCATAATATAGTACCATATTATGAATACGAACCAAAATCATTTTTAGAAAATAATTTCTTTAAAATTTACTATGATAAAACTATACTAACAGACAGACCAATTGGTCATAATAGACCTGATATAGTTTTACATGACAAAATTAAAAAAATAACTTATATTATTGATGTAGCTATTCCAAATTCCTGTAATATTCAAAAATCTGTTTCTGAAAAAATAAGAAAGTATACAGATTTAGGAAATGAAATTAAAAGAATTTGGCATTCTCAGACTATAAAAATATTACCTTTTGTTATTTCGGCTACTGGCATTATACCTAGCTCTCTTATTAAAAATTTAGGCATATTAGATTTGTCAAAGAATTTGTATATAAAAATGCAAAAATCAGTCATTTTAAATACATGTAGAATTACGAAAGATTTTTTAAATATTTATATTGAGGGATCAGTAGGATTTATCGGTCAAATTAGGAATTCCACAGAGCCGAACCCTCTGATATGAAAATATCTGGAGACGGTGAATTATATTCCCATTTAATAGTTTGGTAGATTTACGTGTTGTTCTTGTATTGTTTTGTATTAATTATACTTATATAATACACTTGCATAACGTGGATTTACTAGATGATCATTTATATGGAAAAGTGTATGAAAGGGTTTAGTTTTTCCTAAAAAAAACTAAAGGGAAAAACTAAACCCGTTCCTGTAAATCTGGTGAAAAATAAAAAAAAAATATAAAAAAAAAAATTTTAATGGAGTTTAAAGGCATTTTTTTTTTATAATTTAATAGTATTATCTTCTACTTCAATGATAAAATGAAAGTCAATCAAAATCGTAACATTGGTAATACGCAGATACTTATAAACAGGTTTAAAAAATTGTTGATATTCGATCTATCTTGGCTGATGATCCAAGACTTGATGTCCAATTTATATTTAGAGTAATTTGTGTTTTGTCTAATGGCCAATGGAAGTCCATTGTAGGTATAGCTTTGTTGCGAAGTATCTAATAATTATTTGGCCAAAAGTTGTTTTAAATGCAATGCTGGTTGGATAGAAAACTGGTGTCGTCAGTTTACATGAAACATTTCGACTCCTGAACCACAGACAGGTCAATTAAATTGTCAATCTGCTAAAGAAAAAAATCGATACTCAAATATTTTATCAATTTCAGCGTGAATAGAGAATAAGTGTGCTTCAGGTATTTAATTATTTATTTCAGTGGTCTTTGCGCTGAACCAGCTAATAAAACTCCCAATTTTTATTTTCAATTGACATTTAAATGGTGTTTAAAAAATAGAGATTCTGTAGTCAGTTCAATTAATGAAAAATACAGGAAATAATCCAATCATTAATTAAAGATACGGTATTTCTATTAAGGAGATAAATTACACGCATTAGTTCTTTTTTTTCACCCTCGATTAATACAATTTATATTTTCATGTTTATTTTGTGTCAATTTTCATGTACACCTTTTTTAATGTTTGAATTATTACCCGTCTCAGAACAGACATCGTCTAGTGAGGCGGGTAACTTACTTGTTTATAAAATATTATTTTATCTCAATAAACGCCCGGGTTGCCGGCAATGAAATTAAATTTAAATTAATAATAATAATTGGATAATTTGTAGAGCGCGGTTGTTGTGAAAATCACCTCAAGGGTGCTGTACAACTTATTTTGGGTTCTTAGGCTCTATCTAATTTTATTATTTACAAATACAGAAAACAAACTTACCTGGCAGGTAATTTCCTATAAACACACATTTATTAGAAAGATAATACATGGAGAAGATACGACTTTGCATGCGGGGGACACTATATTAAAAACATTGAACTTTGGAACACTGATGGACATTTTACATTCGGTACCCTCCATTTCAATTGATATTACATTTATGAGAAGATTTGTGGAAAATTGTATTTATTTTGAAAGGCTTAAGAATTTGGAACCCTTAAGGGAATACCCGGCGGTGATTTTTTCCATACAAACGTATTCCCTATTTATCTCTCTGGATTTTAACCCTAGAGAAAATATTGTTTTTACATAAAATAGATATCAACTACTAGCGTGTCTGCACTTTGTGTTTTTTATTTGATAAGTTACTTTTTATAGAAGTTATGACCTTCCAAAAATCAATAAAATTGACTGGTTTAAATGCCGTCAAAAGACGTTCAGTATACAAACTAGACAATGTTTTTTTTTTAAAAAAAGCAAAACGTACAGACATAGAATAGTTTTTCTTATGTAGTTGGTAAAAAAAAATGGAAATCAGTCCACTTTTGGAGGAGAAAAGTGGGGAATACAAAACCTCGACTTTAGTTAGGTATTAGTAGCCCGAGGTGCATTGTCCCTTTCGCTCAATATCCGGTGGAGTAGGAGCAACAATTTTGTAAAATCTATTTTTCAAATTTTTCCACCACCGGGTTTCATCTTAAGGTCTTATGAAATGACCTTAAAAAGCTTATAAGTTCTTATTCATCAACATTTTTATACTATTAGTTATTTACATGCCCCGGCGGGCTGTGAACGTGGAGTTGAAAGGTTTTTACGTTATGGATACGACTCTCTGAATAGGTGAGTTTTAAGTTTAATTTAAATTCTGCCGAGTCTGTGATCATTCTTAAATCATGTGGTAGTCCATCCCAGGTTTTAATTCCTGACACTCGGAAAGCACACTCACCGAACTTATCTGGCGTGCGCTTTGGTTCCTTTAACCTTTCGATAGCTGATGTCGCTGCTGACCTGTGGGTTTAACTGTCGAGAATTGGAATTTTCTGGAATACACATTTCCGATAAGTAAGCCGGGGTCATTCCAATATGCTTGAACTGGATTCTTTCAGGACAACTGAGCTAGTAAAGATTTTTGAGATGCTTTGAAATGTGTGAATATTTAGATACGCAGGTGATAAGTCTTGCTTCAGGGTTGAAAACGGATTGTAGTTTGTTGATTTGATTTTTGTGGAGACTTTTGATTTTGTGTAGACTGTCGTGGAACCGTTTAACATTTAAGCTAGAAAAGAAATTGATTGTTGCTGTTTGACCGAACTCCTTTGCAGATGTTACCATGGTAAGTGATTCGGTTCCTCTCTTTTCTTGATATATCCTGCATCTTCTTTCACCCAATTTCATCAAACACCACTTCGTTTTTCCAAGTTCATCTGAAGTTGCGTAATCCGAATGTAGTTTCGGAAACAATAACCACAGAAGTGACATCGGAAGTGACTGACCAGGTAAGTATGTTTCTGTATACATTGTAAATAATTATAATATTTTTTTTTTATATTTAATATTTAAAGGTTTTTATTACAATAAATACACAATTTTTACATTTTATGCAGTGGTAAAATAGTGGATAAGAAAAGCTTTTCCTCACCATAAAGAGACAAGGCTCTTGTGTTTGGTGAGGGAATTTTAGTTCAATTATATTTCAATTATATAATATCATGAGTGAAAGTAAACTTAGATATAGCCTAAGAATTATATTATAAATTTTACAGCGCCCTTGAGGTGATTTCTCACAAAAACGGCGCTCTACAAATTATCCAATTATTATTATTATTATAGAAAATAAAAAAAAACCAACCCAGTTGATCCTTCGATGGTTGGCTCCCCGGCGTACTTATATGCAATATGCAATCGGTTTAAAGAAAATACGCTATATCTACTTACACAAAATTTAACTAAGTGTTCGAAGGGGTGTGCAGAGATGATCTACAAAAATCTCATTCAAACGCATCAAGGATAAAACTACATACTTGTCTGTATACCTACTGTATATAGCAGGATATAAGCACGAAAAATCTACACAAATACCTGTACAAATTCGTTTGATATCCATACAAACATATTATTAATGATATTTTTAAGTTGGCTTTATGTTTTAAACTGGTAAATAATGCACAAAAATTATAATTTTATGACAATCATAATTTCGGGAGGTCAGCTATCGGGGAATCAACTGTCGAGTCACCGGAAAAACATCACGTGTCACAAACAGTACCTATTTATATCAAAATTGAAGAAATATATTGCATAAACTGGACAGAACATATTGCACAAACTGTAAATAGAATACGTAAACTTTATTACGTATTCCACAAACTAAGAAATATTCTACATAAATCTATGCTACTAAAGGTTTACTATGCATTAGCCCAACCAGTTTTACAATACGGAATAATAGGCTGGGGAGGAGCGTATAAAACCAACTTATCCCCACTTGAAATAGTACATAGAAGACTCATCAAAATTATTCTAAAGAAACCATTAGACTATTCAACTCAAAAATTATTCAATGAATTCAAAGTATTACCACTAAATTAAATTTATCTAAAAAACGCATTACTTCAAATCCACAAAGATAAACTAATAACAAAGTCTTGTAACACCAGGCCGAGAAACTTAGGACAAATAATAATAACTAAACTTAATACTACAACAGCCCAACATCATTACACATACTCGGCCATAAAATGCTTTAACGAACTCCCTAAAGAAATTATTAAATTTTTAAACAAAAACTTAAAAAACATTTTACTATTAACTAGAATTAAGTATCTGTTACGATATGCCATCTTATATTTCCATTATATACAAAAAAAAATGTCAACTTATATTGCTCTATGTATAAAAATTTACATTAAAAATTTATATAAAAAAAAATAAAAAATCAACCTTTATTTTCTTTATGTATAAATATTTCCATTATGTACAAAAAAATGCCAACTTATGTTTATATTATGTATAAAATAGTAGTTCTACATGCATGCAAATTGTAACAACTGTTAAATATGTATAGTACTGTCAACTCTGATAGTGCCCCCTCTCTAAACACGAGATTTTCTCAATTAGAGAGGTATTGTATAAAAAATAAAAATGTTAAAATTAAAAAATATATATTTATTTTTAATGTCACTGAACTCATTTGAATATTACCGAATATGTACTTCATCTTCCGCGAAAATCATAGAGCAGAAAGATGGTTAAGTATCGCATATTCTCGCTCCATTAGAGCTTGATGGTTTGTTTATGGTAATACGCAATAATGTGTCTATGGATAACGGGAGTTGGATGTTGAATTTATGACGAAAGTGGTGGAAAGAGACAGAATGGAGGAATTATTTACGATGGAAAATATTTAGTTGGGATTTATTTTACACAAAAATGGTAGTCTGAGAGTTGACCCCCAAAATTATAAAGTTATATATATATTTTTTTTTCACACATCGTCGGATCTGCCCTGAAGATGGACACTGCAACGTTGTCCGAAACGTCGGCTAAAGAAAGAGGTAGTGCAACACGGCGTAACACCCCAAAAACAAACAACGGAAATGCTTTTGGCCGTGAAAATCTAAAAAACGTAGCTTATATATTTTTTATTGTTATTTACCAATTTCAAACCTAAAATCGACTTTAAAAATACCTTTTATATTAAGTTGGTACGAATATCAAACGTATTTATTTAGTGTCGATTTTTTTAAACTTATACGCTGATATATACAGTAAATAGACAAGTAGTTTTATGATACGTTGTTAGATTTTCACGGCCAAAAGCATTTTCGTTGTTTGTTTTTGGGGTGTTATGCCGTGTTGCGCTACCTCCTTCTTCAGCCGACGTTTCGGACAGCGTTGAGTAGAGACACATCGTCGGATCTGCCGGATCTGCCCTGATGATAGACACTGCAACGCTGTCCGAAACGTCGGCTAAAGAAGGGAGTAGCGCAACACGGCATAACACCCCAAAAACAAACAACGAAAAAGTATTTTTATACTTGATGCATTTGAATGAAAATATGTTTTATACTTTTGTTATACGGCGGTACATCCTCTCTGCATACCCCTTCGGGGACATCCAGTTACATTTCGTGTAAGTAGGTATATCGTATTTTTCCTAAACCGATTGCACATTTTATGCCGGGGGAGGTGGGCAACTGTCTAGGATCAACGTGTATGGAATTAAAATATATAATTGGGATCAGATCTTTCTTCTCCATTTTAGAACTAGAAATAGTAGGTACCTATAGCTGTATCGTGATTCATTTTTTGGTTTATTATGCCGTGTTAGGTAAAGGTACTCATTTAGCCGACGTTTCAGACAGCATTACTAATATACTAACAGCATATTAGACTCGTCACCTTCATCCTTTAAATGATTTAAAGCAATAACTTTTTTAATAATTGAAGAAGAATATAAAAGAATGTCGGCTATGAAATATGTGAATTAATTGAAGTTGTTACTTGTAGCTAGATACTTTATTATCAAAATAAATCATGAGATAGTTAAACATGACAGAACATAACTAGGTCCCGGTAGCTTAGAAAAAAAACAAAAAACGTATCTAAGTGATGTGGAATAATTTATTTCTTTGTTTTTTCTAACTCAGGTCTTTGGAGTTTTTAAGGTAATATTTCAC